>BSBM01000268.1:13452500-14052500 GCA_027924585.1 Larix kaempferi
TGAAAACTAGATCTGGTCTCGGATTAGGGTTTGTCAGAGAAAACCTAAAAATTCAAAATGTGAATTTCAAAATTCCGAAAGGATAGAAAGATGCGCCTTGGAGAGCTGATCATCCTAGTACATTCAGAATTTGAGATCAGCAAAGTCTTGCCTTCAAAATTGCCTTTTTGTCCTCCCGGGTCCACTGGGGAGAGCCCTGAATTAGGGTTTGAGTTTCCTGGAGATCTACCCAGCCAAAAATCTCGATCCAAAGCTCAAACCTTCGATTTTTGCAAGGAGCTTCCAGCTGTGCCTTCAGTTTCCAGAAATTCCTATTTTTGTGGAAACCCTAATTTTTAGGGCCAAATCTGAAAATGCTCGGAACTGAATTCTGATTGGACAGATAGATGCGCCTTGATGAGTAGATCCAATCTACTATACTAAATTTCAAAAATCTGTGGAGAGAAACCCAATAAACAAGGAATACAAGCTTCCGTCACTGCAAAATGTCTTCTTCTCAGTTAAGCTCTGATACCATGTTAAATTTTTAGTATTAAATCACAATACTATAGGATCTTTGCTGAGAGAATAACATCTACAGTATATCAATGCATGACAATCATAATATGACAAGCATCACAAGCATCACAAGAATCAAAAGCATAGAGACAAGAGACACAGAGTTTTCGTGGGGAAAACCCTAAGGTGAAAAACCCCACAACTTCCTCATAGATAGAGAGAGCAATGGCTCAACCAAAATACAACCAAATAACACTGAGATAGTCTCCTAGCAGATGATCCTCCTCCTCCTCACTAGTGCGCCACTTTTCAGAGAGAGAGATAGTTACTTTTCCGAGTGAGTAAAATAGAGATCTCCTATCTCTATTTATACTCACCTTTTTGCCCAATGACCTACTGGGGCCGACTTGTCTACTTGGATACATCCACATTATATTATATATTAATTAGGGCCGACCCCATAAGGTGGTCTAATAACCCATCGACAAGTACACACACTTGCGACACTTGTCAATCCACATGACGACACTTCCTTATAGAGGAATAACACATCTCTTATAATGGTACAATAAATATATATATAATACATAGATGAAATACATTCCGAAGTTACATATACATCAACAAAGAATGTTGTTAGTGAAATCTTGGAACTGATCCACATGATCTTCTGCAGATGTTACTTTACTGACATCATACTTTGGTAACAAATTTAGATAGTGGGTGGGAATATCATTTAAGGGTGTTGGAAATTGCAGAGGTCCATGTCGGCTAGCCACCCATCGAGGTGTTATGGGTGGTGGTGGTCCTCCGCCACCTCCTCCTCCTGACATGAGGTGATCTACGATTAGTTTCTTGGCTTGAGGAGTAATAAAGGGTTTGAGCAGATTTTTACTAGCTGAAGATTCTCCTCTTTCGGTGGGAACAACTTGAGAGTCAGGAAAACCAAAAGGAGTATGGGGATTTTGGAGAGAAGATTCTCTTTTAGTGGTTTGGAAAATGAATTCAGATTCAAGGAATTGAGGGCCAAATAGAGGTGGGGAAAAAATTCATCAGTGACCTGGAGAAGTGGACTGATATTTTCCCCGCCTGTGTCACCAAGAGACATAACCTTGTAGAGCCACTAATTCTTCTTGACTAAGCTTTTGGTGAGTATGTCTGCATCCAGATGTCAGGTTTGCTTTGGTGGATTCGCCAAGTGGATTACATCCTACTTCCTTGTTTCATCCACTATGAAATCGGGAGTGTATAATTTGTTGTTGTCCCTAGGGAAGATTTATCTTCTTTCTTCAATCCTCGGCAATGACGCTAAAAAGGATGTTAGTCCCAGAGACATTCTAAGGTTGTTTTAGAACTGTTCCTGGGCATCAATAAATTTTACTATTTGTCTATTTATACTTAATCAAAATCACTTTTATTTGAATACCATGTTGATAACCAATCTTGGATTAATGTGGGAAGTACTTCAATATGCCAATGAAAAACTTGAATGAATTTTGTGTTGATGATGACACAAGAAAAAGAACTTAATAAAAGTAAATCTTTATCTTATGTGTGCAGAAAAAATGTACTGAGACGAAAAGGAATTCAGTAGTTTGAACAAAATGATCACAGAGATAAAATCCGAATATTATGAGGATAACATAACCAGATCATATAACATGAATATTTCACGCCATGAACATATAGAAACAATCATTTAAGCTGGTAGAACTCATAAGTTGATCAAGACTAACTTTGCAAATCACAGAAAATATATGAAATGGATGAAATCACACAAGAAGAGATTACTAACTGAACATATCAAAGCTTTGAATCCACAAAACACCAAGATGGAGCTTGAAATTCTTTCTTTATATCTTGATCAGACCTTAATTATCTGAAGTTACACTTCTTACAAAAAGAGTCGACCCTCTTGTCTCTTTGGCCTTTTCTTCTATTTATACCCTTCACAGGTTTTACAAAATGGTTTGTTACATCCCAACGGCTTATAGTTTTTTGTTTGTACTTTCTAACAAAATTTGTTACAAAAATAGTCGGTTGGACTAATGCTGACTTGTCTGTTGTTGCGATTGGGTTCCACCTTGCTGAGGTGGAGGAATGTCCTGCTGCATGGAAGATGCTCATGTTGCTGGTTGTGATGATGAAGCTTCGACCATCACTTGCGCCTTTGTAGACTGTTCTAACTGCTATATCTGGAGAAATCTCATGATTCCTTTCCAATCCTTTCCCGTAGGATACTAGAAAACTCTGAGCTCTCTAAGGGATGAATCCAACTCAGTATATAGCTCAAAATAGGCCTTTGGTAGATTTCTGAAAATAGTTTGAAGGCGACTGAGCATCTCAAAATTGGTATGAAACTTGTCCACAATCATTCTTTCGTTGATCTCTTGCAGATTATCCATCATATGAACTTTGGATTTCCTCGCATATATAATCATGGCATTATAGTTTTCTTTTGGATAGAGGTCTCCATGTCCATCCAAGAAAGATGGGAGGCCAAGGGGAAAAACTGATTTGAATAGCTCTTTGAACGAGTGCACATCCTGCTTTAGCTGAGATGCCATGTCAGCGATGTTATGAGCCAACACTCCCTTTGTAATAACTTATTCGCTTCCATGATGATTTTAGTTTGGCCACAGACAGAATACATTTGGAGCTCCTCAAAGGTCTTCTCATTTAGGAAATTGATCATCGCTTTGGATAGATCAATCTTCTTACTCACGTTGTTAGCAATTGATCGCGCATCATGAGCGACGTATTCAGCAATCTCAGATTCTTCTTGGTACACAGTGAAATGGCACCACTGCATGGTTATTAAAGCTGTTACATACTCCTCGAATGAAAACTTGGCATTTTTTATGATGGGCTTACCAATCAGCTTTCGAGACAGCTCCTAGACTTCAGCTAGGAGTTATTCCTTCGATTGTTGTAGCTCTGCAATGACTTGGTCTCTTCGGATCAACTTTTCATTTATGAGGAAGAGCTCCTCACACTTCATCTTCAGCTGGTCCTGCGCTTGATTCAGTTGCATGTCTTTAAGACTCATTTCAGCTACTGCTTGGGCTAGTTTGTTAGTAGGATATGCAGATGACGAGACCTGTAATGAGGTGTCCCTTTGTTGGAGGATGTATTGATTTAGCTTCCTTAGAACATCCAACTCACTTTCCAAAGCAATAATATTCACTTAAAATGCTTAGCCATCAACCATTGATTTCTCTAGTTCTAACTGTATTTCCGACACTTCAGCAGTTTGTGAATGCTTGATTGTGGGGATGCTGAGTTTTTTCT
Source organism: Larix kaempferi (assembly GCA_027924585.1). NCBI lineage: Eukaryota > Viridiplantae > Streptophyta > Pinopsida > Pinales > Pinaceae > Larix > Larix kaempferi. The sequence continues at coordinate 13,456,290 of BSBM01000268.1, forward strand.
TTAGGCCTGCAATTTATTTGTCCTTCTCTTTTAGCATAGCTTGTAATGGAGCCATGTCATTTGGAATTTGTACCAATTTTTACAATTTATTGTTCTAAGTCAGCAATTTTCAAATGCTTAGCTTTGTTGGAAGACTTCTCATTCTTCAATTGTTTCTCCAGCTTCTAGACGATGGCTTGCAGTTTATTGGTGCTCATAGTATACTTCATTACATCTTTGTATACTCCTTCACCTGTATATTGGTGAAGTTCCATGATGTCTTTAGAGGGGAACGCATCCAAATTTACTATCACTTGAGTAGTCTTGAAATTCGAGGGTACTCGCTTTCCCCCAAAACCACTTATACTATGAAACGAGAACTCGACACAGTTCTCGTTTTTCTCTCTCCTAATTTTAGTAGGTATTTTTAGCTCCGTTTCAAAAAGGGGTGATGCCAGTATCACACATTTTCATTTCGAGGCATTTTTTGGGACCTTTGAATTATCTTTATCGTAGAAAAAAATTAGTTTCCATTTTCAGGTACATTTTTAGAAATTTAGCAAAATAGCATACATTTTTAAGCAATTTATAATGAAAAACATATACATTTTGCAATTTTTTCTATAAAATAAGACATTTTTATGGACAAAATAAGACACTTTTATTGACAACATTGTAAAAAATTCCAGACAATATAGACATTTAAAACCATTTTCAATCAATTTTCAGATATGTTTTGTGTAAAAATGATACTATTTCATATTATTTTCTGAAAAGTGTTGATTCACATAAATTCAAGAAAAACTATACAAATTATTTGTAAAAAACATATTTCAAACATTATATATAGAAATTTTATTTCTAAAATTAAGTCTGAAAGTCAAAACATTACTAATATATCTTATCAAAATATTATCAAACTTAGCATTTTTTTCAAAACATGAAACTAATCAACAATATCATGGAGGCCAAATTCATGTCCTCTTCTGCTGCATGTTTCCCCCCTCTAACATTATAATAAAATAAATTAAAAAACAAATTAAACTAACCCCTAACAACATTATAATAAAAAATTCCTAACAACATTATAATAAAAAATTTAAAGAAAAATTAAAAACAAATCAAACTAACCCCGTTGATGCTCGGCATCGAGGAGGCCGTGAGGGCCGCCTTTTGGCGCCCAAGCGAGTGACCTCCCTTGCTTGGGCGCCAAAGGGCGGCCCTCACGGCCCCCTCGATGCCGGGCATCGACCGGGGCCCTGAGGGCCGCCCTTTGGTGCCCAAGTGAGCGACCTTTAAACAAAATTTAAAAATACATTAAAAAAAAATACTAAGTATCTATATACTAACCAAATTTACATTATAAATTTTTTTTAAAAAACTATACAAAAACATAAAAAACAATTAAAACAAAAATTTAAAAACAATAAAAAAATCAAACTATACAAAATTTTAAAATAAATTAAAAAACAAAATATTTAAAAAAAAAAATTAAACTATAAAAAATTAAACAAAATTTATAAAAAATTAAACAAACTTTAAAAAAAAATTAAACAAAATTTAAAAAAACATAAACTATACAAAAATTCAACAAAATTAAAAAAAAATAAAACAAAATTTAAAAAATAAAACAAAATAGAAAAAAACTATACAAAAATTAAACAAAATTTAAAAAAAAAAAACAAAATTTAAAAAATTAAAAAAAACTATACAAAAATTAAACATAATTTAAAAAAAAATAAACAAAATTTAAAAAAACTCAAAACAATGCAACGGGCGGCACTCGAGGCCGGCCGTCGATGCCGGGCATCGACGGTCGGCCTCGAGGGCCGCCCGTTGGCGCCCGAGCGGCGGACGTCCGCCGCTCGGGCGCCAACGGGCGGCCCTCGAGGCCGGCCGTCGATGCCCGGCATCGACGGTCGGCCTCGAGGGCCGCCCGTTGGCGCCCGAGCGGGCGGACGTCCGCCGCTCGGGCGCCAACCGACGGCCCTCGAGGCCGGCCCTCGATGCCGGGCATCGACGGCCGGCCTCGAGGGCCGCCCGTTGGCGCCCGAGCGGGCGGACGTCCGCCGCTCGGGCGCCAACGGGCGGCCCTCGAGGCCGGCCCTCGATGCCCGGCATCGAGGGATGGCCTCGAGGGCCGCCCGTTGGCACCCGAGCGGGCTTTAATTTTGGTTTTTTTTTTTAAATTTTGTTTAATTTTTTATAGTTTTTTTTAATTTTTGTATAGTTTATTTTTTTTATAAATTTTATTTAAAGTTTATTTAATTTTTTATAAATTTTATTTTGTTTAATTTTTTATAAATTTTGTTTAATTTTGTATAGTTTATTTTTTTTTTAATTATTTTGTTTTTTAATCTATTTTAAAATTTTGCATAGTTTGATTTTTTATTGTTTTTAAATTTTTGTTTTAATTGCTTTTAAGTTTTTGTATAGTTTTTTTTTAAATTTTTTATAATGTTAGTTTGGTTAGTATATAGATACATAGTATTTTTTCTTAATGTATTTTTAAATTTTTAATTATAATGTTATTTTAGTTTAGTATAGATATATAGTATTTTTTTTTAATGTATTTTTAAAATTTTAATTATAATGTTATTTTAGTTTAGTTTGTTTTTTTTTTTTTTTTTTTTAATTATAACATTAGTTTAAATGTTAGTTTAATTTGTTTTTAATTTTTTTTTTTAAAACTCAAAGCTAATATTCGTGGAATAGGGAGCATTCGTGCAAGATGGGAGTGTATTAAACCAAGTCGTAGATCCCGAAGGAATATGACATCTGAAATGATGGGTATAGATATAGATTCAGATTGTGCGCCCATTGATAATAGAGAAGAGTATGGGTCATCTACATCTTCATCAAGTCCTTCATCTACAGAAAATGTAGATTCTGATGGGGTGTCAGAATCCATGGATGAATTTGAAGAAACAATGTAGATGCTTTTTATTAGTATGATTTTTGTAATTGAAACTCTAGAAGAGTTTTTGATGATGGGGTGTCAGAATCCATGGATGAATTTGAAGAAGCAGTTTAGATTCTTTTTACTAGTATGATTTTTGTAATTGAAACTCTAGAGGAGTTTTTGAATATTTATATGAACCATTTGTTCTTGTATGGTCTAATATATTATCTCATTATGAATCGCATCATAATTCCTTTGTTTTTATATGGTTATAATGGTGAAATTATTAGATAAATTTGTTTTTTTGTTTAATATGCAATTTTCCTAAAAGTTGTAATTTATCTCTTCAAGAAAAAAAAAAAAATCCAATTTAAGGTTGATTTTAAAGTTTTGTTAAACAACAATATGGGATGTTTAGGCCATGGCTCTATTTTTTACCCTAAAAAAAAATACGTGTATACTGGCATCAACACTTTTCTATTTGGGGGGTGTTTTTGGTGTTTTTTTTGCAAAAATTATCGTTTTTATGAGTAGAGTTCTCGTTCATAGTATATAGTTCTCGTTTCATAGTATAAGTGGTTCCAAGTGCTAGTGGTTCTAGAATCGCAATTTTTCAGGGTTCCCTACCTCATATCTAGTGCAGACAACATCCTAGCTTCCCTATGTCAAGTTCTTTCTTTGGGAACAAATATTTTTCAAGGTCAACGTTCTCGTATTTAATTTGGGCATATCGGCCAAACAAACCCAATTTAATAGGTGATGTAGTGACCAAAGCGCCCTCTGTGGACTAGGATTCCTACTTCTGGGGCCACGTGGTCGACGAGAAACTCTCAAGAATGACAGGTGCTAGAGAGGTGGGTGTTGGCACAATTTTTGATGTTGCACTGGACGTTCCTTCTTATTTTAATCTTTTTACCCTTGATCCCGTGCTCCCTGATCCTACTTTTTCAGTTGCAGATGTTTGATTTGGTGTGTCCCTTTTTCCTAATGTGTCCACCTTAAGAGGTGTTGGGATGATCGACTCATTGGCTGCCTTGCTAGGATCTAATGCAGCTTGGCTCTACTCCCAGTAGTTTAGGTTGGCTACTTTGTCCAACAGTGCATGAGGTTCATGGACGTGCGCTTTTGATCTAGCAGCTTATCTCTTTTGAGAGATGATCCCTATGGGATCATACTTGCACATTATGCTCAGTTGGAAACCAAATGATGCTAGTATCTCTTCAACTATTTTTTGCGCAACTCTACTCCTGACCTTGAAAGGTCCAACTTCATTAGGGACTTTAAAGGTCCTGAAACTATTTCCCTTCATGAAGTGTGCATCGTCACAATTGAATCTTTGACGAATGTACTTGAAGGAAACAAATTTAGGGGACAAGAATATTGGGAGCTTATAAGAAGCTAGTTTTGTTCCATACACTCGGATTTCGGTGTGAGTATCGAAGCAGAACCAATCACTGACAACCTTATTTGGGTTGAGCTAAAGCAACTACTTGCACTCTGGAAAGATTCTGGGAGGATGATGGTCAAACAATAGTGCATAAATTTTGGACATAACAGTGTCTATGAATAAAGAAAAATATTTATGTGGGGGGACTGGGGTAACTGATTTATCGAGGAAACCTTTACTGAAGAAGCTCTTATTATGATAGAAAATCATGTATAAGAGGAGGGAACATAATATCAACATATATTTGGATGAAAAACATTTTAACTGCATGTGTATGGACTGGGCAAGAAATGATGGAAAATGTAACATGATGGGGGTCTCCTGCTGAGAAAGGTTAATGAGGGCTTCTCCCTTTATGTATTGGGTGAAGAATATCATGAACACATCATGATGGTCGATAAGAATGTTGTCATTGAAACCTTGGAATCGATCTACATGATCTTTTGTAGATGTTCCTTTACTGCCATCATACTTTGGTAACAAATTTAGATATTGGGTGGGCATATCATTTAAACATGTTGGAAATTGCATAGGTCCATGCCGGCTAGCCACCCATCGAGGTGTTCTGGATTGTGGTGGTCATCTGCCACCTCCTCATCCTGACATGAGGTGATATGTGAATAGTTTCTTGGCTTGAGGAGTAATAAATGGTTTGAGCAGATTTTTACTAGCTAAAGATTCTCGGCTTTCGGTGGGAACAACTTGAGAGTCAGGAAAACCAAAAGGAGTATAGGGATTTTGGAGAGAAGGTTCTCTTTCAGGGGTTTGGAAAATGAGTTAAGATTTGATGAATTGAGGGCCGAACATAGGTGGGAAAAACTTTGCCGGTCTCCTAGAGAAGTGGACTGATATTTTCTCCATTTGCGTCACCACGAGACAAAATCTTGTAGAGCCACTAATTCTTCATGACTGGGGTTCTGGTGAGTATGTCTACATCCATATTCCAAGTTTGCTTTGGTGGATTCTCCAAGTGCATTACATCCTACTTCCTGGTTTCATCCACTATGAAATCAGGAGTGTATAATTTGTTTTTTTCCCTAGGGAAGATTTATCTTCTTGCTTCATTCCCCGGCAACAGCGCCAAAAAATATGTTAGTCCTAGAGACGTTCTACGGTAGTTTTAGAACTGTGCCTGAGCATCAATAAATTTTACTCTTTGTCTGTCTATACTTAATCAAAATAGATTTTATTTAAATACCATGTTGATAACCAATCTTGGAGTAATGTGGGAAGTACTTCAATATGCCAATGAAAAACATGAATGAATTTTGTGTTGATGTAATGACACAAGAAAAGGTACTTAATAAAAGTAAATCTTTATCATATGTGTGCATAAAAACGTACTGAGCAGAAAAGGAATTTAGTAGTTTGAACAAAATGATCACAGAGCTAAAATCCGAATATTGTGAGGATAACATAACCAGATCATATACCATAAATATTTAACACCATAAACATCTAGAAACAATCATTTAAGCCGGTAGCACTCATATTTGGATCAAGACTAACTGTGCAAATCATAGAAAATATATGAAAGGGATGAAATCACAAGAGAAGAGATTACTAATTGAACATATCAAAGCTTTGAATCCACAAAACACCAAGATGGAGCTTGAAGTTCTTTCTTTATATCTTGATCAGACTTTAATTATTTGAAGTTACACTTCTTACAAAAAGAGCCAACCCTGTTGGTTCTTTGGACTTTTTGACTATATATAGCCTTCACAGGATTTACAAAATGGTTTGTTACATCCCAACGGAGTATTGTTTTCTAGTTTTACTTTCTAACCAAATTTGTTACAAAAATAGTCAGTTGGACTAATGTTGACTTGCCTGCTATTGCGACTTGGGTCCACCCTGCTGAGGTGGAGGAATGTCCTGTTGCGTGGAAGATGCTCCTGCTGGTGGTTGTGATGATGAAGCTCCAACTGTCGCTTGCGCCTTTGTACCTTGTTCTAATTGTTGGATCTGGAGAAATCTCGTGATTCCTTTCCAATCCTTTCCCATAGGATACTGGAAAACTATGATTTCTCTAAGGGATGAATCCATCTCGGTATACCGCTCAAAAGAGGCCTTTGGTAGTCTTCTGAAAATAGTTTGAAGGCGACTGAGCATCTCAAATTTGTATGCAACCTGTCCATGATCATTCTTCCGTTGAGCTCTTGCAGAGTATCTGTCATATGAAATTCGGAGTTCCTCGCATCTATCATCATGGCATTATGGTTTTCTTTTGGATAGAGGTCTCCATTTCCATCCCAGCAATATGGGAGGCCAAGGGGAAAAACTGATTCGAATAGCTCTTTGAATGAGTGCACATCTTGCTTTAGCTGAGTTGCCATGTCAATGACATTCTGAGCCAACACTCCCTTGGTAATCACTTTATTCGCTTCCATGATTATTTTAGTTCACTCACAAACATAATATGTCTGGAGCTCCTCAAAGGTCTTCTAATTTCATAAATCGATCGTTGCTTTGGATAGATCGGTCTTCTTACTCATGTTGTTAGCAATTGATAGCGCATCCTGAGCGGCGGCTTCAACAATATCCGATTCTTCTTGGGACACCGAGAAATGGCACTACTACGTGGTTATTAAAGCTGCTACCTACTCCCAGACTGCAAACTTGGCATTTTGAATAAGGGGCTTACCAAACAGCTTTCAATACAACTCCTGGACTTCAATCAGGAGTTATTCCTTAGACTGTTGTAGATCTACAATGACTTGGTCTCTTCGTGTTGATGCATATGTAACTTCATAATGTATTTCACCTATGTATTTCATCTATGTATATTGTACTCCTATAGAGATGTTATTAATCGTCTATACAGAAGTGTCGTCATTTGTATTGACAAGTGTCACAAGTGTCGTAACTTGACGATGGGTTATTAGACCACCATGTGTGGGGTCGGCCCTGATTAAGTTAACCATGGTTTATTAGGCTAAGTTAGACAAGTCGGCCCCACTGGTTTATTGGGAAGGATAGGACAAGTATAAATAGAGACTGGGAGATCTCTATTTGATCATTCACTTACTCACTCTTCCATCACTCGAAAAGTGGTGCACATGTGAGGAGGAGGATTAGCTGCTAGGAGAAGACTATCTCTTGTACTTTGGTTGTATCATTGCTCTTTCTATCTCTAAGGAAGTTTTGGGGTTTTTCACCTTTATGGTTTTCCCCAGTGAAACTTTGTGTGTCTATTGTCTCATGTGATTGCTTGGTGTGATTGATATGCATTGTTATACTTGATATGTTGTACATGTTATTCTCTCAGTAAAGATCCTAGAGTATAATTAATTAATGCTAAAAAATTAACATGGTATCAAAGCTTCCCTGAGAAGAAGACATTGTGCAGTGGTGGAAACTAGGGTTTCTTGGTTATTGGGTTTCTCTCCACAGATTTTCGAAAAACAGTAAAGTAGATTGACTCTACTCATTAAGGAGAATCTTTCTGTCCAATCAGAATTCTGTTGATGTATTTGTAACTTTGGAATGTATTTCATATATGTATATTGTATTCCTATAGAGATGTTATTATTCCTCTATACGGAAGTGTCTGTATTCCTATAGAGATGTTATTATTCCTCTATACGGAAGTGTCTGTATTCCTATAGAGATGTTATTATTCCTCTATACGGAAGTGTCATATTTTATATTGTAAGTGTCGTAACTTATACTTGATGGGTTATTAGACCACCTTGGTGGGGTCGGCCCTGTATAAGTCATGTGGGTCAAAGGGTTATTAGACCACCCTATTGGGGGTCGACCCTGTCAGCATCGTGTTATGTGGTTAAGTTAAGGCCGACCTAGTAAAGGTTATTAGGAAAGTCAAGTCAAGTATAAATAGAGTGCAGGAGGCACTCTATTTGATCATTCACTTTCTCACATACTCTCATTGGAGAGTGGCGCACTTGTGGAGGAGGAGAATGTAATACCCCCATTTTTACCCTTATAATATTTTGGGCTATAATGTAAATATTGTATGCATCTTATGTATGGTTCATAGTGTGGAGCTCAAGGCCAAAGCCCCGCTAGTGAACACTCGACCTTGAAGAGGCAAGTAATGGATATTATGTTGCCCATGTGCTAGAGAACCATGGAAATTGTAAATATGCATTTTAATATAAATGCCCACAACTAGCTATGCAATGCAACAAGAGATGGGGGAATGATATTTAAAAGGAATTGGGAGGGAAAGATTCAAACCCTTGAGCCAATCAAGTCAATCCAAGTGTCAATGAGAGAACCCATGAACCCTCAACTACCCATGTTGACTTTTGTGAACAATCATTCATTTCTCCTAAGATTTGGTTGAGGTAGTTAATTCCTTAGGGAATGGAGAGGTATGGCTATCCAAATTCGAGTATGGGCAAGCCACCCTTCCTAGAATTTCATGTTTGGCTTCTTCGGCAAGAAAAGAGCCACGAAATTTCCCCCAAGCCATTATTCAACCATCAGTTTTTCTCTCTCATGAGTTTGGAGCTGCCTGGGCATTTTTCTCCATGGATTTCCTGTGTTATCCTTCTTTTTCATAGCTAGGAAGGGCGTTTTTGTTGTGACTAACAGTGGGGAAGAAGGGAAAATGATTTGGGGGTTTTATAGAGGCTGTTTTGGCCCACTGTATGCTCATACATCTGTGGGAAAAATTGGTTTTCTTCCCTGGGGATGATTCTCTCTTTCCACAATCCATTTTTGGGTGTGCAACGATTTGGGAAAGACCCATAGACTGTATTCTGTGAATCCCATTGTTGAAATGTGTATCCATGCCTAGTTTTGAGTGGTTGTGTGTAAATGAATGTTGGGGTTGATATGGGTATCCATGGCTTTGGGCTATGCTGAGCTTGAGAGTCCCCTTTTCCTTGTAGATATCATTCCCAGCTCAGGAGTGGTTTCTGAGTGCTGAAATACTACAGGCTAGGCAAAGACCTATGGTTGGGTGGAACGTTGCAGCGACATAGCTAGTTGCTTGGGACAACATTACAGCGAGATAAGTAAATTCGTTTATGTGTATTTTCTTTTGCACTATTTTAATTAATGGATGGTTGGTTTTTAATATGCTGACTGCATGTGAAATGTGTTTGGATGATGTTTATTCCGCTGTGCATGTTTGCTTGATTTGCATCTGCACACATATGCATTATATAAATAATGCCAATTGATTATATTTATACAATCATGAATGTTGGAATGGGCTAAGTGTTATAAACGCCCAGATTATTGGGTATCATGTTCCCTTCCTTGCATTCATAGATGGGAGGGTTTGTGACAGATTGGTATCAGAGCTTATGGTTCAACACTGTGGCTGTTGGGCCTTTCATAGAGATATGAATCATTGTGTGTATATGTATTTAGTATTTGGAATTAAAATGCATTAAAGAAACCTGAAGATCTCATGGCTTCTATTTGTTTAGGATGGGAAATCATTCCCATGACTGTTTTGGGAATTATTTCAAAACTACTTGCATTGATTTCAACTTATGAAAATTAGGAAGGAGGGCAAAAATCCCTTTTCAGGTTGAATGCTTGCTTTACATTGTTTCTAATGCAGTAGCAATTTGTTTTTGTATTTGTTGTTTGCCTCCATGGAGGAGAGAAAGGAGGTGCAACCCCTTGCTAGCTGTATATTATTCTGTTGTTGTATTTTGACATGAAGAGATGCAATTTATTACATCTTTTTATTTTTCTGTTATATGCGAAGTATGATCTCTAATTATGCTTCTTGTTGAGCAATGATCATCACAGAAAGAAGAAAGAAAAGTTCTAAATTTTTCTAAGTGTTTTCGAATTTTGCCTAAGGGCTGCGGCGACGGAAGTTACGCTAACTTTCTGTGCACGCACGGCGAAGTTAAGATTAACTTTGCGACGTGGTGGTGGGAGTTACGCTAAATTTCTGCACACGCGCAGCGAAGATTAAGATTAACTTTGTGACGCGGCGGCGGGAGTTACGCTAACTTTCTGCGACGCGCGGCGGCGAAGTTAAGAATAATTTTGCGACGCGCAGCGACAAAGTTAAGAATAATTTTGCATCGCATGGCGGCGAAGTTAAGAATAATTTTGCGACGCATGGCGGTGAAGTTAAGAATAATTTTGCGATGCGTGGCGGCGAAGTTAAGGATAATTTGTGCTATGTGGCGGAGAAATTTATGTTGCATTTGCGACACGCGACGACAAAATTAGCGTTAAATCTGCAATACGCGCAGCGGAAAAATTAACGTTAAGATCCGTGCCACCCATGGCAATTTTAACGTTAAGATCCATGCCAACTGCGGCAATTTTAACCTTAATATCCACTACACAGTCGGAGGAGAGATCGATAAGTCCGCCAAACGGGGAAAATGCAGCAGCTTTTCACTAAGATTTTCAGGTGCCGAAAATGGAAAATCGCCTTGAAAGTTATGCACCAGATTGCGCAAAATCAAAGGAATTACAAAAAAAAAAAATGAAGGCACTGCCCTCGACCCGCCCTGTAGTGGCAAGCCCCCTTGACCCCCGTCATCCCCCAGAGACAGTCGTTGAAAGTGTGAAAGGTATTCTCTATGCTTGGAATGTGCTCCATGAGTTGCATAAAGGGGGTGTTGAATTCTCAGCAAGGGCAATTGGTTGTAATATCCACTATGGAGGATGAAAGGGAAATCTCTCACCTTAAACTATTTATGTTTATAACATAATAATTGTATGCTTGGAAAGTATCAAGAATGAATGTTATACACATACATACATATATTGAATTTCTACTTTGTGAGAAGATCATAGCTAACAATTGTTTGTGTGCGTCGTAGAGAGCCCATGAAATTGGATCAGCTATGATGTGGAAGAGGAAATTCCATGCTACAATGGGGAATTGAAAGGGAGAATTCCTCCACTACCCTCATGATATTGTATTTATAATTCTAAAGTGGTTGTGCATATAAATTATGGCATAGGATTGCTAAAATGCAAGAGAATAGCAGATTTAAAATATGAATTAGTGTGCATGATTAGAGAATCATTGCATAGTGCATGTAAATTGATTATGCATGAGCATGATGTTGCATAGGGGTAAAGGTAGTGAAGTTACACATGCAGTGGCCCATTAATGGTATCTTCTATGCTTGATGCCAATTAATGGTTGTATGAATAAAACCATAGAAGCATGACTGAACATGCAAGAGATTAGATAGATGAAGTGAATATGCACTAGATGGCATATTAATAAACATTGCACCGTGCATGTGAAAATATTTTTGCGTGTATATGATATTACACATTGGTAAAATAGTGAGGTTTTACATATGCAAAGAGCCACTCAAGATAATGATTGTGGTTGCTAATAATTAATGGTGTCCGCATTGGTTGTAGGACCAAAGATAACCAAAGCATGGCTAAAGATGTGGATGATGTTGTTGCACATGACCAACAACCTTATGAAGAAATGTTGGGGAAAAAAAAATCTATGATCATGAGGGTAACAAAAGAACTATGAAGCCTTGGTAAGAGGCCAACTGATTAGGTAACATCAAGCGATGTTAATAACAACCATGAAGGTAAGGGTTAACTGTGCTTAATTGCATGAAGGCTGAAAGAGGATTTGGTGAGATCCCTTCAACTATGTTTAAACTATGTTGAATTGTTTGCATGTGAGACTAAGTTCCTGAATGTGAATATAATCCTACCAAGTATGGTCAAGTGTGGGTAAGTGAAGGCAAGGAGCATTACACCCTATAGTTTCTTAGAAACCTCAATGCATTCATATGAAATTATATCATGCCAAAGCAAGTGATGACTTATGGGCCTGTTGTAGTGAATGTTATGTGAGATAGTCATGGTTAGGCCATAATATGATGGAATATGTAGTATTCATGGATTAATGTAAGGTTGTATTGAGGGGTTATGCATTTAGTGGATGCCTATTAAAATATTATGCAAATGTTGTGAATGTGAGATGCATTGTGTGAATGCATGGTTGTGACATATATGTGTCTCAATGCAGTTAGATAGTAGAATGAAATGGTGAACTATTGTTAATTATGAGACCATTTCATGAGATACTGTGAATGCAGGAGAATAATTGCATGAAGAAGATAGACATGTTGATGGGATATCGAGGGCGCTCTGTTAAAATGAAAGAGTTGCATAAAATGATATGGCTATGAAGTAACAAGTATCTAAAGCTTCATTGAATTGCATAAATGATGTGATTGAGTCTTTCAATTTTATTATGATAATGATGCATATATATATATATATTTCATTGTATTTCAAATGTTAACAGCTGAGGGTGTTTGAGTTATCAATTGTTATAATTCTGAGATCACTTCAGTGACTATTGTAGCAATGAAATATTATATGCATAAAGACCTATAGAGTTTTTGGCTTATTGAAGTTTTAAATTTCAAGTAGATTGTTTTGGGCATGTCAATGTGGGTAATTCCATGATGAAAATTGGAATCTACCATGTGCAAGATCCAAACGTCATGATAAGGGTCTCATGGGGGTAAAAATAGTTTATGTACAGAACATGTTGTCAATTTTGGACTTGTAGATTTCAGATTTGAGAATTTGCTTATAATTGGTAATCATCGTTGGCTTGCATAGAACTGTGTCAGGAGGACGTGTTGCAAGTGGATGTTCATGTTATAGGAAAAATCGTAAAACCCTAATGGGAAGCTTGGTACCACTTGAAAGGGACAAGCAATATGAGGATAACCTCATGACTAATCAAGTCAATTTCTGTAGTAAACAGAATTGCAAATTCATGATTGAATTTAATTCTTAATGCCATGGATTAGGTATGAGACAATCAAATTTGAATTTTATTGTTAAATGTTGTTGATTGTTTGGCTATTTGATAAGTGTGCCAGGAAGACAAGTTGCAGGGAGACCTTGTGTGATGGCCTACATAAGCCAAACTTCATGGAAAGGACCCCATGCTTTGGAAATGGGTTTCGGGTGAAACACCATAGTGAATTTTGATAATATCCCACCTGCACTGCATGTTGGAGAGCCATGTAAGCAAGATGGTGAAATTATGCCAAGAAGGCATGTGTGGGTTATGGAACGTGAAAATATTGAGGTGGAAAACCGAAGGACTGTTGACAGGAGAAGGGAGCCCCCATTCTTCGCAATGAGGAAAAGATACATATGTAAAGCGAATAAGTATTCTGTAACCCTAACTAAAGATATACATATCTGGTTATTAGATTTAATATGTAGAGCATGTTCCATATTATTTATATTATTTCAGGTTGTTGGAGTGTGATAAGGGCCTACATGGCTCACATTGGAAAGGGGTGCACACCTTTCGGGTGTTGGGTTATGATAGGTTTTTCAATATTGACTACACCCTAAGGGAATGGACGCATTCCTGGTGTTTCAATACTTGATAGTGAATGTTATGAATTATGCTTCAATTTTAGAGCAGCAATACTTATGAGTTTGCTTATCCATCTTGTGTTTTCAGCTAAAACAAATGTAATTTGGGGCTGCACACAGAAGAAGCATAATGGAAGGTTGTTGTGAAGGGTTGTTGCATGCCTACTAAACCCAGTCGATGCACTGGTTTGGCATTATTTACTTGGATGTTATCGGTGTTGTGGAGGTATTGTGAAGGATTGTTGCATGCCTAATAAACCCAATCAATGCACTGGTTTGGCATCATTTACTTGGATGTTGTGGGTGTTGTGGAGGTATTGTGAAGGATTGTTGCATGCCTAATAAACCCAGTCAGTGCACTGGTTTGGAATTACTTACTTGGATGTTGTGGGTGTTGTGAAGGTTGTTGTGAAGGGTTGTTGCATGCCTACTAAGCCCAGTCGGTGCACTGGTTTGGCATTATTTACTTGGATGTTGTAGGTGTTGTGGAGAAATTGTGAAGGGTTGTTGCATGCCTAATAAACCCAGTTGGTGCATTGGTTTGGCATTATTTACTTGGCTGTTGTGGAGGTATTAGTGAAAGGTTGTTATATACCTATGGCTCCGTAGTAGAGCTTTGACCTATAATGGTCGGTGGCGTAGTTTCCTTCCATTGGTCGATGACCCAGACGAATGTGTTGGCTCGGCAATGGAGAGGGCCAACTAGGTATGGGACTGGTTGGGCACCACAAATGCTTGGTAAACCCAGTCGACGTGAAGGTGTACTAGTTGGGAATTGAACATGCACCCCACAGGTGATCCAAGGCTTATAAAGCAGAGAAGGAAACCTGTGGAGTAGCAAGGACCTGCCCAATACAGATAAGTATTTGATTTTCATTCAATTTTGTATAATGAAAATTTCATGAACAAGTCTTATGATAGCCAGGCTGATACACTGTTGTTTCTTTGTTGGAAACTTTGGTCTTTGCAGGAAAGCAAGAAGCCTTGAAGGCATCCTAGGGATGCATTTGGAAACGTGACTATACTAGAAAGCTCAGTATGAGCAGCAATGATAAGAATGGTGCTAGTGGATATGTGTGGGTGAGTCCTAGCAGCCAAAGGTTCTGTAGAAAAACCATGGGGAGGAGATTCCCTGATGGAGAAAAGCCTGAGATAGACCTTAGACACTAAGTGTCATAGCCAAAAAAGAGAAAGTCAAGCATTCACATTAAAGTGAAAGAGGCTAAGGAGCATAGAACCACAGTGATGGAGTGGATCCGGATTGGAACAAGAATTAGAGGGGGAAACTCTTACTCTTCTCTTTTCTTTTGACTGATGCATCTTAGAAATAG
This sequence comes from Larix kaempferi, assembly GCA_027924585.1. Lineage (NCBI taxonomy): Eukaryota > Viridiplantae > Streptophyta > Pinopsida > Pinales > Pinaceae > Larix > Larix kaempferi. Next base: position 13,471,297 of record BSBM01000268.1, read on the forward strand.
AAAATTGTGGAATGCATGTCATGACTGAAATTCTATTGTGTTTATTTGCTTAAAATAAATTGTGAATGCTGAAAAATCTAATTCCCTGTGAAAGGATGAACATGAATGAGTTCATATGTATGTTGGGAAAGCATGAAAAGTGTGGAAGTCTCATGAATAAAGCATGGATGTTCCATGTCAATTGGAAAATTAATTGACTAATTTTAATGTTTATGTTATGCTTGACCTAACAAAGAATTGCAATAATGAATTTCACAGGTGAGAAATTGAACACAATTGGTTGCAGTCGTTACAAAAACAAACAAGTGGTGCTAGCAAGCAAGTGAGGAAAGCTGTGTGCATTGACCATGGCCGCAGACCAAGGGATATTGGACTTAGCTGAAAGTATTCTTCAAACAATTTCCAAGACCCAAGAAAACCTTGGAGAGATGCTCAAGCTACAGAAGCAGCAGAATGCGATGAACCACAAGGTTTTGCAAGACTCTATTTGTTTGCAAAAAGAGGTAAAAAGTATTCTAGGAGTAATTAGTAAGGGAAAGGAAAGTGTACCAATGATGAAACATTCATCCAATCACCCCATCAAGAAATGCCCAAGGCTGGAAGAGAGCAAGAATGCTGACAAAGGAAAACAAAGGCAACCATCTCCAATAGAATGTTGGGGATGTGGAGGAAGTCACCTCCTCTGCGAATGTCCAGCAAGGGGTATCAAGAAAAGCGACAGCCAGCAGGAGCAATGTGCAGAGGTTAAAGAACCTCACCTTGACATCTCCAATCAATGAAATGTAAGACATACCTACCACATTTTGTGAATTTTGGACATATATAAAGCGTGTATGTATTCCCAAGTTATGGAACACCGAGGACGGTGTTATTCCAATGGGGAGGGGAATGTAATACCACCATTTTTACCCTTATAATATTTTGGGCTATAATGTAAATATTGTATGCATCTTATGTATGGTTCCTAGCATGGAGCTCAAGGCCAAGGCCCCGCTAGTGAACACTCGACCTTGAAGAGGCAAGTAATGGATATTATGTTGCCCATGTGCTAGAGAACTATGGGAATTGTAAATATGCATTTTAATATAAATGCCCACAACTAGCTATGCAATGCAACAAGAGATGGGGGAATGATATTTAAAAGGAATTGGGAGGGAAAGATTCAAACCCTTGAGCCAATCAAGTCAATCCAAGTGTCAATGAGAGAACCCATGAACCCTCAACTACCCATGTTGACTTTTGTGAACAATCATTCATTTCTCCCAAGATTTGGTTGAGGTAGTTAATGCCTTGCGGAATGGAGAGGTATGGTTGTCCAAGTTCGAGTATGGGCAAGCCACCCTTCCTATAATTTCATGTTTGGCTTCTTGGGAAAGAAAAGAGCCACAAAATTTCCCCCAAGCCATTATTCAACCATCAGTTTTGCTCTCTCATGAGTTTGGAGCTGCCTGGGCGTTTTTCTCCATGGATTTCCTGTGTTATCCTTCTTTTTCATAGCTGGGAAGGGCGTTTTTGTTGTGGCTAACAGTGGGGAAGAAGGGGAAATGATTTGGGGGTTTTATAGAGGTTGTTTTGGTCCACTGTATGCTCATACATCTATGGGAAAAATCGGTTTACTTCCCTGGGGATGATTCTCTCTTTCCACAATCCATTTTTGGGTGTGCAACGATTTGGGAAAGACCCATAGACCTTATTCTGTGAATCCCATTGCTGAAATGTGTATCCATGCCCAGTTTTGAGTGGTTGTGTGTAAATGAATGTCGGGGTTGAGATGGGTATCCATGGCTTTAGGCTGTGCTAAGCTTGAGAGTCCCCTTTTCCTTGTAGATATCATTCCCAGCTCGGGGGTGGTCTCTGAGTGCTGAAATACTACAGGCTGGGCAGAGACCTATGGTTGGCTGGAATGTTGCAGCAACATAGCTAGTTGCTTGGGACAATATTGCAGTGACATAAGTAAATTTGTTTATGTGTATTTTCTTCTGCACTATTTTAATTAATGGATGGTTGATTTTTAATATGAAGTCTGCATGTGAAATGTGTGTGGATGATGTTTATTCCGCTGTGCATGTTTGCTTGATTTGAATCTGCACACATATGCATTATATAAATAATGCCAATTGATTATATTTATACAATCATGAATGTTGGAATGGGCTAAGTCTTATAAACACCCAGATTATTAGGTATCATGTTCCCTTCCTTGCGTTGATAGATGGGAGGGTTTGTGATAGAGAAGTTGCTACTAGGAGGACTATCTCTTGTACTTGGTTTGTATCATCGCTCTATCTATCTCTGAGGAAGTTGATGGTTTTTCACCTTCTTGGTTTTCCCCGATGAAACTCTGTGTCTCTTGTGTGCTTGCATTATTGTGTCCATGATTGATATGTTGTAGATATGCTGTACATGTTATTCTCCCAGTTAAGATCTTAGATCAGATTGAAAATTCTGAAAAACTAACATGGTATCAGAGCCAACTTGAAAGAAGGCATGGTATGGCATTTCTGACACTTGTTGCATTTGCGAACCTAGGGCTTGATATAGCAAAAAATAGTCATCATATAACTTTCACTATAAATACATTTTGGCGAGGTTTCAGGATCTTTAAATATTACAAGTCAAAGATAAGATCCCCATGTACCTTGTGTCCAAAGGAAAGCCTCTAATCCATTGTACTTTGTGATTTATGATCTGTAAAATATAGGGTTTCTGCCTCTTCCAGATATGAGTCATAAACAGGTGACCTAAGAAAAAAGGTCATAAATTGCGCTAGGAATCTCCAAATGAAATTTCGTAAAACTTGACAGGTAGGGCACGGAATGTAATTTCTCAAGTAAGTTTTTCATAGGCTGAAACTGAACCAGTGACACGTGGCACACCGTACAAGTTCGCTCTCTTGTTTTATCCCATAAACAGGTCACGTTGCGACACTTGGCATAACTCTCTCTCAGAGAATCCAATTGAGGTCATACCTATGGGGTTGGAAAGATAATAGGTCAGGCTACCACAAGAAGAATTTTCAGACACTGTAGATCTGAAATTTTAGAGTTACACCAGAAACAATCAGGTGCATATTTCTGTCAAAACAGAATTGGATTTTGAGCACCTTCATTCATGGCTCCGGGAATTTAGGGTTTCAAAGAATGTTGGAATTTTTTGTATCGGAGACCACGGATGGATGCTCCTCATCAAAATCAAAATTTAGAGACCAAGATCGAATTTTTTTGTTGGGTAGAAGGTCGGGCTTGATCAAACCCTAGTTCGGGATATTGATCGAAAAGGTAGAAAATTAGGGCTTCTGCAAAAGTTGGAATTTCTGAAGTATGTGACCACGGCTGGAAGCTCCTTAGAAAAATCAAAAGTTTAGAGCTTTGGATCGAACCTTTTGGTTGGGAAGAAGGGTGGGATTTATCAAACCCTAGTTCGGGATCCTATCTAGAATATCCAGAAGTTTCAAAGGCAATTTTGAGGGGTGAAACTTTGCAGTTTTCAAAATCTGAGTATACTAGCTTGATCATCTCATCAAGGCGCATATTTCTATCATTTCAGAAGTTTGAAATTCAAAGTTTGAATTTTTAGGGTTTCCTTGACAAACCCTAATCCAGCTCCAGATCCAATTTCTGCAAATCAAGTGGATTGGGTTAATCCTAGAAGAGAATGGATTGGTCACCTGCATAAGTGAAGAAGTCCCTATTTCAGAGGGAGATGAGGCTAAGGCCTTACATAAGAAGATTACAAGCAATCTCGACAAGTATGAATCACAGGTATGTTTTGAAATCTATGCATGATTAAGTTTATGGCATGTTTGTCTTCATTAAGGTTAGTGCAATCTTGATTAACTTTAGACTTGTCGTATCACCATAATAAAATTATGAATACAGATATTCATTGATTAGGGTTTTGACACTTATGATTGTATTAATGCATTGTGGTGTTGTATGAGGTTGATGTTCTCTGCTAACATGAAAGGTACATCAAGAAAGACAAATCATGTTCTAGTTCAAGAACATATGACCATGGTAGCATGAAGACAAAGATTCATCCATTGTCATGGATCACATAGAAGCTCTATTTATGAGGTATGTATAATTTGGTTCTACAATGCTTAACCTGTGAGATATGCAGGTTACTAGCACAAGTCATTGAAGAGAACAAGAAGACATTGCTAGACATAACTAGCAAATATGATAACCAGGTATGTTTTTCCAATATCAAGTTAGAATCCTACCTTGTGTTAGGATCTCTTATATAAGTATACATGGCATGATTGATAATGATTATTCAATGACGTTAGTAATCATGGGTTTAGGCATATTATGCTTCTTACTTTGATTGATGATATGACTAACCAGAAAAGTCCCATGGTCAAATAGGAATATACATGAGTAAAAGGATTATGATAAATTATCTGTGTATGAAATGATTTTGACCACACATGTTTAAGATTACTTAGAATCATAATTTTTTTGATAGTATTAAGATTAGACTAATGAATGTGTGTATGAGACCTCGAGGATAACACAATGATGATACTAGTAAGTATGCATAAGTGATCGAGGATGGATATAAGTTCAAGGACAGGTAATCCAGGAAGCAAAGATCAAGAGGGAGCACACTCTAGTAGTTTCTGCAAGGATGTAGATATTCAGAGGGAGTCGACCACTTCTCACAATCTACATCAAAATGGAGTTGCAAAAAGGAAGCAAAGACTGAGAGGGAGTCAACCCAACAAACAAACAAAGATAAGTATTTTGAATTATCATTTCTTGCATATTTGATTGTTTAAATAGTACTGTTCAATGATGTATATACTAATGTTCCTAGAATTAGGCTGTGTATTTTGGCATATTAGAATAATTGCATCAATGAACAACATGCTACTAATATGAATGTAATGGGTAAGTGGCCTATGGAACTATACAACATTCCATTGCTACCTATCTAGAATGAAACCTCTTTGCTGACATGTTGGGAGTAGTGCAAACTCTTAACAATGTTCTGGTAGAGATTGGAAGGCATCTAGAAAGTTACGTGATATGGATAAATGTTGTATTGAAGCATTGGCTAAAATAATTGCATGACTGTATGACATATTTCTTTATGTGTAAGAATTTGTTCTGAAAACTATGAGATGTTTCTAATCATGAAATCTAACTTGTTTTGTAGGAAATATTGTATACCATCACCTACAAAAGAAGGACTACAACATTTGTTCCAGCAGCAAAGATATCTATTGAAGATATTGAAGATATTGAAGTTCCCAAGATCTGGGATGAAGTAATGGAAGAATGCCATGATCAGTCGATCATGAAGAATGATGTTTGGGATGCAGTCCCAAGACTTGAAGGGAAGTCTGCTGTGACTTCCAAGTGGATATATAAGATCAAGCATGTTGCAGATGATAGCATAGAAAAATACAAAGCGAGGATTGTAGCTCGTGGCTTCTCTCAGAAAGAGGGGATAGACTATGAAGAAACTTTTGCTCCTATTGCCAAGTACACTTCCATCAGATCAGTACTTGCTCTGGCTGCAGTGATGAAATGGAAGATACACCAGATGGATGCCAAGACAGCTTTCTTGAATGGTGTAGTCGAGGAGGAAGTGTATGTGGAGCAGCCACTTGGTTTTGAGACACATGACAGGGAGTCATACGTGTGTCGATTGAAGAAAGCCTTGTATGGCTTGAAGCAAGCTCCTAGGACTTGGTATGGTAGGATGGACAGCTTTCTATCCAGTTTGGGCTTTACCAAGAGTAAAGCAGATTCCAACCTTTACTACAAGGTTGAGGAAGGAAATCCAGTGATACTACTTATGTATGTGGATGACCTGTTTGTTACAGGAGAAGATAGTTTGATTGTCGACACGAAGAGGAAGCTTGCTGCCGAGTTCAAGATAAAGAACTTGGGGATGATGCACTATTTTCTAGGCATGGAGGTGTGGCAGAGTGCATATGGTATCTTCCTTGGACAAGGGAAGTATGCAGTAGAGATCCTGAAGAGGTTCGGGATGATGGACTGCAAGGCCATGGCCTGTAATGTCCCCCATTTTGACCCTTGTAATATTTTGGGCTATAATGTAAATAATGTATGCATATTATGTATGATTCCTAGCGTGGAGCTCAAGGCCAAGGCCCCGCTAGTGAACGCTCGATCTAGAAGAGGCAAGTATTTGAAATTATGCTACGCATGTGCTAGTGAACCATGGGAATTGTAAATATGCATCTTAATATAAATGCCCACAACTAGCTATGCAATACAACAAGAGATGGGGGCATGATATTGCAAGGAATTGGGAGGGAAATATTCAAACCCTTGATCCAATCAAGTCAAGCCAAGTGTCAATGAGAGAACCCATGAACCATCAACTACCCATGTTGATTTTGATGCCCAATCATTCATTTCTCCTAAGGGTTGGGTGAAGTAGTTAATGCCTTGGGGATTGGGGATGTATGGTTGTCCAAATTCGAGTATGGGAAAGCCACCCCAATGGAAAAATGTGTTTCTCCTTCTTGGGCAAGAAAACACCCATGAATTGCCTCACCAAGCCATTATTCCTGGTTAGACTTCACCCACTCACGTTTTTGGAGCTAGCTGGGTGTTTTTGGCTTGCTGGGCATTTTATTTTGAAGCTTGCTGGGTGTTTTTGGCTTGCTAGGCATTTATTTTGAAGCTTGCTGGGCATTTTTGGCTTGCTGGGCGTTTTTGGAGCTTGCTGGGCATTTTTGGCTTCCTGGAAACTCATTTTTGGTTAACACAGTGGTTGGGAGAAGAGAACCACGAATTGGGGGTTTAATGGAGGTCGGTTTTGCTCCCAAGTTGTCCCCAAACATTTTCTGAAAACGAATTCTACCTTCCAGGGTTTATTCCCCATTCTCCCATTTCATTTCGTCTGCCCACGAATTTTTGGAGTTGATAGAAACCCCATCTTTGGGCATCTCATTGTATAAACGTTTCTTCATGCCTAGCACTCATATTTTTGCCTATTATGTGCATCCCTATGTTAGCCATTGAATACTGAGTTGTTTGGGATGAAATCGTTTTCTTCCCTGTGATTGTCTTTCCCATTGTTAAACATGTGTATCCATGCCTAGTGATTGTGCTTGCTGTGTGAGAAAATAGTATGTTTGGGTGTGGGTTATGGAAATCCATTGCTTTGGCTTGAGCTTGAATGCAAGTATCCAGTGATGAGGAGGGTTCAATATTATCCTGATAAACCCAGCTATGGACTGGCTTGGCTTAGCTGAAATGATGTTTTGGTTGTGTATGAGTTGGATGTCTCCTTTTTCCTTTTAGATATCATGCCCAGCTCGGGGGTGGCCTTCGGACGGACTCAGTATATGTTGTCGAATAGCCTACGATTGGGTGGAACATTGCAGCGACATAGTTAGTTGCTTGGGGAAATTGCGAAAGGAAGATAAGTGTACTCTGTCTCTGTATTTTACTTCTGCAATGTATTTAATTTGTTGGCTGTGTTAAATTGAATGGCTGTTAGGAACCTATGTAAACCCTTCTCTTTACTATGTTAGTATATTGTTGTTGGACGCATATGCTTTGTAAGTCGTCCCGTGGTATTTGTTGATTCGTAGTTTATATTAGCCCATAGTATTGACCCATAGTATTGGACGCATATGCTTTGTAAGTCGTCCCGTAGTATTATATGTCCCATGGTTTTGACTCATGGTATTGGGCATAGACTTAGTATATAAGTGTGTGTTGAGGTCATTGAAGGCACCGTGAAGTTAATTGTATTGAGCTTGCTCAAAGGAGGTTGCCCCCTCGAAGTGGCCCGTGATCAATATAAAAGCGATTTTGTTCTATTATTTCTGATATCTCGTGTATTTGCATTAATTAATTATTGCAGGTACATCACATCTGGTATCAGAGCACTTTCCTTGGCACAAGTGAGAAATTTTTTTTCTTTTTTTGGGCGGCGACTTTCAGGTCAATTTCTAAAAATTTCTGCACAAAATCAGAAGAAACCAATTGCATATCTGAATTCCTCTTTCAAAAATACGCAGTTTCAAAAAAAAAATCATCTCATTTGGAGTTCTAAAAGTGGAGATATCGTGGATTTAAAATCAGCAATTTTTCAGAATTTCGGTGACGGCCGCGGAAATTGCAGCGAGAAAATCTTTTGACCGAGTGCCCAGATTTCTATTCCGCTTTCATGGGTAGAAGCAGAGTGGTTGTTCTAGTTCTGAAAACATGCTATAATAGCGATTCTGAGCAATATAAATTCGGTTTTTGAACATTGGGTGGAATTTCTGCCCAAATTTTTTCTGTTGCAGGTTCGGATTTGGGAATCATCCCTATCCGCTTAACTGTGGGAAGTACTTGGGCATAAGCCCTAAAACTCATTGTGAGGAGTACCACAAGAACCCCAAAGTAGCTAGCCCATTGAGAGGACCTGCCAGCGAAAAGGGCAACGACCCCTACCTGATTGACTAGTTCCCACCCGTGAGGTAAACCAAGAGCTGTCGTTTGTGGCAAAGCGGTTATCAGTTTTACCTGAGCCGTGGAATGAGGGGTACTGCCCCAATACGCAAGCCGTCAGACAGCATTGGTGGCCGAGTGAAACCCCTGAACTGTTAGGAAGCCGCACATACCTGGGGTCCATATCTACTTTCAGCTGAACTATTGTTGATCACTGCTGCGCCATTTCAGATCCATTTGCAAGCCGTTCCAGATTCAGCCGTTTTCAATCCATTCGGTGTTGTTCCAGATCCCTTTCGAGCCATTGTCACCCATGCAGGAGCAAACACCATGGAGGAAGCACTTGCAGCCATCCAAACCAAACTCCAAGATCTGGATGAAAAATTTCTCAACCTCCATCTTCAGCATTCAACCATGAACAATAACCGACAGGCAGAATCTTTTGCAGCCACCGGGTTCTCTTCTTCCAACAATTTTCGTGGGCCGAAGCTTGATTTTCCTCACTTCAATGCTACTGATCCGACTGGATGGATATACCGAGCAAAACAATATTTCAATCTGCATAATACTTTTGATGTCCAGAAAGTTCCACTTGCATCCTTTCATTTGGAACAGGAAGCCCTTCAATGGTACCGTTGGTACATCAAAGCTCATCCCGAGCCAAATTGGACAGATTTTTGCCAACTCATTTTGCCATGATTTGGCCCTAGTGCTTTTGATGATTTCACAGGAGCACTCACTAAACTTCACCAAATTGGCATAGTGAGAGAGTATAAGACAGAATTTGAGAAATTGGTCAATCACACAGAAGGATTGTCTGATGAATTCTACAGGAGTTGTTTTATAAGTGGTCTCAAGGATGAAATTCGCTCAGAGGTCAAAATGTTTTGTCCCACCACAATGATGGAAGTCCTAGGGTTGGCTAAGCTGGCTGAGGACAAGATTGCAGCTCAACAACGCTCCAAACCCACCCTTGTTCCCTTCAGAAATATGGGTTCCCAACGACCTCCCATCACGCCTTCCCCTGAACCAACTCCTATCAAGCATTTGTCTGAAATAGAAATGCAGGCACGCCGAGAAAAAGGGATTTGCTATAATTGTGATGAGAAATTCACTCGGGGACATAGATGTGTTCAACAAAAGCTCTATCTCTTGGATGTGGATTCTCCGCCTGCCTTAGAACTTGGTGAAGCAGCTACAGATACAGTGGATGATCAGATCGACATTCAACGCCCGTCTATTGACACCCCATTTCAGGACGACCCACCTGAGATTTCTCTCCATGCTGTAACCGACGTCACCACCCCACAAACAATGCGGGTCAGGGGATACTTCAAGAAGCTCCCTCTTACCATACTCATTGATTCTGGTAGCACTCATAACTTCATTGACCCTCTGATTGCCAAACAGGCTGATTGTTTTGTCCATCCTTGCTCCAGCTTTGAAGTCATGGTTGCCAATGGGGGCACCTTACCTTGCAAGGGGAAGTGTCACAATGTGCGTATCTCTATGGAAGATTATAACCTACGCTCTGACATGTTTGCCTTGCCCTTAGGTGGATGTGATGTGGTTTTGGGTTCAATGGTTACGCACACTTGGCCCCATCTTATGTGATTTTGCTGAACTTTGGATGCAGTTTAAAGTCAATGGGGCACAACACAAATTTATGGGCTTAAAACCAGGGTCTCTCTACATCATCAGTTCACATCGCCTGGAAAAAATCCTTAAGAAGAATTCACATGGTGTCATCGCTCAGCTCAATTCCATTCAGATGCATCCATCAACAGTCTCCACTACTTCCTTGGATAGATATGCAGGTATCTTTACTGAACCAATGCGCTTGTTACCTTCACGAGACCTTTCCGGTAATAATTTAGCCACATCTACCTCTCAGCAGGAAATGATGGCTATGTTGCATACAGTACAGAAGTGGCAGCCATACCTATTAGGGAATTATTTCTGTAGCAAGACTGATCTCCCGAGTCTGAAAAATTTTCTGGAACAATGGGTCTCCTCCCCAACACACCTGAAATGGGTTATCCAACTCATGGGTTATCCCTATGTGATCACTTACAAGAAGGGTAAGGACAATATGGTGGAAGATGCTCCTTCTTGCACAATTGATGACTCAGTTTCGCTTACAACTCTTTCTCTGCTTGTTCCAAATTGGGTGCAATATGTTCAACAGGGCTCTCTCTTCTATGAACTCCATGCTTCTTCATCAACAGGGCACTCTGGGTTCTGCAACATGTATGACCAAGAACAATGTAACTTCTTTTGGCAGGGACTGAAAATGACAATTCAACAGATGGTGGCTGACGATGATACTTTCCAAGTCAACAAGGGTGAAACGACACTCCTTTTGGGATTGCTCAAACCCTTGCCCATCCCTAAACAGCTTTGGCCAACTATTTCTATGGATTTCCTAGCAGCGCTCTGGTGGTACAATACCACATCTCACAGGACACCATATGAAGCAGTCTATGGAAAAACACCGCCAGTTCTTCTTCCATACACCCTTAGCAACTCCCCAGTTCAGGCAATTGACTCGGTTCTTCGAAACCACGATCAGATTCTTCTCATTCTGTAGGACAATCTTCACATGGCCAAAATTCGCCTGAATCAACAAGCCGATCAACACCGTTCTGAGCGCATTTTCCACGCAGCTGACATGGTTCTTCTTCATCTACAGCCTTCCAAGCAATCCTCCTTGACACTCCAAAGGCATCAGTGGCCTGAAATGCAACCCGAGGATGCTACCGGGGAACCACTCCTTCAGCTTCTGCAGCAATTTCTCCAACCAAAGCTTTGAGGACAAAGCTTTTTCTAAGGGGGAGGGGATGTTAGGAACCTATGTAAACCCTTCTCTTTACTATGTTAGTATATTGTTGTTGGACGCATATGCTTTGTAAGTCGTCCCGTGGTATTTGTTGATTCGTAGTTTATATTAGCCCATAGAATTGACCCATAGTATTGGACGCATATGCTTTGTAAGTCATCCCGTAGTATTATATGTCCCATGGTTTTGACTCATGGTATTGGGCATAGACTTAGTATATAAGTGTGTGTTGAGGTCATTGAAGGCACCGTGAAGTTAATTGTATTGAGCTTGCTCAAAGGAGGTTGCCCCCTCGAAGTGGCCCGTGATCAATATAAAAGCGATTTGTTCTATTATTTCTGATATCTCGTGTATTTGTATTAATTAATTATTGCAGGTACATCACAATGGCATCATGTAATGTGTGTGGATGAGGTTTTCATTTCGCTGTGCATGTTTAATTGAATTACATCTGCACACATGTATTTCTTTGCTGTAAAATCTAATGTATGGGCTGAGTTTATGTAAAAGCCCCAGGATTTGCCATCATGTTCCCTTCCACGAATTGGATAGATAGGTGGGTATGTGATAGAATGGTATCAGAGCTGCTGGTTGCAGCATTGGGCCTTCATGGGCTACCAATTACAGTTGCAGAGGTAAGTATGCTTCCTGCTCAACTGTAGTCATTAAGAAAATTTGAAAAAAAAATTGAAATTTTGAAATTCTTCTAAGTATTTTTGAGCTTTCTGCTAACTCTGTATCGGTGGCGAGACTCGGCGAGTTCATCTACAATGGTGGAAGGAACTTGCGATTTTTTTCCAAAACAGTGGAAAGGTTGACGAGTTGTCCGCGACGGCAGCAAGACTCGACGATTTCATCCGCAACGGTGGAAGGAACTAGCGGATGTTTTTCAGAACAGCAGAAGAGTTGGAAAGTTTCACCGCAGCGTCGGAAGGCATTGGTGAGTTTCCGCCGCAGCGTCGGAAGGAGCCGGTGAGTTGCGCTGAAGATTGGCGATGAAAATTGGTGAGTCACTCCCCAATCAACTGCCAGAGAATCAATAAGTTTGAAAGAAAAGAAGGAAGAGCTATGGCGGAAAGTTATGAGTTTTTTGTCCGCGACGGCGGTGAAACTCAGCAAGATCATACGAAATAGTGGAAAAGTCATGATTTTTGCTCCGCAGCGGCAGAAGAGATGGAAAGATTGCTCCGTAATGGCAAAAGACCTTGGCGAGTTGCTCTGCAACAGATCCCCCATAAATTTTAAGTTCGACGAAAAAGATGGAAAATTTTTGGAAGGAAAAGATGAGTTTCAGTGGAAGAACTCAGCGAGTTGGTCTGCAATGACAGAGGGACTCGGCAAGATGGCCCGAATCTGTGGAAAGACTCAGTGAGTTGATCTGGAATGGGTCGGAAGAACTCGGTGAGTTGCTCCGAAATAGGAAATTTTAGCTGTTTTTCAGGGAGATTTTCAGGTGCCCGAAAGAGAAAAATGGCTTTGAACTTATGCACCAGATTGCGCGAAATTGAAGAATTTACAAAAAAAAAAAAAAAAAAAAACGAAGGTGCTGCCCTCGACCCACCCTGCAAGACACAAGGGGGCAAGCCCCCTTGACCCCCGTCGTCCCCCAGAGACAGTCGTTGAAAGTGTGAAATGCATTCTTGGGATGAGAAGCAGGAATTGCATGGAAGGTTCGTGGAAGCCTTATTAAAAGTAATTGGGTTTAATATGCATTACGGAAAAGCAATGGGAGTAGTAAGGCAACGTTGATAAGAGGGAAACTTCTCACCTTAACTATTTCTGTTTATAACATAAGAATTGCATGTTTAGAAAATAGCAGGAATGAATTTTATACATGTATGTATATATTGAATTGTTAATTCGTGAGAAGATGACAGCTGATGATTCCTTGCATGCTTGGTAGGGAAACCAAGAAAAGGATCAGCTATGACGTGGAGAAAGGACCCCATGTCATGCTTGGAAAGGGATAATTCCTTAACTCCTCTCTTGCTATTGTTTTTGTATTTTATAAGTTTTATATACAGAGAAGCATGATTTAAAATGCAAGAGGATAGATAGATGAAGTGAATATGTATTAGTTGGGATACTAATAAACATTGCACAGTGCATGTAAAAATACTTGTGTATATATATGATATTGCCTATTGGTAGAATAGTGAGGTTTTGCATATGCAATGAGCCACTTAAAGATGATTATGGTGGTTATTAAATAACTAGTCATGTTTGCAATGGTTATATGACCAAAGACAACCGAAGCATGGCTAAAGATGTGGATGATGATTGTTGCATATGACCAACAACCTTATGAAGAAGGGATGGTGCAACAAATCTATGATCACGAGGTTGGAAAAAGGACTGTGTAACCTTGGTGAGAGGCCAACTGATCAGGTAACATCAAACAATGTTAATGACATCCATGAAGGTCATGGTTATTTGTGCTTAATAGCATGAATGTTGAAAGAGGATTTGGTAAGATCCCTTCAACTACATTTAAACTATGTTGATTTGCTTTGCATGTGGTATTGAGTGCCTGAATGTGAATGCCAACCTACCGAGTATGGTGAGGTGTGGGTAAGTAAAGACAAGGAGCCTTGCACCCTGTAGTTTCTTAGAAACCTCAATGCATTCATATGAAAATTACATCATGCCATTTGAGAATATTTGTTGTGAGTTTAACAACAAAAGAAAGTAAAGACTTATAGTCATGTTGTGGTAGCACATGCCATATGAGACAGCCATGGTTATGCCATAATATGCTGGAATGCATAGTCTTCATGGATTAATGCAAGGTTGCATTGAAAGGATGTACATTAGAATATTCTATACAATCTTGTGGTTATGCATTGAATGAATGCACATTAAAAGATTATGTAAATGTTGTGAATGCGCATGTGTATGTGTGAGTGCACATGTTGAGATGCATTGTGTGAATGCATGGTTGGGGTGTATGTTTCATTGCAATTAGATAATAGATGAAATTGAGAACTATTGATAACCCCGAGACCATTTCATGAGCTGCTATGAATGTAGGAAAAGGATTGCATGAAGAAGGTAGACATGTTGATGGGCTACCAGGGCACTCTATTGGAAGGACAGAGTTGCATGAAATGTGAAGTAATGAGTACTTACAGTTTATTTAAATTGCACGGATAGTGTACCCATGTCTTGCAATTTTATTTATGATAACGATGCATATATAGATATATACATGCTAACAGCTGAAGGTGTTTGAATTATTGAGTGTTATAATTCTTAGATCACTTCAATGACTGTTGTAGAAATGAAAGGATTATATGCATAGATACTCACAACATGTTTGGATGATTGAAGTCTCAGATTTCAAATAGATTGTTTTGAGCATGGAAAATGTGGGTAAGCCCATGACGGAGATTGGAATCTACCATGAGAAAGAGCCAGACGATATTAGAATAGACTCATGGCTAAGCAAATCAATTTCTGTAGAGAACAGAATTGCAAATTCATATTTGAATTTAATTATTAATGCCATTGAATGATTATTGTTAAATGCTGCTGATTGTTGGCTATTTGATAAATGTGCCAGGAAGACCATGTGTGATGACCTACAAAATCCAAACTCCATGGGAAAGACCCCATGCTTTGGAAATGGGTTTCGGGTGAAACGCCATTGATAATGTCTTAGCCAAACCGCATGTCAGTAAACCATGAGAGTGAGATGGTAAAGCTATGTCAAGAAGGCATGTGAGATACATCTGCAAAATGAATGAGTATTCTATGACCCTAGACAAGAAAATGCATGTCTAAATTATTAGGGTTAATATGCAGAGCATGCTCTATCTTATTTATATCATTGCAGACTGCTTGAGTATGATTAGGGCCCGCATGGCGCACATCGGAAAGGGGGTGCACACCTTTTTTGGTGCTGGGTCATGATAGGGTTTTCAATATTGACTACACCCTAAGGGAATGAACGCATTCCTGGTGTTTCAATACTTGATAGTGAATGATATGGATTATGGTTACAAAAATTGAACAACAATATTGATGAGCCTGCTTATCCTTCTTGTGTTGTCACCCTACACAGATGCATATTGATACTGCACATTAAGAGGCAAAGTAAAGAAGGGTACGCAAAAGGACTGTATAGGAATTGGAAACCTTTCTATGCTCACGTGAAACATTACCAGAAGGGATGGACATGCCCGAAGAGCTGTGTAATAAGAAGAGGTATCATCTTTTTGTGAGTGGAGTCATGCTAACCTGTAGTCAAGGAAGTCACCTATAAAGTTCCTAAAAGGAACCACTAATTTGCACAAGAGAAGGAGTGGCATCCTTGTATGAATGAAGAGTTGATGTGTGTGAAGGGTTATGGTGCAAGAAGGTGTGGTGACATTGGTAAAGGCATAAAATATCTACTGGGACAGCAGTGGGAGGGTGGGAACCAAAGACTGACTAAAAACCCTGAGATTCCTATGGCTCCAGAGTAGAGCCTTGACCTATAATGGTCAAGTGGCACAGTTTCCTTCCATTGGTCAATGACCCAGACGAATGTGTTGGCTCGGCAATGGAGAGGGCCAACTAGGTATGGGACTGGTTGGGCACCACCAAATGCTTGATAAATCTAGTCGGCATGAAGGTGAACTGGTGAAGCATTAACTACATCCAAGTCCATAGGCGATCCCAAGGCTTACAAAGCGAAGCAGGATCCTATGGAACATAGGGGAAACGCACAATACAGATAAGTAGTCAGTTTCATTTATGTCTTGTTTGGAATAATGAAGATTTCAGGTATAAGTCTTCTAACAGCTAAGCTGATACACTATTGTTTCTTTGTTGGAAACCTTGGTCATTGCAGGAAAGCAAGACCCTGAAAGTGTTATAAAATTACTGGTAAATCCAGATATTAAATTAGTAGGCGATATGAAATTTTGATAAATCCAGAGAGTAACTGGTTGGGCATTCACTACTTAATATTATGAAACAGCATGTATGCTGGCCCAATACCCCTTAAACAATTGATAAAACCAGTCAGCATACTAGCTTGGCATTACCTATTCGAATGATTGTGGAGTAGCCTACGTGCTAGCCCAACATTCATAATTATGTCCACGGAAATCCAAGGCTCGTAAAGCAAGGAAGGATCCCGTGGAGTAAAGTGAAGACATCCAATACAGATAAGTATTTGGTTATCTTTCAGCTTCTTGCTTATGAATATACATGTGTATATGATTTGGTTATGATTTCTCAAACTCTTGTTTAGAGAAAAACCTTATGAAATAAACTAAACATGTGAATTGATTCAATCTTTGAGTGTAGGTATTGTTGGAAGCAAAGACTAGGAAGGCATCATAGGGATGCATATGGACATATGACTGTCCTAAAAGAGCTCAATATGAGCAGTAATAAAAGATGGTGCTAGTGAACATGAGTGGGTGCTAGCAACTGTTGATATAGATGTAACTTCGGAATGTATTTCATCTATGTATTTCATATATATTTAGTGTACCCTTATTAGAGATGTGTTATTCCTCTATAAGAAAGTGGCGTCATGTGGATTGACAAGTGTCGCAAGTGTGTGTACTTGCCGATGGGTTATTAGACCACCATGTGTGGGGTCATCCCTGAAATATATATTATATTGTGGATGTACCTAGCTAGACAAGTCGGCCCCATAAGGTCACTGGGCAAACAGGTTAGTATAAATAGAGATCATGAGATCTCTATTTAGATCATTCGGAAAGACACATCTCTCTCACTCAGAAAGTGGCGCACTAGTGAGGAGGAGGATCATCTGCTTCTAGGAGACTATCTCAAGTGTATTTTGGTTGTACTTTGGTTGAGCCATTGCTCTCTCTATCTCTGAGGAAGTTGTGGGGTTTTTCACCTTAGGGTTTTCCCCACGGAAACTCTGTGTCTCTTGTCTCTCATGCTTTTGATTCTTGTGATGCTTTTGATGCTTATTGTGATTGTTATGCATTGATATATTGTATGTGTTATTCTCTCAGTGAAGATCCTAGAGTATTGTGAATTAATGCTCACAATTTAACATGGTATCAGAGCTAACCTGAGAAGAAGACATTTTGTAGTGACAGAAACTTGAGTTTCTTGTTTATTGGGTTTCTCTCCACAGATTTTGGAAAAGAAGTATAGTAGATTGACTCTACTCATCAAGGAGAATCTATCTATCCAATCAGAATTCAATTCTGAGCATTTTCAGATTTGGCCCTAAAAATTAGGGTTTCCACAAAAATAGGAATTTCTGAAATCTGAAGACATACCTGGAAGCTCCTTGCAAAAATCAAAGTTTAGAGCTTTGGATCGAGATTTCTGGCTGGGTAGATCTCCGGGAAACTCAAACCCTAATTCAGGGCTCTCCTAAGTGCACTCAGGAGGACAAAAAGGTAAATCTGAAGGGTAAATCTTTGCTGATCTCAAATTCTGAATACACCAAGATGATCAGCTCATCAAGGCGCATCTTTCTATCCTTTTAGAAAATTGAAATTCACATTTTGAATTTTTAGGGTTTTTCCGACAAACCCTAATCCGAGACCAGATCCAGTTTTCAACATTTCAAGTGGTAAGACCTAAATATTTTCTATTTCCATTTGAAGTACTCTTTAAGATTTCTCACCACACCAAGCTTGAGGATAAGCTTGAAGGAGCTAATAACTTTTGAGCTTGGAAGTATAGGATTGGGTTAATCCTCGAAGAGAATGAGTTGGACTCATATGTAAAAGAAGACATCCCTATCCCAGAGGACGAAGAGGCTAAGGTATTGCATAAGAAAAACTTGGTCAAGGCAAAGAGAATCATTGCTGATTCTATCAAAGACCATCTCATACCCCATGTGTCTTCTCTAAAGACACCCAAGGAGATGTTTGACTCTTTGACCAAGCTATTTGAAGGGAAGAACATAAATCGGAAGATGACCCTGCGGAACCAATTGAAAGGAGTAAAGTTTCAGAATGGAGAAACCATTCAATCTTATTTTTCAAGGGTCTCACAAATCAAGGAACAACTAGAAGCAGTGGATGAAATGGTGGAGAATGGTGAAGTGGTGATGACCACTCTAAATGGCCTACCCAGGTCATGGGATTCCTTTATTCAAGGAATCTATGCAAGGAAGAAGTTGATCTCCTTCAACATATTGCGGGAAGAATGCTCTCAAGAAGAAGCTAGGCTTGTGGCCCAAGAAGAAAAGATGTGAAATGAAGATCAAGCTCTCACAGCACATGCCAGGAAAGGCAAGTCCAAGAAGGAATCATCTCATAACAGAAGATTCTCGCACCACCATTATCATAAAGATAAGAAAGATCTCAGATGCTTCAATTCCAATGAGAAGGGACACTTTGCTTCAGATTATCCCACGAAGAAGAAAGACAACAACAACAACTTCAATAAGAAGAAGAAGAATAACAAAAGAAGATATCATTCCCATGCTGTCGAAGATGATGAACCCCCAAAGAAGAAGGCTAGGGAAGAAAGTGATAGTGATGATGACTCATCAAGTGATGAAGAATATGTTCTAATTTCTACTCTCACAGGTACTATCTCCCATGGTTGTAATGATTGGTTGATTGACAGTGGGGCTTCCAAACACATGACTGGGTTTAAGGAATCTTTTGTGAATCTATCTGAACGTGAATCACCCCATAAGGTGAAACTTGGGGATGATTATCAATACCCAATCAAAGGAAGTGGTGAAGCCTCCTACAACCTAGATTCTGGAAAATATTTGAAGATGAAAGAAGTCCTTTATGTACCTGGGCTCAAGAAGAACTTACTCTCCATCTCTGCATTGGATGCAAAAGGTATGAGGGTTGCATTTGTGGATGACCAAGTCCTAATGTGGCCAAAGGGAAAGAACATAGATGATGCAGTAGTGATTGGAGAGCAAGAGGTAGGTTTGTATAAATTGAAGGGACAACCTGAACATGCCATGGTACATGAATCCTGGAGCCAAGTGAACTTTGGCATAGAAGACTTGCTCATATGCACTATAGGGCACTTCCAATTGCAAGCAAGGTTGTAGAGGGTCTTCCTGAAATCAAGAAAAAACATGAAAGTGTTTGCAAAGGATGTGCAAAAGGTAAGAACATTAAGAAGGCTTTCCCAAGCAGTGAAAGCAAGGCAAAAGATATACTGGAGATCATCCACTCAGATATATGTGGTCCTATGTCATCCAGTTCTCTAAGCGGGTATGTTTACTATGTCTCATTTATTGATGACTTCTTCAGGAAGACTTGGGTATACTTCTTGAAGAGCAAAGATGAGGTGTTTGATAAATTCAAGGAATTCAAAACCTTGATCCGACAATGGTGGAGAATTCACCTCAAGTGACTTCAAGAAGCTTTGTAGTGATTCAAGGATTAAGAGGGAGTTGACTGTTCCTTATAATCCTCAACAGAATGAAGTTGCAGAAAGGAAGAACAGAACAATCATGGAAGCAGCAAGGGAAATGCTGCACGATTAGGATCTACCTATGCATCTATGGGCAGAAGTAGCTAGAACAATTGTATATGTGCAGACCAGAACACCCCACAAGATATTGGACAACAAAACACCAGAAGAGGTCTTTTCTGGTAAGAAACCTAAAGTTAGCCATCTCAGAATATTTGGTTGTCCAGTATACACTCATGTACCAAATGAAAAGAGGACCAAACTAGATCCTTCAGGAAAGAAGGGTATCTTTGTGGGTTACAGTGAAAGCTCGAAGGCTTATCGAATATACTTTCCAGGGTTCAAGAAGACTGATGTTAGCAAGGATGAATATAAGTTCAAGGACAGGTAATCCAGGAAGCAAAGATCAAGAGGGAGCACACTCCAGCAGCTCCTGCAAGGATGCAGATTTTCAGAGGATTTTGACCATCTTCCTACAGTCCACAACAGAAAGGTGTAGAAGAAGCTACTTCAGCAGCTCCTGCCAGGAAGCAAAGACTCAAAGGGAGTCCACCCAACAAACAAACAAAGATAAGTATTTCAATTATCATTTCTTGCCTATTTTTGTTTGTTTAAATAATATTATGCTTATGTTCCTAGACTTAGGAGATGTATTGTGCATATTAGAACGATTACATTAATGAACAGTATACTACTAATATGCATGTGATGGGTAAGTGGCCTATGGCACTGTACAACATTCTAGTGCTACTTATCTAGAATGAAACCTCTTTGCTGACATGTTGGGATTAGTGTAAACTCTTAACAATGTTCTGGTAGAGACTGGAAGGCATATAGAAAGTTGTGGAACATGGATAAACGTTGTATTGAAGCATTGGCTAAGATAACTGCATGACATATTTCTTTATGTGTAAATAATTTGTTCTGAAAATTATGAGATGTTTCTAATCATGCAATTTAACTTGTTTTGTAGGAAAGACCATATATCTTCACCTACAAAAGAAGGACTACAACATTTGTTCCAGCAACAAAGATATCTATTGAAGATATTGAAGTTTCTAGGATCTAGGATGAACAAATGGAATGCCATGATCCGTCGATCATGAAGATGATGTTTGGGATGCAGTCCCAAGACCTGACAGGGAGTCACATGTGTGCAGATTGAAGAAAGCCTTGTATGGCTTGTAGCAAGCTCCCAAAACTTGGTGTGATACAAAGAGGAAGCTTGCTGCTGAGTTTGATATGAAAGATTTGGGAATGATGCATTATTTCCTAGGTATGGAGGTGTGGCAGAGTACAGGTGGGATCTTCCTTGGTCAAGGGAAGTACACAGTAGATATCCTGAAGAGATTTGGGATGATGGATTGCAAGGCCATGGCCACACCTATGGCATCGAATCTGAAGCTTCTATGTGATGCTTCATCTGAGCCGGTTGATGTCTCTATGTATCGTCAGATGATTGGGTCCTTGATGTACCTGACGAACACGAGACCAGATATTTGCTTTGTAGTGAACACATTGAGTCAGTTCCTGACAGATCCGAGGAGTGTTCATCTAGTTGTTGTAAAGCATGTTCTAAGGTACCTGAAGGGTACAGTGGATTATGGGCTCAAGTATGAGGCGAATCAAAAGTTTAACCTGCAGGGTTATGTTGATTCAGATTGGGTTGGCAGTGCTGCAGATAGGAAGAGCACATCTGGGTGCTGCTTTAGTATGGGATCATGTGTGATCTCTTGGTTTAATAGGAAGCAGTCCTGCGTAGCACTGAGTACAGCTGAGGCAGAGTATGTTGCAGCCTGTTCAGCTAGTTGTGAGGCAATATGGCTTCGGAAGCTACTGTCTGAGTTATTTGATCTCCCGTTGGATGCTAGTGGTATCTTCTGTGATAACCAGAGTTGTGTGAAGCTGTCCGAGAACCCAGTATTTCATGACAGGTCGAAACACATAGAGATCAAATATCACTATATCAGGGATATGGTGTGGAGAGGAGCTGTGAAGCTCCTGTATGTTGCGACAGACGAGCAGATTGCAGATGTGCTGACGAAGCCACTGGCCAGGGTGAAGTTCAAGTACTTCAAAGAGAGGCTTGGTGTTCTTCGGATTGATGACACTTTGAGGAAGAAGCGATTGACACATTTGCTGAAGCCATTCCAAGCATGTTGGAAGGAGGATCCTTCACATGGATGTGGATGTAAGCGTTGGATGATGAGCATTAGGATGATGTTCTGGTTTCTGCTTTGTATGATCAGTTGGATCATTTTTATATGTATGTATGTGTGCATCATGTTGGATGTTGGATATGATCAGTTGGATCATTTATATGTATATGTATGTACGCATCATGTTGGATGTTGGATATGATCAGTTGGATCATTTATATGTATGTATGCATCATGTTGGATGCTTGGACCATGTATCTGTATATGTATCAGGTGGATACATTGTATGATTAGGTAGATCATGCATTTGTATTTGTATCAGGTGGATACACTGTGTGATCAAGTTGATCGTGTATGATGATATGTATTAGGTAGATACTTGGTATGCATCAGGTAGATGCATTGTATGATCAGGATGATCATGGATGACGAGCTTCTGGATGTTGCTCCAGATGACATGCAGCAGGATGTTACAGCGATGATGATCAGGATGATCATGTGTATATCAAGATGATGTATGGTGAGTATCAGGTTGATACTTTGTGGCCATGGAACAGGTTGTGCAGATAAGCATGTAATTTGTGCCTTGGGAGATTTGCAGATAGTCTTTCGAGGTTTTGCCTATGGCATGTAATTTGTACCCTGGGATATCTGGCAAATGCTCTTTCGAGGTTTTTCTTGGGAGGACATATAATTTGTGCCCTGGGATATCTAGTAGATGCTCTTTTGAGGTTTTGTCCTATGGCATGTAATTTGTGCCCTAGGACATCTGATAGGTTGATCCGTGTGCTCGTAATCAGTCCTAGGATGCTCTTTCGAGGTTTTACCATGACCACATGTAATTTGTGCCCTGGGAGATCCGATAGGTTGAGCCTTGTGCTCGTAATCAGTCTTGGGATGCTCTTTCGAGGTTTTGTGGTGACCACATGTAATTTGTGCCCTGGGAGATCCGATAGGTTGAGCCTTGTGCTCGTAATCAGTCCTGGGATTCTCTTTCGAGGTTTTGTGGTGGGGTCACATGTAATAAGTCTTGGAGATCTGGACAGGATGAAAAAGGCCTAAGATGCTCTTTAGGGTTCTTGCTAGTCAAGAGACTCTTTTAAGGTTTTGTGACGCATGTAATAAGTCCTGAGATTTTCACAGTATGGACAGGGATGATGAAGACCTGCAGGTGGTGGGCCTACATCTAGTATGAAAAAGGATTGGCTCTGTAGAACTTCCTATGACGAGTAGAGTCAGAGATTGGTTGAGATAGCAGCAACAGTGACGATGATGATGACGATGCATCGATGACAATGATCCCGAGAAGAAGACTTGTCTAGCAGATCTGTGTCGAGAAATACCTTCCTAGTTAAGAGGGAGTGTTGATGTATATGTAGCTTCAGAATGTATTTCATCTATGTCTTTCATATATATTTATTGTACCCTTATTAGAGATGTGTTATTCCTCTATAAGGAAGTGTCATCATGTGGATTGACAAGTGTCGCAAGTGTGTGTACTTACCGATGGGTGATTAGACCACCATGTGTGGGGTCGGCCCTGAAATATATATTATATTGTGGATGTACCTAGCTAGACAAGTCGGCCCCATAAGGTCACTGGGCAAACAAGTTAGTATAAATAGAGATCAGGAGATCTCTATTTAGATCATTCGGAAAGACACATCTCTCTCACTCAGAAAGTGGCACACTAGTGAGGAGGAGGATCATCTGCTTCTAGGAGACTATCTCAAGTGTATTTTGGTTGTACTTTGGTTGAGCCATTGCTCTCTCTATCTCTGAGGAAGTTGTGGGGTTTCTCACCTTAGGGTTTTCCCCACGGAAACTCTGTGTCTCTTGTCTCTCATGCTTTTGATTCTTGTGATACTTGTCATGCTTATTGTGATTGTTATGCATTGATATACTATATATGTTATTCTCTTAGTGAAGATCCTAGAGTATTGTGAATTAATTCTCAAAATTTAACAACAACCAAGGGTTCTGTAAGCAGAATGGGAAGGGGTACCCAAGTTGAAAAGATTTAAACAGACCTTAGACACTAAGTGTCATAGCTAATAAAGGGAAATTCAAGCATTCACATTAAAGTGAAAGAGACTAAGGAGCATGAAACCACAGTGATGGCATAGCTCCGTAATGAAACAAGACTAAGAGGGATAAACTCTTACTCTTCTCTTTCATTTTTATTGATGCATTTATAAAACAAAGAATTGTTGAATGCATGGCATAACTAGAAGAAGAATGTGTTTATTTGCTTGAATTAAATTGTGAATGCTGAAATAGTTATTTCACTGTGAAAGGATGAATATGAAAGAGATCATGTGTATGTTGGGAAAGCATGAAAAATTTGGAAGTCGCATGAGTGAAGCATGGATGTTCGATGTCAATTGGGAAATAATTGACTAATTTTAATGTTTATATTATGCTTGTCCTAACAAAGAGTTTCCATGATAAATTTCACAGGGAGAAATTGAAAGAATTGGTTGCAGTCGACACAAGCAAGTGTTGCTAGTAAGTAAAGAGTGTTCAGCTGTGCACATTGACCATGGCGACAGACCAAGGGCTATTAGAATTGGCTGAAAGTCTTCTTCAAACAATTGCAAAAACCCAAGAAAATCTTGGAGAGATGCTCAAGATACAGAGGCAACAGAATGAGATGAACCACGAGGTTCTGCAGGACTCTATTCGTCGGCAAAAAGAGGTAAAAAGCATTCTGGGAGCAATCAGTAAGGGAAAGGAAAGTGGATCAGTGAAGAAGCATTCATCCAATCGGCCGACTAAGAAACGTTCCAGGTGGGAAGACTCAAAGGAATCTGAGCAGGAAAAGGTAAAGCAACCAGTGAAATGTTGGGGATGTGACGGAAATCATTTCCTCCGCAACTGCCAAACAATGAAACATCAAGAGGATAGATGCCATAAAGTTTCCATACTTGTAGATTAGCGGGAAGGGATTGTTTTGGAACAATGCCCTCATGCAGAGCTAGAGGGTCCCAGCCAGTAGGAACAGTTTGTGAAGGCCAAAAGACTTGGTCATGAAAACCCAAGTAAAGGGTGAGATGCAGGACAGACCTGCCATATTTTGTGAATTTTGGACATGTATATAGCGTGTATGCATTCATAGGTATTGGAACACCGAGGACGGTGTTATTCCAAGGGGAGGCGAATGTAATGTCCCCCATTTTGACCCTTGTAATATTTTGGGCTATAATGTAAATAATGTATGCCTATTATGTATGATTCCTAGCGTGGAGCTCAAGGTCAAGGCCTCGCTAGTGAACGTTCGATCTAGAAGAGACAAGTATTTGAAATTATGCTACACGTGTGCTAGTGAACTGTGGGAATTGTAAATATGCATCTTAATATAAATTCCCACAACTAACTATGCAATGCAACAAGAGATGGGGGCATAATATTGCAAGGAATTGGGAGGGAAATATTCAAACCCTTGAGCCAATCAAGTCAAGCCAAGTGTCAATGAGAGAACCCATGAATCATCAACTAACCATGTTGATTTTGATGCCCAATCATTCATTTCTCCCAAGAGTTGGGTGAAGTAGTTAATGCCTTGGGGATTGGGGAGGTATGGCTGTCCAAATTCGAGTATGGGCAAGCCACTCTCATGGAAAAACGTGTTTCTCCTTCTTGGGCAAGAAAACACCCACGAATTGCCTCACCAAGCCATTATTCATGGTCAGACTTCACCCTCTCATGTTTTTAGAGCTTGCTGGGCATTTTATTTTGAAGCTTGCTGGGCATTTTTGGCTTGCTAGGCATTTTATTTTGAAGCTTGTTGGGCATTTTTGGCTTGCTGGACGTTTTTGGAGCTTGTTGGGCGTTTTTGGCTTGCTGGGAACTCATTTTTGGTTAGCACAGTGGCTAGGAGAAGAGAACCACGAATTGGGGGTTTAATGGAGGTCGTTTTTGCTCTTGGGTTGTCCCCAAACGTTTTCTGAAAATGAATTCTTCCTTCCAGGGTTTATTCCCCATTCTCCCATTTCGTTTTGGCTGCCCACGAATTTCCGGAGTTGATAAAAACCCCATATTTGGGAATCTCATTGTATAAACATTTCTTCATGCCCAACACTCATATTTTTGCCTGTTATGTGCATCCCTGTGTTAGCCATTGAATGCTGAGTTGTTTGGGATGAAATCATTTTCCTCCCTGTGATTGTCTTTCCCATTGCTAAACATGTGTATCCATGCCCAGTGATTGTGCTTGTTGTGTGAGAAAATAGTATGTTTGGGTGTGGGTTATGGGAATCCATTGCTTTGGCTTGAGCTTGAATGCAAGTATCCAGTGATGAGGAGGGTTCAGTATTAACCTGATAAACCCAGCTATGGACTAGATTGGCTTAGCTCAAATGATGTTTTGGTTGTGTATGAGTTGGATGTCCCCTTTTTCCTTGTAGATATCATGCCCAGCTTGGGGGTGGCCTTCAGACGGACTCAGTATATGCTATCGAAGATCCTACGGTTGGGTGGAACGTTGCAGCGACATAGCTAGTTGCTTGGGGCAATTGCGAAAGGAAGATAAGTGTACTCTGTCTCTGTATTTTACTTCTGCAATGTATTTAATTTGTTGGTTGTGTTAAATTGAATGGCATCATGTAATGTGTGTGGATGAGGTTTTAATTCCGCTGTGCATGTTTAATTGAATTACATCTGCACACATGTATTTCTTTGCCGTAAAATCTAATGTATGGGCTGAGTTTATGTAAAAGCCCCAGGATTTGCCATCATGTTCCCTTCCACGAATTGGAGAGATAGGTGGGAATGTGACATGGCCAAACCTATGGCATCAAACCTGAAGCTTCTATTTGATGCTTCATCCGGTCCGGTTGATGTCACTGTGTATAGTCAGATGATTGGGTCCTTGATGTACCTGAACACAAGACCAGATATCTGCTTTGCAGTGAACACATTGAGCCAATTCCTGACAGATCCGAGAGGTGTTCACCTAGTTGCTGTAAAGAATATTTTGAGGTACCTGAAGGGTACGGTTGACTATGGGCTCAAGTATTATGCAAATCAAAAGTTTAGCCTGCAAGGTTATGTTGATTCAGATTGGGCAGGCAGTGATGCAGATAGGAAGAGCACTTCTGGGTGTTGCTTTAGTATGGGATCAGGTGTGATCTCTTGGTTTAGTAGGAAGTAGTCCTACGTAGCATTGAGTACAACTAAGGCAGAGTATGTTGCAGCATGTTTTGATAGTGGTTAGGCAATATGGCTCCAAAAGCTACTATCTGAGTTATTTGATCTTCCGCTGAAGGCTACTGGTATCTTTTGTGACAACCAAAGTTGTGTGAAGCTGTCTAAGAATCCCATGTTCCATGACAGGTCGAAACACATTGAGATCAAATATCACTATATCAAGGATATGATGCAGAGAGGAGTAGTGAATCTCTTGTATGTTGTGACAAATGAGCAGATTGTAGATGTGTTGATGAAACCACTAGCCAGAGTGAAGTTTGAGTACTTCAGAGAGAGGCTTGGTGTTCTTCAGATTGATGACACTTCAAGGAAGAAGCGATGGACACATTTGCAGGAGCCATTCCAAGCATGGTGAGAGGAGGATCCTTCCTATGGCTGTGGATGTAAGCACTGGATGATGAGCATCAGGATGATGCTCCAGTTACTGCTCTATATATGCATCATGTTGGATGCTTGATATATTTGTATATGCATAATGTTGGATGCTTGTTATGATCAGTTGGATCATGTATATGTATATGCATCATGTTGGATGCTTGTTATGATCAGTTAGATCATGTATATGTATATGCATCATGTTGGATGGTTGGACCATGTATCTGTATCAAGTGGATATATATCAGGTGGATCATGTATCTGTGTATATATCAGGTGGATACATTGTATGATCAGATGCATCATGTATGGTGATATGTATCAGGTAGATACTTGGTATGCATCAGGTAGACGCATTATATGATCAGGATGATCATGGATGAAGAGCTTCAGGATGTTGCTCTAAATGACATGCATCAGGACGATGCAGTGATGATGATCAGGATGATCATGTGTACATGTTATGTAGAATTTTGTCCTACGGATAAGCCAAAACTCTCTTAACTTTAAAGCAGACTTTAAACTAAATTCAAAGCAAGAAACAAGTCAAAACAAATGCTACCTTGAATCCCTAGATCTAATAGACATCTCAGGATTAAAACGCTAAAGAGAGTAGACGGAGTTTAACTGACCTTCTATCCGGACGCTTGTTTTTGGTATTTGCTCCAAGCTTCAAGCCCTCACAAATGAACCTGTCAAAATGGAACCAAAACACAAGAATGCACTATTCTCTAGCAACCTGAAACATGAATTAGGATCTAAATCTATGCAAGATACAAATCATATCATTAAAACAAGATTAACACAAATGATTTGGGAAAACAAGACAAGTTATTCCATTACAACTTGAAGAATACTTACAAAAGGTGCTTGATGCCCAAGCCAATCCTCCAGCTCCAAGTGTCTTCTCCTCTAGCTATCTCCACAATGCTACAAGACCATAAGTTTGGTGCTCTCAAGAGTCCTCCCCTTTTCCAATGGCATGCCTCTCTTTTATAGTGAATGGTGAGGTTAACCAACAAGAGAGATGGGTGGATCTAAGGAGAGATAGGTGGATCAGGGTTTCTAATCGAAGGAGATGAGTTGAGATCGAATCAAGGACCCCAATCTTCTATTATCTTCGAAAATCCAAAATCCCACAAGCCAAGGGAAAAAAGCTATTAAAAGAGTACCGCGCTTTGCAAAGACTGCAGAACGCGGCAGTGCCGCGCTTTGGGGAAATAGCAGAACGCGGTAGTGTCTAGTAACGCGTTTTGGCGAACTAGCAAGGCGCGGTAGTGTGTGTAAATAAAGTCCAAGGTGGGTCAAAAACTTGCCAGGGTGGATTCACCTTCAAGGTTGACTCATCATCTGTCTCTTCTGGATGGTGCAAAATAGTAGGGAACATGTCGCCAACTCGTTTTATGATGGAGATGCGACACTGTGAAACATAAAGGTATAACAGATGCCCCCTAAAGTGTGAGGTCAGAAGGGACTGATGGCCGAAAGACTTTACGAATATAATGTGCAGAGATAGCATCGAGGAGAGCGACACTGAGCTGAAAATAGAAACAAAGTGTTAGATATACCACCGAGGCGGGCATTCCCATGCTCGGAAACAGATGACTCAAAGCATGGCTGCCGACCAATACATTGCAGATCCATGAGTACTGAGATAATGTAGACTGTGGATAGATCATGGCTACTATGAACAATCGTAGATCCATGAGACAATAATGACACAGCCACGACCAATACAATAAGTGGATCTGTGTGACAATACAAGGGACATCGCCATCGCAGCCTGGATGCATTCAAAATGTAGAGGTGCGTCCAGGGTCTTCTACCCAATCGCAAGAAGATACGAATCTAACCATGTGATTACAAGGTGTTGAAGTCGAACATGGTAGAAACCATTTGAATACCGGTCAATGATGTGGACCGTTAACAAATGCGAGGGAGATCACCAATGATGACAATGATTCCCAAGGTATCAATAGTACATCTCAACGAAATGCGAATGAATGAGTTGATGTCGAGCATCTGAGAGATTGCTTGATCAGAGGTCAATGATGTGAACCTGCTGTCAAACACGAGGAAACCTGCCATTGAGGCATGCAGGTACCAAGGTACTAATGGTTGATCTCTAAGTCTAATTCCCGGATAATGATTTGGTGTCGACAGGAATAGACTCGTCGAAGGTGGGCCATGATGATTCCCACATCATCGACATGAAATCGGCATATAAGATAGGATGATGAAGCAATGGAGTATGTACTGACACAGCGGAGGCCTGACACAATGAATGACTCGAAACAATGCAACCCTTTGAACATGTAACGGCATGTAACAGGACTTGGCAGCAGGGATTATTAATGAATAGAGGATAGACACTGGATGAGTGGACTCGTGGCCAGGGAGACGACCCATGATGATGACTATAACTCAATGAAAGACGGATACCCAAATATAGACAAGAGATAGACACATGCCATGTTCAAAGGTAACGACTGACAAGCTGCCATAGATAAACTTGACTTATTCTCCCATATTTCCCCGACATGATGGACGAGTACCTCTTTCTTGTTTTACGAGCTTGAAGAGGATAATAGATGCTCGGTGTAGCTCATATCATGGATGAGTCCAATCTCACATGTTTTACGAACCTGAGAAAGGAGGGGTTCGTCCCAAAGTGGGTCCTTCGATGTTAATATTTTAACGAGTCCAAGGAAGGAAAACTTGGTAGTTTTTCATATTTAGAGAGCCTAAAAAACTTAAAGGAAGCTCCATAATATACTTTTTCGTAAAATTTAGTCCCTCGATCCCGAAAAAGTGTAAAACAATTCCCGAGAGAACTCTCCCAGCCGAAATTGACTGAGGTATACCTTTCTCGTAAATAGTCTAGACGGGCCGAAAAAGGGGTAACCTATCACCGAATAGACGACCTTTCAAATACTTTTACAAGTGTGAAAGAGTCAAGATCACTTGGCAATCTTTTCAATTTTAAGGAGTCTGAAAAGAGCTTAACTATGGACTCCTATGGTCTTTTTCGTAATTTTAAATTATTCTGGCCCGAAAAAAGAATAAAATACAACCAGGATAATACTTTCCTCATCGTTTAACGAGCATGAGTAAAGCTGACCATACTCGACACCGTTTACTTGAGTTTGACAAGCACGACACAGGTGTGAAAGCGCTTGGAATCTTTTTCAAGTTTTAAATCCAGAGCACGAAAAAGATAAAGTAGGCTCAAAATGAGGGTCAAATTATGAATAAACACCAGTGTGAATGTATCGCATTTTTACCGAGGATCCTGTCAATAAATGCTCAAAAACTGGACATTAGCAATGTGAACAAGGGTTTATTTCAATTATTAAAAATAGTAATTAATTAATTAATTAAAAAATGTGAAAAAATGCTATATAAGGAATGGTAAAAATAGAAATTACTATTCATTTGTGTTTTTTACCCAAAGGAGACATTTTCACCCATTTTGGAGCAAGATTTCAAGGATCCATACCGGGAGTTCTGGGACACCATTTCGACCGCCGTCTGCGCCAGGTAAGAGTGCTTGAGCCCCTCTTTCATTTCATGTAAGAAATTTTTGCTTTTACCGGAAAAAATTAATTTTTTTAGCAAGCCCTTTTGGGCAAGAATCGCCCTCCACACTACCGCGTGGGGGCCCTATCAAAAGACGCGGTACTGTTGAACAGTACCGCTCTGTATCCTCAAACTGAGACGCGGTAGTGTGGAATGCCGCGCGGTAGGGTGTCCTCCAGGCGCGGCACGGGCGAATTTCAAGTTCAAAAAATCAAATTTTCTCCACTTTTTTGCTGGAAGTAAGTTGTTAAATAGTTACTAATTGTTTTGTTTGCCCTTTTGCAGGGATTTGCAACTTATTCGGAGCAAAATGGTAAGCTGGAAAGAGAGAGAGCACGAAGCGGATGATTTTGCAGCCGAACATGACTTACCAACCGTGACCGCATTGCGAGAATGTGGTTTGCTAAAGTTTTTCAAGACCAAAGGGATCCTCCAGCAACCTAAGCTCCTTACTCACCTTATCCAATTGTGGGACCCTGACATTCAAGCTTTCCGAGTGGGAGAGCATGTGCTTGAAATCCAACTCGAGGATATTTATTTCCTCACGGGCCTCTCGAAAAGAGGGGCCCGGGCGAACTTTACCGGGTACACAGCTTCATAATCAAGCACAGATGACTTGATTGCTCGATATTGCCAGGCGGGTTCGAGTAAGAAAAGTGGGAAGGTGGCCATAAAGGAGGTCATAAATCTTCCTGTAAAAACCGTGCTATTCACTATCACGCGTGCAGCGGGAAGCGTGAGTCCACATCAAGCATCCCGCACGCAGGTGAATCTCGCAGCAGAGTGCATGGGAGGAACAGTTTTCAACTGGTGTGATGCAGTGTTGTCCAATCTGAAGGAACAGGTGCACAAGTGTAGAACTGGGAAAAATACCCAGTTTGGCTATGGGAGCATCCTGGTCACTTTCTTTCTGGCGAGGGTGCCACTATTGTGCCCACAGATATCTATGCCCCCTCGTCCACCTACTGAGCCATGGATGGCTCGATGGAGCGACTATGCTGGACGTCTCGGGGGACCTCAGCGGCTAGCCTTTGGAGAGGACTTCTTCTCTTGGCTAGAGGAGCAGATAGTCATGATTGACAACTATCCCTATTCAGGGGTAGATTTCCGTGAGGATATCGACTTGGCATTGCCAGAGGATGATGACTGGGACAACTCTGGTATGACCTTTATGGATATGTATTTTTTCCTTTTTGAATATTTAATTTTTATTGCTTTTTTGGAATGTGTAAAAGACGCCTAATATATATTCGCATGCATGTTGCAGACCGCGGACCGCAGAGACCAGCTGGATACTCTCCACTACGTCGTGGCGGTGTGGATCGTCAAGCTGCTCCTGACGAAGAGGAAGATGAAGACGAGGCAGGAGGTGTCCGGGACATTGAGAGGAACCTGCAGGGATTGACCCATGGCATCCCTGCTATGCGGATGGATGACGTCCCTTACCACCTCCAGCGGCATATTGTGGGTGTTCCTGGTCGTATCAGTCGACTTCTTCGCAGGGTGGTTCGAGCTGTGGTGTGTTACCACCAGCAGCAGGAGGAGTCCGATGAGGGACATGATAGGTCTCCTAGGTCTCCATAGATGGTCCTTCGATCTTTTTGCGGCATGTATGCGATATGTAGGCTTTGAGGGCCAATTTTTTGTATATGGGATTTGATCCCCAATTTTGTCTTTGACACAAACTTTATATATTTTTTTTGAAAAAACACTCTTATATAAAGTGATATGGACCTATTTATGATCTAAATATTTACAATGACTTGTGCATTTTATTTTTTATGATGTTTTTATGTATGGGAAATATGCCAATCCAAAATGTAATTAGCCAATGCATCGGCAATACAATTGAATTCTCTCGGTATGTGTTGATATGTGATAAAATCAAATGACCGTTCCAAGAGGCGTACTCTTCGAAATAAACGAAGTAATGTAGGATCGCGAACTGTGTAAATATGGTTTAGATGAGAAACCACGAGTTGGGAGTCTAAAAAGACTGATAAGGAGTCAATCCCGAGTGAAGCAACCTCTGTCAAGAGACCAATGACTGCATGGTACTCCGCGATATTGTTGGTTGCAGGACCTAAACAATTGGCTCCTGAGGAAATCAACTCGCCAGTGGGGGAATAGATTACCCATGCTGCAGAAGCGAGATTCCGGGTATGTCGGCTTGCACCGTCGGCGAACCCAAAGTAGGCAGACATCTGCGCATAAAGTCACGAGTCAAAGTAAGAGTAGATACATGAGGTCCACGCGCACACTAAAAGAAAGCAAAAAGCAAACTAAGTACATTATGTACAAGAAGTAACCTGCGTAGGGTAACCTCACGCGTAGAAACGCTTGAGGTATAGCCCGTTGCGGGGTCGTGCCAATGGCGTACCATCACAGTCGATTAGTTCATAGGCTCCTTTTTCTAAGACACGTTTTACAATGAAGGGGCCGTACCACATAGATTCAAGTTTACCTTTTCCAAGCTTATCATGCATCTGATCATATGTAAGTACGAGGTCACCCTCATTGAAGATCCGAGGTTGAACGGATTTGTCGTATTGAGCTTTGACGTGTTTTTTGTGAGCTTCATTAGCCAAAGCGGTGTCGCGGCGGGTTTCATCTAGCTTGGCTAGGTATAGAAACCGTTCTTCTTCGGAAGTAGTGTGTGGAAGTAGCTCTATGGCTATCTTGAGTGATGGAATTTCACATTCAATCGGGAGGATGGCTTCTAGGCCGTACACCAGTTGAAATGGTGTAAACCCAGTAGCACTTTTCACTGAGGTCCGGTAGGCCCATAGTGCTGAGAATAGAGCTGAGTGCCAATTAGATTTGGGTACCCACAATGCGCTGAATCATTCTTTTCAGGACTTTATTGATGGCTTCAACTTGGCCATTAGCTTGTGGGTAATACAGGGTTGAGTTTTCGTGGCGAAAACCCAGTTTGGCACTTAGTTCTTCGATCATATGGTTCCTGAAATGGGAACCATGATCGGTCACAATAGACTGTGGGACACCGAATCTAGCTATGATATGATTGAATATGAACTGCGCTACTGTTTTTCCGTCTTCAGCATATGTAGGCATCGCTTCAGCCCATTTTGTAAAATAGTCAACAGCTACTATGACATAGCTATGCCCCCCGGCTGAAGTGGGCTTACAGTGCATAAAATCGATGCCCCATTTGGAGAAGGGGCCGACGACAATGACAGGATGGAGTGGAGCAGGATGAGAGCGTGCTTTGCTGTGAAAGAATTGACATGGCGGACACTTCTTGACTGTTTCAATGCAGTCTTTGAAAATTGAGGGCCAGAAGTATCCTGCTCGCAGTATTTTCTGGGCCGTAGCCATCCCAGAGAGATGACCACCACATGCTCCAGCGTGGCAGTCGTTGAGAATGCGTTCCGCCTCATATAAGGTCAAACAGCGTCGAAGGACAGTGTCGACACCACGTCGATACAGAGTATCGTTCACTATAAGGTAGTATTTTGCGTGATGTCTGATACGTCGTCGTTCATCGCGGGTGAGATCAGGACGGAAGCGTTGGGTTTGGAGATATAAGAGAATATCCCCATACCATGGATCAGACGTGCTAATGAGGAACAATGATTCGTCGGGAAGAGAATCAATGGGCTCGGGTTGCTCAGTAGCACGGGGCAAGTTACAAATTAACTCAGCAAAGACCAGAGATTTCTTAGACTTGGCTTTGACAAATTCCAAGTCAAACTCTTGGAGGATGACAATCCAACGGGAGTACTTGCCCCCAAGCACTTGTCGTGTGAGGATGTAGTACATTGGATTGAAATCGGCGATGACGGTGGTCCGGCGGAGTAAGATGTAATGACGGAATCTCTGGACAGCAAATACTGTTGCCAGAGCCAGCTTTTCAACATGTGAGTAGTGAGTTTCAGATTCGAGGAGACTCTTGCTAAGATAATAGACCACATGTTCTATGCCGTTGTGATCTTCCTGGACTAACACCATACCAATGGTGGAAATCGAGGCTGCGAGATAAAGGATGTAGTCCTGTGTGTAGTTGGGGGATTGAATCACAGGATCTTTGGTTAAGGCTGCCTTTAAATTGTCAAAGGAGCGTTGGGCTTCATCATCCCATATGAAGGGAACATTCTTCTTGAGAAGCCGCATGTAGCCTTTTGTTATCTCGGACAGATTGCAGATAAAACGGCGTAGAAAGTTTGCATGCCCTTGCAAACATTGAAGTTCTGGAATATTGGTAGGTGAAGGCAGGGCTATGATAGCTGCTACCTTTGCGGGATCTAGACGTATCCCGTCTTTGGAGACTATGAAGCCCAATAGTTTTCCGGCTTCTACACAGAAGACGCACTTATGCGGATTCAAACGTATATTGTAGCGCCGGCACCTTTCGAAAATGGCACTCAAGTGATCTGGATGTTCTTCCCGAGTTCGAGAGTGAGCGGGAAGGTCATCAAGATATGGCTCTACGATATGTTTGATGTCATGGAATGCGTAGGACATCGCCCGTTGGAAAGTTGCCCCGGCATTTTTGAGGCCGAAAGGTAACTTTCGATATGCAAAGATCCCCCAAGGGCATATAAAGGTCGTTTTGTGCTGGTCGGCTGGGAGGATAGCGATCTGATTATAGCCAGAGAAGCCATCCATAAATGAAAAGATAACACTTCCGGGACAGTTATCGATGATCTGGTCGATAAACGGAGTTGGGTAGTTGTCCTTGGGACAAGCTTTATTCAAATCACGGTAATCAACACAAACTCTAATCGTTCCCTGTTTCTTGGCTACGGGAACGATGTTGGATACCCATTCTGTCAATGGGACAGGATAGATAAAACCAGCACGCAAAAGTTTTTCAACTTCTGCTTTAATGGCGGCTGCCTTACGAGGATGAACGGGTCGAAGCTTTTGCCGAACAGGTCGGGCGCCAGGGAAAGTTGGAATTTCGTGGACCACAATCGACGGGTCAATCCCTGGCATCTCTTCATAACTCCAAGCAAAAACATCGCGGAAAGTTTTAAAGTAGGCATTATAGAACTCTGTTTCGAGAGGAGTACATGTTTTGCCAATGTGTACGTTTTCCATGATACCAGGATTTACCGAAATGTCGATGGGAGTGGTTGCCATAAGATTGGCCAAGTTGCCTTCAGAAAATACTTGGTCGAGGGAAGTGGGGAACTTGGTTTGGACCATCCCAAGTGAAGCACTGGATTTGGTATCAGGCTCAAGTGACTGAATGGTGGGGAATGAAGATCGATGATGAAAATCTCCCCAAGGTGGCTCATCACCGCACATAACCTCTATGATTGATTCGTCAGTGGGAAAAATCAAGTTGAGAGGATCAAACAATGGTGGGTGTGTATGAGTTTCAGTCGAGAGCTGTGCCACTGTGTGATCAGTAGAACAGTCGACCCAATCTGTGGCTGATTGGATCGCGTCATATGCTGCAAGGTTTCTGTTCCAAGGCATGGAATTGCTATAGCCTTGGATCTGAGTAGGACTCGGAATCACCCATGAATTATCGGAAGGGGTGACATGCGATGAAATCATGTTGACTGGTTGAAGATGGGTTCCCAGCTCTGGAAAAACTCCGATGAGGGATGAATCCTTCATGAGACCAACACCTATGTCTTGGAACCGGTACCGAGGTTGATCCAATAACGGGACGGTATTGGTGGAGTTCGGATGGGAGTCTGGGATACAGTAATCCAGTTGATCAATAGTGACAATTTTCCCTTCATGAGGAAATTGTACAATCCAGAAGACTGTAGATGCTATGGCGGTCATGGCATAGAACCAGTTCCGACCAAGTAGGAGATTGTAATCCAAAGGTGCATCTACGACTTCGATGTGTACGGATACTGTTTTGCCCCCCAGTTCAACACCGATTGAGGGAATGAGTCCATATGGTTGAAAACCATGTCCATCAAACGCCCTAAGAGTAGTGGGAGAAGTTGTGAACTCGGGTGAGCCTAAGGCTCTCCAGCAATTCAAAGACATAATCGACGTGGAAGCACCCTCATCTAACACAGTGCGGTGGATGACATTTCCATGGATTTTCGTATGCACCTGGAAGGCTAGCTGGTGAGAAAGCCTAGGTTTAGCGTGCTCCAAGTTAAACATGATGGAGTTTGAAGTATCTGGGTCCAGTGCCCCCAGTGCTGAAAGTAGGGTTCTACGCTGCGTGGGGCAGTGTTGGAGAACCTCGAGAGTTGACATAGCGCAAGGTGCTTGAGCCAAATCCTCAACAATGTTGTAGTTTTGGGCAGCTCGCGCATTCGGATTGAATGTCGCCTTTCGTATGGTGCCCTTGGGTGGGCGTAGCACTGAATCCATAAGTGGTCTCTCGATATGGAGATGACCGTTAGGGGGGGGAATAGGAATCGGATCTTCAACAGGAGATTTGCCTTTGGCTGTCTCCGATTGTTTGTTTGAACTTGGAGGATTGTCATACGTCTTTGAACGAGTGGTGATATTAATCTCCTCATTACTTGTCATTAGGATTTCGCGGTTTGTGGACGTCTCTCCATGGGAAGGATTGGTCGGGTTGCCCCCTTGTGGGGATTCTTGGGCAACCATTTGTTGTTGCTGTTGGGGGAAAGGGTCAGTTAGCACTGCCGGGCGAGAGGATCCTTTAACGAACTTATGGACCTCGTCCTTGTAGGGACAGTCACGCGTATAATGATCATCTTGACAAATCAAGCAGGGAAACTTAGCTTTCTGACATGGTTTCTGGTCATTCTGGGTAGGTTGTGGCTTGGGGTTCTCCTGCTGGTTCTTCTTGGGTTTACCACGATTGTTTTTCTTCTTTCCTCCGGATGGTTGTGACGTAGATTGGACTGCATTCACTTCGGAGGAGACAGCAGGAGAGGTGGAAGCTTTTGAAGCGGCCTGGGTCAAAGCGGGGGAAGCAGAAGCTTGTTGTCCCGTCGAGTTGGTAGCAGGCTGAGCTTTGACTGAACCAACAATACCATCAATGGGTGGTTCAGTGGTAGGCTTTGTAGGATCAGTGTGAACGCGGGAGGCATGTGGAAGAAGTTCATGTAACATACCGGATTGAGTATATACCAAATCCATGTATTGTGCTGCCGATATGGCTTGTTCTTCTGTAACCGGTCCACGCATAGCAATATCTCTGGCTATGGGAGGCAAAAAGGATTTTGTAAACCAATCAGCAAGTAGCTGATCCGGAATAGGTGCCTTTATTAGCCTACGGCGTCTTCGCCACTCATGAATATGATCCGAAATATGTGTAGAAGTGGTTTGAAGTAGTGAAGTTAGCAGTTCTGTTCCAGTCTCATATCTGATGGGAAGCTGGAAATGTGTCAGAAACTGCATAGCCAAAGTATTGAAATCACGAAAAGAGTGTTGTGGCAGCTCGATATACCATTTTGCTGCCGTTCCGGTGAGCGTGCGTTGGAAGAGCCGAAGTCGGATGGAATCATCCATCAAGGAGTTGGATGAACACCAAAGATGGAAGGTCATCACGTGGTTCTTGGGGTCTTCCCCGGGTTTGGCATCGAACTTAGGAATGTCCGATGGTAGTTTGGCTGGGATAGGTGGCCAGTGAGGTTCGTGCCATATAGGATCGTTGATAAGCCTCGACAAATCAGGTAGATCAAGTGTGGCCAAAAAGGGAAGTTGACGGTTGGTCTGTGGGAATGAGTAATAACCGTGTGGTGCCGAGAACCCTGGAGGCCCCTGCATAGCATACTGCTGTGTGTTATACCCATATGAGTTTCCCGCGGGATACTGCTGGAAATTCTGTGGATGGTAAGCCATCTGGTTAACCGGTTGATTGTAAGCAGCCGGTTGGTGAGTGTTCTGCTGAGTGGGTATAGTACCTTGAGGCTGTTGATACCTAGGAATGGTTGCTATTCCTTGTTGGGGAAAAGTTCCTTGGAATTGTTATGTTCCAGGGATGTTGCCACTATACTGTGCAAGTGGAGGATTTCCCATAGTAGGGTTGGGGGGTGGCTGCGACGGTGGTGTCCATGGAAGGCTCGTTCCTGCTTGAGGAGTGAGTGGAAATTGAAGTGATGGGTTCCATGGAGCTGTAGCAGCTGAAGGGTAAGGGAAGCCAGAATTCAAGTTGGGGGAAATCTAAGATTGCCCCCCAGCTTGGTTCCAGTTTCCAAAAAGTGAGTACCCCCCACTCTGTGGGATTTGATGATCCCAAGAAGGAAGCATGCCTGACAGGGGTTGTTGAGAGTAAGGTCCGGTTAGAACATCGGAATAAAGTTGCCCACTGCCAGGTGGATTGTACATACCGAACTGAGTAGATGCTGCTGGTTGGGAAGCTTGTTGGATCGAGCCAATAGGTTGTCCACCAACAGTTAGGTTGGATGGCCCTATATGAAGAGGCTATTGACTGGGAAGTGGGTTCCCAGCAAAAGGTTGTCCTCCAACTGGTTGGGTTGATGGCCCACCAGTTGGAGGTTGTTAACTCAGAACAGGGTTCCCAACGAAAGGTTGTCCACCAACTAGTTGGGTTGATGGCCCACCAGGGGGGATTTGGTAGCTAGAGTTGGGGACCACTGTAGTCGGTTGTCCACCTCCTGAGATAGTGTAAATGGTGGCTGAGGGTGATCCTCCGGTCCAACCGGAAGATCCAGCAGTGAGACTAAGCGTTCTTCCGCCGCTGGTCAAATATGATAACGTGGATTGGCCAACGGCACCAAAAGTACCTATTTGCGGAGGGGGTCGTCCATATCGAACAGGTGAGGATGGGGAAAAAACTGGGTTATCCCTCATAGAATGTGCACCAAATATAGGTGATGACAGCAAATGCGAGGAATTTAGCCTAGGGGTATTAGCGTCATCCATGACATGTTCAATGGTAGGAGGACCCTCGATAACTGGGTCCGAGTTCATGTCCTGGAAAAGGTTTTGGGGATCCGACAGGAAACTAGGTATGGTAACATCTGAAGGTCTTGCGCCGTCTGCAAAGGAGTGTCAAAACTCTGTGCTAGACGGGATGTTGGGATCCCTATAGTCCGAAGGACGAGTGTCAGGGGGATATCGAGAGGCTGACGAGAGCATTTGCTCTGTGCTGCGTCTCAACCGCGCCGATGCTAACGGAGAGTTCGCTAGGCTAACCATACTAGACTGAATGGAAGCCATGATTTCATGTCCCGGTGGGAGATTGGGTAGAGCTATAGTATGAGGTACGTTGCTAGAAGAACCTGTCTCCTGAGGATGAACACTGGGTGACGTAGTGATAACAGGCGGAAGATCCGCCTGGGAAGTGATGAAACCATAATCAGGTTCAAAAGGTGTGTCAGGTAGACGAGTATCTTCAACGATTTCAACGTATCCGCCTGGGACTGAAATTAAGCCAGGTATGTCCTGGTCGGACCCTTCTGTGGTGCCAATAGATCCGTCTATATCATCGTGAAAAGTGTCTGATGGACGGGAAGTGTTGGAATCCGGTAGAAGGATGACCTCTGGTCTAGTACTCTGGGTTGTACTAGGTTCAGTTGTGGTAACTGTGTCCACTGTAACAGATAAATCTGGAATGACAGTGGGTGAGGTGACAGTGGAAGTCTCAGATGTGCTAGTGGTTGCAGAAGCTGCAATAGATCCTGAGACTGTGCTGTGTGTGGCAGTTACGGGCGTAACTGAAGATGTTGTACGTGTCGACGGTGGAATGTTGCCTCGACCAGCATCGCGGCCAGGAGGAGCAGGAATGCGTGATGCAAGCGGACCAGTAGTCCATGGCGGTGGTGGTGGTGGGATTTGGCCCTGTTGTCTTCGTGATCTTCGTGGTATATCTGACATGATGACAGGAAAATGAAAATCGGGGGCAGTATCGTGAACAAAGAACTCAAAAACTCTAATGCAACCGAGTGTGCAGAAGAGGAGCTAGAAAAAGCAAGGCTCACAGGCCAAAAAAGCAAGCTCTAAAATCTATACTAAGACCGGTGTCTCAATAAGCGAGCTGATCAACAAAAATGGCCAGAATGCCAACAAGCAGTCCCTATAAATAAAAAATGACCCTCTACAAAGATGAGATAGCAAGCAAACTCCTAACTAAGAGCTGGATACCTCAGTAGGCTGTATCCTTCGCAAGGTGATGAAATCCAAGTCGAACAATACAACATGAGAGACCGATATAAGAAGGATATCCCTCTACCGAAAGGGATCCTGGGTAAAAGAGCCCTAGTAGAATAGATACTAAGCCACCTCGTTCATGACACGTCAGAAAAGGTTTTGGGCACTTCAGCCTTCCGAAGAAGACAGCGATCGATGTTGCCTTAGGGCTAAGTGGAGTGCGGTATTCCACAGAGTCCGTCCGGTTCTCAATCTCGCGGCCGTTTAACCCCTGAAAGTTGGAAACAGTCAGGAGGCCCCTCCACAAACTAGCTGTGACCGTGTCAATAAGTACTAGAGGATTTTAGTTCCCTAAAGACAACGACTATGTCTCAGATGAAAATGACAAGGGGGAATTATTTTGATGCCTATCCCCGGTGTCCTACCTAACTACCAAATTCTTTTGATTTCCTCAAGTGAGGTTAAAGTTGGTTTAATTAGGGTGATTAATTTTAGTGGCTGTCTTACTCAATCGGGTAGTGGACGTGAAACTTGATGGTGTTATGACGACTCAAACCATGCAAATGAGAATGAATCACAAATAAGCCTTTGTCTTCGATGAAATCTAGCTAAGGTAAAGATAGAGGTTCTTCGATCAAATATGCATGAAAATTGTCACAAGCAATCAAAGTAAAAGATTTTTCTTTTCTTTTCGATTTATAAACAAAGCCAAACTGAAGTAAACACTCTTTTCAATGCACTGATTTTACAACTTACAATGCTTCTACAATGAGAATTTCTATGGCAAAATCAATGGTTCATTTCCCTATGCAAAATACCACTAGACTTTTTCAATTTAACAACAAAATTGCTCTCAACTAATGACCTTTTTAATTTACTGAAAATGATAATGATAATATGACTGTAAAAACTACAGTATTCAGTAACAGAGAATAACGGTGTTGAGTTGGTTGTGGTGAAAAAATCGAGTCAATTCAATCAGATTGAAAAATGACCAATATGTCAAAAGTGCCATTAATTCGATCAACAATCAAGCTCACAAACTGGGTAATAAGCACACCATACAGACTGGGAATTAACCAGGATGCTAACAGGCAACAGTAAAGACTACCTAAGGCAGAGAGAAACTCAGGAAACCAAGCAAAGATAAAAAAAATTTAAACACTTGCAGACACTACCGCGGGTGATGGTTTGGATGAAGCACGGCACTGTGACAGTACCGCTCTGGTACTAAGGCCTGGGGCGAGGTACTACCGCGCTGGAAGTAGTTATGAGGGTGCGGTACTGTGGCAAGGGAAAGAAAGGGCACAACTTGAGAAGAAAAAAAATAAAATTTTCAGGGTTGTTGCTAACCCAGGGGACTCAGTGATTAAATAGGGAGATAAATACTGCGAGGAGGGGTGAATAAGGGTCAAAAAGGACCAAGATTCAAACTGGTTTGAAGTGCAACAAAAACTCACAATTCAAAGATAAATGACTGTGAATTGAATCAATCAAGTAGTAATCAAAACCAGCGGAGTCGCCATTCTTGTTATGTAGAATTTTGTCCTACGAATAAGCCAAAACTCTCTTAACTTTAAAGCAGACTTTAAACTAACTTCAAAGCAAGAAACAAGTCAAAACAAATGCTACCTTGAATCCCTAGATCTAATAGACATCTCAGGATTAAAACGCTAAAGAGAGTAGACGGAGTTTAACTGACCTTCTATCCGGACGCTTGTTTTTGGTATTTGCTCCAAGCTTCAAGCCCTCACAAATGAACCTGTCAAAATGGAACCAAAACACAAGAATGCACTATTCTCTAGCAACCTGAAACATGAATTAGGATCTAAATCTATGCAAGATACAAATCATATCATTAAAACAAGATTAACACAAATGATTTGGGAAAACAAGACAATTTATTCCATTACAACTTGAAGAATACTTACAAAAGGTGCTTGATGCCCAAGCCAATCCTCCAGCTCCAAGTGTCTTCTCCTCTAGCTATCTCCACAATGCTGCAAGACCATAAGTTTGGTGCTCTCAAGAGTCCTCCCCTTTTCCAATGGCATGCCTCTCTTTTATAGTGAATGGTGAGGTTAACCAACAAGAGAGATGGGTGGATCTAAGGAGAGATAGGTGGATCAGGGTTTCTAATCGAAGGAGATGAGTTGAGATCGAATCAAGGACCCCAATCTTCTATTATCTTCGAAAATCCAAAATCCCACAAGCCAAGGGAAAAAAGCTATTAAAAGAGTACCGCGCTTTGCAAAGACTGCAGAACGCGGCAGTGCCGCGCTTTGGGGAAATAGCAGAACGCGGTAGTGTCTAGTACCGCGTTTTGGCAAACTAGCAAGGCGCGGTAGTGTGTGTAAATAAAGTCCAAGGTGGGTCAAAAACTTGCCAGGGTGGATTCACCTTCAAGGTTGACTCATCATCTGTCTCTTCTGGATGGTGCAAAATAGTAGGGAACATGTCGCCAACTCGTTTTATGATGGAGATGCGACACTGTGAAACATAAAGGTATAACAGTACATCAGGATGATGTATGGTGAGTATCAAGACGATACTCTGTGGCCGTGGACAATTTGTACAGATGAGCATGTAAGTTGACCTGGGAGATCCGACAGGTAGAGTTGTGTGCTTGTAACATCCAGGGATGCTCTTTCGAGGCATTGCTCTGGGAGGA
Organism: Larix kaempferi; assembly: GCA_027924585.1. Classification (NCBI taxonomy): domain Eukaryota; kingdom Viridiplantae; phylum Streptophyta; class Pinopsida; order Pinales; family Pinaceae; genus Larix; species Larix kaempferi. Next base: position 13,514,968 of record BSBM01000268.1, read on the forward strand.
CATATAATAGCACCCTGGGAGATCCGACAGGTAGAGATGTGTGCTCGTAACAGCCTGGGATGCTCTTTCGAGGTTTTGTCCTATGGAACGTAATGTGTCCTTGGAGATCCGACAGGTATAGCTGTGTGCTCGTAATAGCCTGGGATGCTCTTGCAAGGTTTTTCCATGACCACATGTAATGTGTCCTTGGGAGATCCGATAGGTAGAGCTGTGTGCTCGTAATAGCCTGGGATGCTCTTGCAAGGTTTTGTGGTGAGATCACATGTAATGTGCTCCTAGGAGATCCGACAGGTAGAGCTGTATGCTCATAACAGCCTGGGATGCTTCAACTAGGTTTTGTGATGGGTCACATGTAATGTGCTCCTGGGAGATCCGACAAGTAGAGCCGTGTGCTCGTAACAGCCTGGGATGCTGCAACCAGGTTTTGTGACACATGTAATTAGTCCCGAGGATTCCACAGTATGGCCAGTGATGATGAAGACCTGCAGATGGTGGGCCTACATCCAGTATGAAAAAGGACTAGCTTTGTAGAACTTCCTATGATGAGTAGATTCAGAGATTGATTGAGATTGCAGCAGCAGTGACGGTGACGATGATTCGAGGATGATGATTCGCTGATGATGATCCAGAGAAGAAGACTTGTGCTAGCGGCTCTGTGTCGAGAAATACCTTCCTAGTTAAGAGGGAGTGTTGATGTATTTGTAACTTTGGAATGTATTTCATATATGTATATTGTATTCCTATAGAGATGTTATTATTCCTCTATACGGAAGTGTTTGTATTCCTATAAAAATGTTATTATTCCTCTATACGGAAGTGTCGTCATTTATATTATAAGTGTTGTAACTTATACTTGATGGGTTATTAGACCACCTTGGTGGGATCGTCCCTGTATAAGTCATGTGGGTCAAAGGGTTATTAGACCGCCCTATTGGCGGTCGGCCCTGTCAGCATTATGTTATGTGGTTAAGTTAAGGCCGACCTAGTAAATGTTATTAGGCAAGTCAAGTCAAGTATAAATAGAGTGCGGGAGGCACTCTATTTGATCATTCACTTTCTCACTCATACTCTCATTGGAGATTGGTGCACTTGTGGAGGAGGAGAAGGTGCTTCTAGGAGGAATATCTCTTGTAATTGGTTTGTATCATTGCTCTATCTATCTCTGAGGAAGTTGCAGGGTTTTTCACCTTCTTGGTTTTCCCCGATGAAACTCTGTCTCTTGTGTGCTTGCATTATTGTGTCCATGATTGATATGCTATAGATATGCTGTAGATATGCTATACATGTTATTCTCTCAGTTAATATCTCAGATCAGATTGAAAATTCTGAAAAACCAACAAATTCAATTCTGGGCACTTTCAGTTTTGGCCCTAAAATTTAGGGTTTCCACAAAAATAGGAATTTCTGAATTCTGAGGACATAGCTGGAAGCTCCTTGGAAAAATCAAAGTTTAGAGCTTTGGATCGAGATTTTTGGTTGGGTGAAGCTCCAGGAAACTCAAACCCTAATTCAGGGTCCTCCTAGTGAATCTGGGAAGACTAAAAGGCATTTCTGAAGGGTGAATCTTTGCATATTTCAAATTCTGAATATACCAAGCTGATCATCTCATCAAGGTGTATCTTTCTATCCTTTCAGAAAGTTGAAATCCACATTTTGAATTTTTAGGTTTTCTCTGACAAACCCTAATCCAACACCAGATCCGGATTTCTGCAAATCAAGTGGTAAGACCTAAATATTTTATTTCCATTTGAGTTTCTCATTGGAATGTCTCACCACACCAAGCTTGAGGATAAGATTGAAGGGGATGATAACTTCCAAGCATGGAAGTATAGGATTGGGTTAATCCTGGAAGAAAATGAATTGGATACTTACATAAGTGAAGAGGTCCCTATCCTAGAAGGAGAAGAGGCTAAGGCCTTACATAAGAAGAACTTGGTCAAGGAAAAGAGTATCATTGCTGATTCTATCAAAGACCATCTCATTCAACATGTGTCATCTCTAAAGACACCCAAGGAGATGTTCGATTCCCTAACCAAGCTATTTGAAGGGAAGAACATAAATCGGAAGATGACTCTACGGAACTAATTGAAAGGAGTAAAGCTTCAGAATGGAGAGACCATTCAATCTCACTTTTCTAAGGTCTCTTAGATCAAGGAACAACTTGAAGCTGTGGATGAAGTAGTGGAAAATGGTGAAGTTTTCATGACCACTTTGAATGTCCTACCTAGGTCATGAGACTCCTTCATCCAAGGAATCTGTGCAAGAATAAAACTGATCTCCTTCAGTAGGCTGTGGGAAGAATGCTCTCAAGAAGAAGCTAGGCTTGTGGCCCGAGAAGAAAAGATGGGGAATGAAGATCAAGCTCTTGCAACACATGCCAAGAAAGGAAAATTCAAGTAGGAGAAATCTCATAGGAAATCTTCTCACCATACACATAGGGAGAACTCTAAGAATACCTCCCATGGTAGATGCTTCACATGTAATGAGAAGGGACACTTTGCTCGAGATTGTCCAAAGAACAAAAGAGATTCCAACATCAACAAGAAGAAGGGTACCAAGAAAATATATCATGCTCATGCTGCTGAGGATGATGAACCTCCCAAGAAGAAGGCTAGGGAAGAAAGTGATACTTCATCAAGTGAAGATGAATATGTCCTAATCTCTACTCTCACAGGTACTATCTCTCATGGATGTAATGATTGGCTTATTGATAGTGAGGGTTCCAAACACATGACTGGGTTTAAAGAATATTTTGCAAATCTATCTAAACATGAGTCACCCCATAAGGTGAAACTTGGGGATGACTATCAATATCCTATCAAAGGAAGTGGTGAATCCTCCTACAACCTAGACTCTGGGAAGTCCTTGAAGATGAAAGATGTTTTATATGTACCTGGGATCAAGAAGAATCTACTCTCCATATATGCATTAAATGCAAAAGGCATGAGGGTTGCATTTGTAGATGGCCAAGTCCTAATGTGGCCAAAAGGTAAAACTATAGATGATGCAGTAGTGATTGGAGAGCAAGAGGGAGGATTGTACAAATTGAAGGGACAACCTAAACATGCCATGGTACATGAATCCATGGAGCCAAGTGAACTTTGGCATAGAAGGCTTGCACATGTGCACTATAGGGCACTACCAATTGCAAGTAAAGCAGTAGAGGGTCTTCCTAAAACCAAGACCAAGCATGAAGGTGTTTGCAAAGGCTGTGCAAAAGGAAAGAACATAAAGAATGCATTTCCAAGCAGTGAAAGCAAATCAAAAGGAATCTTGGAAATTATCTACTCCGATGTATGCGGTCCAATGTCATCCAGTTCTCTGAGTGGGTATGTTTACTATGTCTCTTTCATTGATGACTTCTCCAAGAAGACTTGGTTTTATTTCTTAAAGAACAAAGATGAAGTGTTTGATAAGTTCAAGGAATTCAAAGCCTTGATGGAAAATCAAACTGATAAGAAGATAAAGACATTCAGATCCAACAATGGCCGAGAATTCACTTCAGGTGATTTCAATAAGCTATGCAGTGATTCAGGGATTAAGAGTGAGTTGACTGCTCCCTACAATTCACAACATAATGGAGTTGCAGAAAAGAAGAATAGAACAATCATGGAAGCAGCATGAGCAATGCTGCATGACCAGGATCTTCCTATACATCTATGGGCAGAAGTAGCTAGGACAGCTATATATGTGCAGAACAGAACACCTCACAAGATATTGAACAACAAGGCACCAGAAGAGGTCTTCTCTGGTAAGAGTCCTGAAGTCAACCATCTCAGACTATTTGGTTGTCCAGTATACACTCATGTTCCAAAGGAAAAGAGGACAAAGCTAGATCCTTCAGGAAAGAAGGGCAACATTGTGGGCTACAGTGAAAGCTCGAAGGCTTACAGAATATACTTTCCAGGGTTCAAGAAGATTGATGTCAGCAAGGATGTAACATTTGATGAAAACTCAGCCTTCATCAAAGAAAGACACCTATTGAAGATCATGAAGAACCAAAGGAAAACAGATTTCAAGACATCACCATGACTGAATCAATTCCAGAAGCAGATCGTGAAGTTGAAGATCCACAAATACCTGTAGATCCACCCCGTGAGAATAAATCTCATGAGAGGAAACCTGCATGGGATAGAGAGCTCATTCAAGATGCAGAAAGATATGGCATTCCAGAAGAAGAACACAGAGCAAAGAAGAGAACGAGATCACATACCAGCTATGTTTCTTTACTCTGTGATATTATGAACAAAGAACCTTCCAGTTATGAAGAAGCAGCGGAAAAGAAAGAATGGAAGGATGCCATGGTCGAAGAATATCAGTCGATCATGAAGAATGATGTTTGGTATGTAGTCCCAAGACCTGAAGAGAATTCTACAGTGACTTCCAAGTGGATCTACAAGATCAAGCATGCTGCAGATGGCAACATAGAGAAATACAAAGCGAGATTTGTAGATCGTGGCTTCTCCCAGAAAGAAGGGATTGATTATGAAGAGACTTTTTCTCTTGTGGCCAAATACACTTCCATTAGATCATTACTTTCTCTGGTTGTAGTGATGAAATGGAAGATACACCAAATGGATGTCAAGACAGCTTTCTTGAATGGTGTAGTCGAGGAGGAAGTGTATGTGGAGCAGCCACTTGGTTTTGAAACACATGACAGGGAGTCATATGTGTGTAGCTTGAAGAAAGCCTTGTATGGCTTGAAGCAAGCTCGTAGGACTTGGTATGGTAGGATGGACAGTTTCCTATCCAGTTTGGGCTTTACCAAGAGTGAAGCAGATTCCAACCTTTATTACAAGGTTGAGGAAGGCAATCCTGTGATACTACTATTGTATGTGGATGACCTGTTTGTAACAGGTGAGGATGGTTTTATTGCAGATACCAAGAGGAAGATTGCTGTCGAGTTCGATATGAAGGACTTGGGGATGATGAATAATTTTCTAGGCATGGAGGTGTGGCAGAGTGCAGATGGGATCTTCCTTGGATAAGGGAAGTATGAGTAGAGATCTTGAAGAGGTTCAGGATGGTGGACTGCAAGGCCATGGCCACACCTATGGCATCAAACCTGAAGCTTCTGTGTGATGCTTCATCTGAGCTGGTTGATGTCACTGTGTATCATCAGATGATTGGGTCCTTGATGTACCTGACAAACACAAGACCAGATATTTGCTTTGCGGTGAACACATTGAGCCAGTTCCTGACGAATCCCCGAAGTGTTCACCTGGTTGTTGTAAAGCATATCCTGGGGTACCTGAAGGGTACAATTGATTATGGGCTCAAGTATGATGCGAATCAAAAGTTTAACCTACAGGGTTATGTTGATTCGGACTGGGCAGGCAGTGCTGCAAATAGGAAGAGCACTTCTGGGTGCTGCTTCAGTATAGGGTCAGGTGTGATCTCTTGGTTTAGCAAAAAGTAGTCCTGCATAGCATTGAGTACAGCCAAAGCAGAGTATGTTGCAGCTTGTTCGGCTAGTTGTGAGGCAATATGGCTTTGGAAGCTACTATCTGAGTTATTTGATCTCCCGTTGGATGCTACTAGTATCTTTTGTGATAAACAGAATTGTGTGAAGTTGTTTGAGAATCCAGTGTTCCACGATAGGTTGAAGCACATTGAGATCAAATATCACTATATCAGGGATATGGTGCAGAGAGGAGCAGTGAAGCTCCTGTATGTTGCAATGGATGAGCATATTGCGGATGTGCTGATGAAACCACTAGCTAGAGTGAAGTTTGAATACTTCAAAGAGAGGCTTGGTGTTCTTCAAATTGATGACACTTCGAGGAAGAAGTGATGTACACATTTGTTGGAGCCATTCCAAGCATGGTGAGAGGAGGATCCTTCACATGGTTGTGGATGTAAGCATTAGATGATGAGCATCAGGACAATGCTCCAGTTATTGCTCTGTATATGCATCATGTTGGATGCTGGATGTGATCAGTTGGATCATGTATATGTATATGCATCATGTTGGATGTTGGATATGATCAGTTGGATCATGTATATGTATATGCATCATGTTGGATGATGGATATGATCAGTTGGATCATGTATTTGTATATGTATCAAGTGGATACATTATATGATTAGGTAGATCATGTATGATCATATGTATCAGGAAGATATAGTGTATGCATCAGGTGGATGCATTGTATGATCAGGATGATCATGGATGACGAGCTTCAGGATGTTCCTCCAGATGATATGCGTCAGGATGATGCTATGATGATGATCAGGATGATAATGTGATGTACATCAGGATGATGTATGGAGAGTATCAGGTTGATACTCTGTGGTCGTGTACAGGTTGTGCAGATAAGCATATAATAATGCCTTAGGAGATTTGCAGACACTCTTAGGTTTTGTTGATGGCATATAATAGCTCCCTAGGAGGTCTAGCAAATGTTCTTGCTAGGTTTTGCTCAGAGGGACAAATAATAGCGCCCTGGGAGATTTACAAATACTCTTGCTAGGTTTTGTCTGTGGCATATAATAACTCCCTGGGAGATCTTGCAAGTTGTGCTAGGCACGTAATCAGTCCTAAGATGCTCTTGCTAGGTTTTGCTGATGACATATAATAGCTCCCCGGGATATCTGGTAAATGCTCTTGCTAGGTTTTGTCTGTGGCATATAATAACTCCCTAGGAGATTTTTAGATGCTCTTTCTAGGTTTTGCCTATGGTATATAATAGCTCCCTGGGAGATCTTGCAGGTCGTGCTGGGCACATAATCAGTCCTGAGATGCTCTTGCTGGATTTTGTTGATGCACGTAATAAGTCTTGAGCATCCATAGTATGACCAATGATGATGAAGACCTAAAGGTGGTGGGCCTACCTCCAGTATGAAAAAGGACTGGCTTTATAGAACTTCCTATGAAGAGTAGATTCAGAGATTGATTGAGATAGTAGCAGCGATGACCATGATGATGATTCGAGGACGGTGATTTGATGACGATGACCTAGAGAAGAAGACTTGTGCTAGCAGATCTGTCTCAAGAAATACCTTCCTAGTTAAGAGGGAGTGTTGATGTATATGTAACTTTAGAATGTATTTCACCTATGTATTTCATCTATGTATATTGTACTCCTATAGAGATGTTATTATTCCTCTATATGGAAGTGTCATCATTTGTATTGACAAGTGTCGTAACTGTCGATGGGTTATTAGACCACCATGTGTGGGGTCGGCCCTGATTAAGTTAACCATGGGTTATTAGGCTAATTTAGACAAGTCGGCCCCACTAGTTTATTGGGAAGGATAGGACAAGTATAAATAGAGATCAGTTGATCTCTATTTGATCATTCACTTACTCACTCTTCCATCACTCGGAAAGTGGCGCACATGTGAGGAGGAGGATCAGCTTCTAGGAGAAGACAATCTCTTGTACTTTGGTTGTATCATTGCTCTTCTATCTCTGAGGAAGTTGTGGGGTTTTTCACCTTTATGGTTTTCCCCAGTGAAACTCTGTGTATCTATTGTCTCATGTGATTGCTTGGTGTGATTGATATGCATTGTTATACTTGATATGATGTACATGTTATTCTCTCAGTAACGATCCTAGAGTATATTGAATTAATGCTCAAAAATTAACACTTCGGATCAACTTTTCATTTATGAGGAATATCTCCTCACACTTCATCTTCATTTGGTCTTGTACTTGATTTAGCTGCGCATCTTTAAGACTCATTTCAGCTACTGTTTGGGCTTTTTTTTCAATAGGATCGACAGATGACGATACTTGTAATGAGGTGGCCCTTTGTTGGAGGATGTATTGATTTAGCTTCCTTAGATCATCCAAATCACTTTCCAAAGAAATAATATTCTCTTTAAATGTATGGCCATGAGCCATTGATTTATCTAGTTCTGACTGTATTGCCGACACTTCCACAATTTGTTAATGCTCAACTGTGGGGATGCTGAGTTTTTTCTTTAGGCCTGCAATTTCTTTGTCCTTCTCTTTCAAAATGGCTTGTAATGGAGCCATGTCATTTGGATTCTATACCAGTTTTACATTTTTTGTTCTAAGTTAGCAATTTTCAACTACTTAGCTTTGTTGGAATACTTCTCATTCTTCAACTGTTTCTCCATCTTCTGGAAAGTGGCATGCAGTTTATTGGTGCTCATAATATACTTCATTACATCTTTGTATACTCATTCACCTGTCTACCGGTGAAGTTCCATGATGTCTTTAGAGGGGAACACGTCCAAATTTACTGTCACCTGATTAAACTTGAAATTCGAGGGTAGTCTCTTTCCCCCATGTGCTAGTGGTTCTAGAATCGCCATTTTCAGGGTTCCTTGCCTCAAATCTAGTGCAGAAAGCATCCTAGATTGCTTCCATGTGTCAAGTTCTTTATTTGGGACAAATAATTTTCAAGGTCAATGTTATCGTCTTTAATTTGGGTGTATAGCCCAAACAAACCTGATTTAACAGGTGACGTGGTGACCAAAGTGCTCTCTGTGAACTGGGCTTCCTGCTTTTGGGGCCACGTGGCCGACAAGACAATTTCGAGAATGACAGGTGCTAGAGAGGTGGGTGTTGGCATGACTTTTGATGTTGCACTGGATGTTCCTTCTGCTTTTAATATTTTTACCCTTGATCCCATGCTCCCTGATCCTTTTTTTTTTAGTTTCATATGTGTGCTCTGGTGTGTCACTTTTTCCTAATGTGTCCACCTTAAGAGGTGCTAGGATGACCGATGCACTGACTGCCTTGATAGGATCTAATGCAGCTTGACTATGGTCCCAACTGTCTAGGTTGGCTATTTTGTCCAACAGAGCTGTTACACCTAAAATCTACCCATCATCCTGATTTAGTGTGTACATCCCTGAAGTCACTTGGACTGATTGATCATTTGGGAGGATTGGTGCTCAGTTTGCATAGCGTTTTGAGAGGTCTTCACAGGTTGAACACTAGCAACATGCGACATCGCAGGTTGCTCTTTAGCAAGGTGCGACGAGATCTGTTAATGGGAAAAAATAGCCATTTCGAGATCCTTCTCGAAACTTGCCTATGTGGGGGCTTATCCCTGATCTCTTGGAGAGCTGGTACTCGACCCCTAACCTATTGGGAAGATCCCCTATCTCTCTCCTACCATATCTCATCCTATCCTATCCATAACCTCATCCACTTAGTCCTATATAAGTGAGGCTCACTCCCATACCAAAGGGAGGAAGACTATGGTATCTACATGCTGGTGAAATCTCTCTTGGACACTTTCACTCACCTCTTGGAGACTCTCATGCTTCCTTGGAAGGGATTGGCAATTGGCTTGTGTGGAGAAGGGCTGCTATGTTAAGTCATTGGTTGTAGTTCTATATCTCTATCATGTACTCCTCTATTTGCAGTAATACAAATGCTTTCCAGCAATAGTATCTCTTATGTATGATGATGTTGTGTTGTTTACCTGCTTAACTGTTTACATAGATCTCTTATTGTATAGATGCTCTTTACTTGTTTCTCTTTTCTGTGTCTTGACAGGTCTTGCAGCTTGGATTTGACGACCGTGGGACATGAAGCAACATAACGGGAGAAAGGATAGCGAATCAGAGAGGTAAGAAATCTAGTACTTGATCCTTAAGTGGATCTAGGAAACACATTTGTAGTCTGTTTTATTTGTTCTAGACTCACATTGAGCTAGGGAGATCTGGCTCACCTCCGGTCGAGTGGATTGTCCGTCAACAAATCTGGAAACCATACTGGGAACGCATTTATGAGGTGATCCAAACAGCATCGGAGGACCATTCATCCATGGTTTCTCCTTCCTGTTCTCTACGACGGACGTCCTGTCTACCTGATCTCTTGCTTCAGACTTTTCATTCATACGAATCCATCATGGATGTAATGAATGTAGATGACGGTCCATGGGATGATCTTCATCACAGGTCATCTTTTCTTCCACCATGGGAGTACATAGAGAATAACATGCATACCCTCTTTTCACCGGATATCTACCCATCCACTCATTTTCCCATCCTCACATGTTCTACGGACTCGGAGGGAAACTTGGCTAACATTGAGTCAACCACTATGGTAGACATCTCGATGAAACCAGGTATAGTGGAACACATTCGCATAGGCCAGAAGTGTTCCCCCAAAGAAATCGCTATTGGCACGGCCTTATTCAAGCGATTTCGAGATGTTTTCGCTTGGTCCTATGAGGAGATGCCTGGGATAGACCCCGTGATTGTCTCTCATGAGATAAAAACCTATCCCGACATGAAGCCTGTGCGCCAAAAGTTCTGACCGGTACACCCCCATAAAACTGCAGCAATAAAGGCAGAAATTGAGAAGCACTTAAAGGCTAGCTTTATCTATCCCGTCCCATTGACGGATTGGGTCTCGAATGTCGTTCCTGTGAACAAAAAGAAGGGCACCATTTGCGTCTATGTTGATTATCGGGACCTTAATCGGGCGTGTCCAAAAGACAACTACCCGAGCCCTTTCATTGACCAGATCATCGACAACTACGTCGGAAGCATTATCTTTTCATTTATAGATGGCTTTTCCGCTTACAACCAAATCGAGATCAACCCAGCCGATCAGCATAAGACGGCTTTCATCTACCCATGGGGTACATTCGCTTATCGCAAGCTCCCATTTGGCCTTAAAAATGATGGCGCCACGTTCCAGCGGGCTATGTCGTACGTTTTCCACGATATTAAGGACTTTTTGGAACCTTACTTGGATGACCTCCCTACTCATTCAAAGCAGCGTGAGTTCCACATCGATCATCTGACGGCCATATTTCTCAGATGCAGATGGTACAATATCCATCTGAATCCTCATAAGTGTATCTTTTGCATCGAGTTCGGGCGCCTCTTAGGATTCATTGTCTCGAAAGATGGGATCCGCATTGATCCCTTAAAGGTGGAGGCCATCATCAACCTACCACCTCCTACTAATGTTACGGAACTTCAAAGTCTCCAAGGGAAGGCGACTTATCTACAACGTTTTGTCTGTAATTTCGCAGAGAAGACTCGGGGATACATGAAACTGCTTAAGAAGGACGTCTTGTTCATTTGGGACGACCAAGCTCAAAAATATTTTGACAGTATCAAACATGCTATCACGCATGCCCCCATGCTTCAACCGCCTAATTATTATCACAATTACATTTTGTATCTTGCCACTTCTGCTACCACTATCACCATGGTTTTGGTATAGGAAGATCAAAATGCTCAGGAACATGTGATATACTATGCGAGTAAGGGTGTCACTGACACCAAAACTAGATACTCACATGTCGAAAAACTAGCTTTCACGGTAGTCATTGCCGTCCAAAAGTTCCGTCATTACATCCTGCTCCGCACCACCACCATCATCGTCGATTTGAATCCCATGTACCACGTACTGACATGTCAAGTACTTGGGGGCAAGTATTCATGCTGGATTGTGATACTGCAAGAATTTGATCTTCTTTTCGAAAAGGCTAAGTCTAAGAAGTATTTGGTGTTTGCTTAGCTCATCTGCGACCTCCCCTACTCTGATGTAGAAGTAGAGCACAATGATTCGTTTCTCGATGAAACATTTTTTCTGATCAGTACATCTGACCCATGGTATGGAGATATCCTATTATATCTTCAGACCCAACGCTTTGATCCTCAACTGTCTCGCGACGATCGTCGTAAGATATGCCACCACGCAAAGTATTACTTGATCATAACTGATACTTTGTATCACCATGGCATCAATTCCATTCTTCAATGTTTTCTAATGCACGAGGAAGCCGAACGCGTTCTGAATGACTGTCACGCCAGGGCGTGTGGCGGTCACCTCTCTAAGATGGCTACTGCCTAGAAGATTTTGCGTGCAGGATACTACTGGCCTACTATCTTTAAAGATTGTATTGAGGCTGTTAAGAAGTGTCCCCCTTGCCAACACTTCCATATGAAGAAGCACACGCATCCCGTCCCGTTACATCCGGTTATTGCCATTGGCCCATTTGCAAAATGGGGCATAGATTTTATGCATTGTAAGCCTACCTCGGTCGGGGGGGCATAGTTACATCATCGTAGCTATGGATTACTTTACGAAGTGGGCCCAAGCTATGCCTACATACCAAAACGATGACAAAACCGCCGCACTCTTCATGTTCAACCACATAATAGCATGGTTTGGAGTTCCTCGAGCTATAGTCACCGATCATGGTTCTCACTTTCAAAACCATATGGTTATTGAATTGAGCGACAGGTTGGGTTTTCGCCATGAAAACTCAACTCCCTACTACCCCCAATCCAATGGACAAGTCGAGGCCATTAACAAGGTCTTGAAAACTATGATCCAAAGGATGGTAGGGACCCAAAAGTCCAACTAGCATAAGATGCTCTTCTCAGCATTATGGGCCTACAAAACTACCATTAAAACTGCCACAAGCTTCACTCCTTTCCAATTGGTATATGGATTGGAGGTTGTTTTAGCAACAGAGTGCAAAATTTCGTCTCTTCAACTCATTGTAGAACCTCTTCCTAACACTACTGCTGAGGAAGAACGACTCTTGTACTTAGCTAAGCTTGATGAGCCCCGCCGCAATGCTGCTCTTGCTAACGAAGCACATAAGAAACGCATCAAGGCCCAGTACGATAAGTCAGTCGAACCTTGTATCTTAAACGAGGGTGACCTGGTCCTCACTTATGACCAGAAGCACGATAAGCTAGGAGCTGGGAAGTTCGAGTCCATGTGGCATGGACCTTACATCATTAAACTTGTGTTGGAAAAAGGAGCCTACAAGCTCGAAGATTATGACGGCATCTCTTTGGGTGAACCCCGCAATGGGCTTTACCTAAAAAGATACTATGCTTGATTTTTCATGCATAGACTAACTTGTATATACTGTTCATGGCGTGTTTTTTTGTTTTTGTGTGGTGTGATGCATTTTATTTTTTGAGTGTCTTAGATCTTGTTTTCTGCTCCTTACACCATGTTCTGTCTACGTGTGCAGATGGTGACGTGTTATGGATTCGCAGCTGGCGCCAGCCGGCATACCCATAACCTTGCTTCAGTAGCCTGGGTACTTTATTCCCCTATAGGCGAGCTCATCAGCTCAGGAGGAAATTGTCTAGGTTTTGCGACCAACAATGCCGCAGAATATCAGGCTATAATTGGAACCCTAACCGATGCCATTTCCTTCGGTATGGACCACATTGTCATCCATATGGATTCTCAACTAATGGTTTCTCATCTCAACCGGATTTATGCTATCCGTGATCCTACCATACTCCGTCTCTTTAGACGAGTACGTCTCTTGGAAAGGTCATTTGAATCCATTCAATACCTGCATATTCCACGAGAGTTGAACACAGTTGCTGACTCGATGGCCAATTTCATCATGGATTGGTACATTGCACACACATAATAATCATAATATGTAAAAGCATTCATAACATGTAAATATAATGCATAGAAGCAAACATGTAAACAAGATCACATCACTAATCATTCCAAAGACACATAATGTATAAATCGCCGATAATATATATAAATCGCTCAAAAGTAGTGCTGGTACAAAATCTGAAGCACGCTGGCTTTCAATGAGTCTCTACAAAAATATGAAGCATCATAAGCTTTCAGTAAGTACAAAAATCTGAGGCTTCTAAATCTCTCAAGTACAAGAATAAAAGTGTCTCAAGCACCACGCCTGATCCACACACCCCTGACTCGCACAGCTCTCTATCGCTATGTAAGGAAGCAGTCCACAGTACGAGCCACCTTGCGGAGCAAGGCGTTGAAGCACATAGACACTCCAACCCCAAAAATATGCATGGGCCTCGGAAGGTCATCGATAGCAGGCTCTGGAACCTCCATAGTCAGCTCTGACAAGTTCCAGTACACCTCCTCCATATCCTCGATGGCGGCATGTGCACCAGTAGGAATCACTACTTCCCTGCCTCTGTCTCTCCTCACTAGAAGGGAGAGACCCACCAGTCGTACAGGGCCAACATCTGCACACACAATGTACTTGTCAGCACTACATCAAAAAAAATAATATAATTCACAAAACTTAAAAATACAAGGGTTTTTGTTCTTACCGATATCACCCCATGCTGCACCCTCTGGCAGCGCCAAGTCAAGATCCTCCCGAAAGTCTATGCCACTATAAGGAAAGTCCTCCACCATGAGCATCTGGCCCTCTAGCCAGCTGAAAAACTCAGGACCAAAAGTGATGATGGGACCCCCACCATGGCGGGTCATCAGCTCTGCCCACCTGAGCATATGTGGATCTCTCATATCCCTGTCATCCACTATCACCTGCAGGCGCAGGAGAGGAACCCATTCCAAGAGGAACGACACTATGATAGAACCATACCTGAATTGCTTGAGCTCCCCTCGCCGACACTTGGTCAGCTGAGCTCAAATGTTTGCGAGGAGACCCTCACACCAGTTGAAGACCATGGGCGACATACAGTCCTCCGCATATAACATCTGGGTCCGAGTAGCTGTATGTGGAACTTGGCTACCCGCCACCCTGGTAATAGTAACCAGTACAGTCCTTAGTGGAAAACTCACCACATATCGGATGAGTATCTTCCCGCTCGAAGGACAAGAAGTAGCAACATAGTGTTGTGACACCATGTCCTCTACTGTATGATCATTGACCCTGGTCCCAGAGAGTTGTACCACATCCCCTCTTCGGGACAAACCGGTTAGAAAGTATATGTCCTCAATGTCAATGTTGAGGATGTGCTCACCTATGATGAAGTATTGTTGGGCTGCATCCCAACTCTGAAACATGTGTGTCAAGAATGACACCTAGGCTCTCATCCCCTGTACCTGAAATAATTTGAGCAACCCACAGTTTCGCAAAGCAGCCACACATTATGGATCATTTGTGGCTTGCTCATCTTCCAACTCGTGTTCTCTTTCTCTCCACTCTAAAACCATCTCTGCTTGCTGGGAACTTGCCAAAAGGAGCATTTAAAGCATGTTAGGACTTTCTCCAACTGGCAACAACTTATTTTTTGGGATATATTTGATGTTTGGAATTGGATTTTCCACCATCGCAAGCCACCATCAAATACAGCGCGACGTCGTCATAGGTCCTGTTTTTGAGACTTGCGAATACCTAGGCTCATCGCGAGTCCCGAAAGGGCCACTTGCTACGAACCAAGGGCGCATTGGCCCCTCCCCAAACCATCCAAAAACTCAAAAAATGCATAAAAATGGAAAAAATAAACCACTACAAAGTTGTTGGCTAAGATTTAGGCCTACCTGGTCTGGACGGCCGGTGAAATGGCGGATCGTAGCTCCCGGAATCGACGATGGAAGTTTTGGCTCCAAATTGGTACTTCTCCACCCAAATTGGCAATTTGAATAATGTTTCTATTTTTGGCCTATATTTCTATTTATAGAATGAAATGGAATATTCCTTTTCAAATATTTTGATGCTTTTGGGCCATTTACTATAGTTTCAACCGTTTGTCATTATATTTGGGGCTATTTGACACTTTTTCTACTGTACAGGAGTCGTAAAAATGGTCTTTCATAACGTTTCTCGCATTACCAATGGTAATTACAGGTATGAACACCCCTTCGTGTGTTTTGTCATTATTATTTTTGGTTAGTCGCATTAATTGCATGAGGATGAGTTTACTCTTCGTTTGTTCTCGTACTCACCAAATCATGAGAACAAGTACCGAGTTATGATTTATCACTTTTCTGGGCTCATTAAACTTCCACGGAAAAGGACACCCCCCGGAGTCCATAGTTAAGCTCTTTTCAGACTCCCTAAAATTGAAAAGATTGCCAAGCGAACTTGTCGCGTTCACGCTTGTTAAAATATTTGAATGGTCGTCTTCCTGGCGATAGTTTACCCCTTTTTCGGACCAGGAGGCACTAATTACAAAAAAGGAATACTCCAGCCAATCATGACTGGAAGAGTCCTCTCCCGCGTTGTTTTACCCTTTTTCAGGCAATGAGGCTAACTTTATGAAAAAGGACTGTTGGAGTCTTCTTTAGCTCTTTTCAGACTCTCTAAATATGAAATGACGATCGAGTTTTCCTTCTATGGACTCATTAAATTTTCACATTGAAGGACCCGTCATGGGACGAACCCCTCCTATCCTGGGTTCAAAAAATATTTGGGATTGGACTCATCTATGAGATGAGCTATACCGAGCATCTGGTTACCCTCATCAAGATCGTAAAAAAACACATGAGGCTCTCATCGTTCATGATGGGGAAAAAGGAAAGTGTTCATATTACATACCTTAGTGGCAGTATATAGTCGTTCTTGAACATGGCACTTGTTTGCATTGCATACAGTACTTGGGTCATCTGTTTGTCTATGAGTCCCCGCTTACTTTCTGAGTCTTGTTACTCCTCTGAGTCATTCAGAGAAAGCTTCCATCATCAGTTGCATTAGAAGTTTGCGTCATTCTCATGTCAATACTGCCAAGTCATGCCATGCCCATGTTCAAGAACACATTCATCACTCATCATTTTACAGTCAGTACACACATTGTCATGCCATTGTTACTTTGCGTCAGTCTCACATGTTATTGTACCATCCGATCCACTCTACACATCTTTTGTCGTGTTTCATGTCGATTGATGGGGGATTCATTATTGCCCTCCTTCGACGGATTCATCCTTGTCGACTTCAACACATCATCCAAGGATTGAATCTAGAAACCAACAAAGTACCTTGGCCCTGCATGCCTCAATGGCGGGATACCTCGCTTTCATCATGAGTTTACATCATTGACTCTTGATTGAAAGATTTCATCTTGCATTCAACTTCAACTCATTTATTCACACTTGATGATATGTACTGTGATACCTTGGGAATCATTGACAGTAATGATGATCTCCCTCGCACTTGTTAACGGTTTACATTAATGACCAGTAATCAAGTGGTTTCTACCATGTTCGATGTCAAGACATTTGTAATCACATGGATAGATTCGTATCATTGTGGGTTCAGCTTGAAGACCCTGGGGAGTCATGTTTTTACCCAAGTTGCGATGGAGTTTGTATTGAGTCATATTACACGGATCCACTTTTGTATTGGTCGTGGTTGTGTTATCATCTCATCATGGATATACGCTTGTGTCTAGTAACCATGATTGTGTTCAGTCGGTCATTACTACCATGGATCTTTAATGTATCGGTCGGCAACCATGTTGTACTACATCTGAGATTGTTAGTTCAGATTCAGTTGTAATGCAGTAGCGTCCTTCATCCAGCAAGCCTTTTGCCAATTTTTCTATCAAAGCACTTCACCTGTACATCCTTAACAGCTTCATGCTTTGGGGGGCATTTTGTTACACCTAAAATCTACCCATCATCATGATTTAGTGTGTACATCCCTGAAGTCACTTGGACTGATTGATCATTTGGGAGGATTGGTGCTCAGTTTGCACAACCTTTTGAGAGGTCATCACAGGTTGCATACTAGCAACATGCGATGTCGCAGGTTGCTCTTTAGCAAGGTGCGATGAGATTTGTTAATGGGCAAAAATAGCCATTTCGAGATCCTTCTCGAAACTTGCCTATGTGGGGGCTTATCCCTGATCTCCTGGAGAGTTGGTACTAGAGGCAGAAGCTGTGGTAATGTTGGAATGGAGTAGGGAACGATGGTGCTAATTGGCTTTGGGAGATGGGAAAGTTGGCGCAGAGAGTGATGAATGAGGAGCTCAGAACCTTGGAAGTAGAATTCCTAGTAATTTCCATGGGGGCATATTTATAGGGAGAGTTTTTAAATTGGTGGGCTTTAATGGGGGGTATACGTGGCCCCCGGAGATTGGCTCACTAGACGAAGGGTAGTTGGTTCTTTGAATGCGGGGATAGGTTTTCTCCTAAATGGCGGCGGTAATGATGGTTAGGGGTGGCTTAAGGAGCAAAAACCGATGAGGATGGAATGAGATGAGAGGCGGAAAACGACAACCATAAGTGGTTTCAGGGCTCGGACAAGGCATTTTGGGAAGATTTCTTTTCAGGCCCTGACTCAATGTGAAGACGCCACGTGGAAAAGGTTATTTCCATTCAGGGGTGCGCTTGGGGTGTTAAACTTAGAGCGCCTTGAATTCTCTAAAGCTCAAGTAGACGTCGATCTTCCTTTGAGATCTCTTTGAGATTCGTTCCTCACTGATGCAACTTCATGGGATGGCCCCCCCTTTATTCTGACGGCTCTCTGCTTGGCGGCTCGTGGCTGAAAACACTGTGACGCCTTCTTAGCAATTTCAAGGATCGATACAAACGGTTTTGGTAAACTACTTTCAAGGCCCTAAACTTCTCTAATGATGACACGTGTTTTCAATGGTTTTCATTCAGGGATGTTCTGATTTTGATAAACGTCAAGCGCTTTGACACCTTGAATAAAATATCAATCGTTTCTCTAAAATCAGGCAGCCATCTTTATTTCATTTGCCTCTATCTTTTCCACGGTCGATCTTCCACCATGGGGTGAGCTATATTTAGTACTTTCTATGCCATTGTCATTCTTGAGTCCTCCTAGAGATCTTCTTCTGCTTAGTGTATGGTAAAGATGACTTTGGTCGATCATGCTGCGGATATTAGTACTAATAGAGATAATGGACTGAACTTTGTCAAATAATTCTTGAGTTGTTTTGGAATTGTAGGTTGAATTTATCTAAAGCTAACTGGAAGAAATCAACTCACAACAACCAGCTCAATCTCCTTCAACGAGTCAACTAGACAAACTAAAACAATAGAGAAATTTAGGGGATTATGTCCCCTAATGATTATCATGAGCTATCACCACTTGGAGAAGGAATTATAGACCATCATAATCAATTTATTGAAGTCCAAGGTTGAATTCCCAAAGGGGGGATCAATCCCACCAAATTTCATATAGATTTCTAGTTTAATGGGGGACAAATTCAAAAAATCAAGAAGCTGATTGCATGGGGCAGTTTTGAGTTCACTCAAGTACAAATATTTCTCATGAAATGCTAAAAAATGGAGAAGGAATTAGATACCATAATAAATTGAGTTCTTCAAGTCCAAATTCGAATTCCTAAAGGAGAAATGTCACATTCCCTTCCATGGACCCAATTCAAGGAAGGGAACATGATACCAATTTCTGGGCTTTTACGTAAACTCATCCCATTCATTAGATTCATACAAATAAAATCAAAAGTGTGCAGATGAAAATCAAGTAGATATGCATAGCGAAATAAAACATCATCCACACACATTTCATACTCGTCCAACATATCAAAATAATCATCAAATTAAACATTGCAGAAGTAAATATGCATAGAGAATACTTATCTTCATTGTGCAATTGTCCCAAGCAACTAGCTATGTCACTGCAACATTCCACCCAACCATAGGTCTCTTCCCAGCCTGTATTATTTCAGCACTCAGAGATCACCCCCGAGATGGGAAATATTTCTACAAGGAAAAGGAGATTTTCAAGCTCATACTCAGCCAAATAAACATTTCATCTAATCCAAGTCAGTCCACAGTTGGGTTTATCAGGCTAAATATGAACCCTCGTCATTCTGGATGCTTGCACTCAAGCTCAAGCCAAAGAAATGGATACACATAACCCATACCCCAACATACTCTTTTCTCATACAACAACTGCAATCATTGGGCATGGATACACATTTTTAACAATGGGATTTACAAACAAGATGGCCATGGGTTTTCCCCAAATCGTTTCCAGCCAAAAACGGATTGTGGGATAGGGAAAAACAATCAGAGGGAGAAAAAAAATTTCTCCCCCAACTATCTAAGTATTCAGCATCCAAAACGGTCTCTATGGAACCCTAATTCGATTCCCCTTCTTCCCCACTGGTATATTACAAAAAAAAATTCCCTTCTTCCAGCTGAGGATGACAGAAAACACAAAATTTTGATGGGGAAAAATGCCCACCAAGCTCCCCACTCGTGAGAGAGCCAAACTGGTTGACGGATAATGGCATGGGGGGAAATTTCATGGCTCCTTTCTTTCCCAAGAATTAAAACACGAATTTCCATGCAGGGTGGCATGCCCACACCCGAATTTGGATAGCCATACCTCCCCATTCCCCAAGGCATTACCTATTTCAACCAACTTTTGGGAGAAATGAATGAGTGGGAACAAAATTCAACATGGGTAGTTGAGGGTTTTATGGGTTCTCTCATTGACACTTGGCTTGAATTGATTGGCTCAAGGGTTTGAATGTTTTCCCTCCCAATTCCTTGTAAAAACATGCCCCCATCTCTTGTTGCATTGCATAGCTAGTTGTGGGTATTTTATTAAAATGCATATTTACATTATATTTTCAATTCCATTGTGCCTGGCTAGCACGTAAACCATGTGCATCAATAAATCGATGGCCGGGACTTGGCCTTGAGCTCCTCACCATGATTTTATAACAATATTACATCATTTACATTTTAATGCAATGGGGTCAAACTCCGGATATGACAATCCCCTCCCCCTTGGAATAACACCGTCCTCAATGTTCCAACACTTAGGAATAAATACCCACTTTACACATGCCTCAAATTCACAAAAGGTGGCAGGTTTGTCCTATGTTTCATCTTTTTACTTTGAACCTTCAGGAACAAGTACTTTGGCTTCCACAAGCTCCTCCTGCTGGCTTTGATCTTCCAGCTCCACAGCAATCCCTTCATGGCTACCATCTTTCTTGTTGTCCTAACAATTGTGAGACTCATCATGGCAATTCTTGTTAGGACAAGCATAACACAATATTAAAATTAGTCAATTATTTTCCCAATTGACATGGAAGGTCCGTTCTTCACTCATGAGACTTCCACACTTTTCATTATTTACCATCATACACTTGAACTCATTCATGCTCATCCTTTCATAGGGAAATAATTATTTCAGTATTCACAATTCATTTCAAGCAATTAAACACAATCTAATTTCAGCCATGACATGCACTCAACATTCCTTTGTTTCTGAAATGCATTAATCAAAAAGAACAGAGAAGAGTAAGAGTTTCCCCCTCTTAGTCTTGTTCCAATCCGGAGCCACACTACCACTATGGTTTCATGCTCCTCATCCTCTTTCACTTCAATCTAAATGCTTGACTTTCCCTTTCTTGGCTATGACACTTGGTATCTAGGGTCTGTCTAAGGTTTTTTCAACTAGGGAACCCTTCCCCATTGTTTCCTATAGAACCTTTGGATGTTAGGACCCACACAGTTCCAGTAGCACCATATTTCTTTACGGTCATATTGAGCTCTTTAGGATGGTCACATGTCCACACGCATCCCTATGATTCCTTCATAATCCTTGCTTCCAGCAATACCTACACTCAAACATTGAATCATTCACATGTTTAGTTTATTTTCATAGGGTTTATCTCTAAACAAGAGTTTGAGAAATCATAAACAAATCATATACACATGTATATTCATAAGAAAGAAGCTGCAAGATAACCAAATACTTATTTGTATTAGATGTCTTCACTTTATTCCACAGGCTCCTTCTTTTCTTTACAAGCCATGGATTTCCTTTGGATACAATAATGAATCTTGGGCCAGCACGGAGGCTACTCCACAACCATTCGAATAGGCAATGCCAGGCCAGTACGTCGACTGGGTTTATCATTTATTTAAGGAATGTTTGGCCAGCACACATGCTGCTCTACAACATCAAGTATTTAATGCCCAACCAATTACTCTCTAGATTTACCAAGAATTTATAGCGCCCAACCAATTACTCTCTGGTTTTACCAAGAATTTATAGCACCCAACCAGTTACTCTCTGGATTTGCCAAGAATTTATAGTGCCCAACCAGTTACTCTCTGGATTTACCAAGAATTTATAGCACCCAACCAGTTACTCTCTGGTTTTACCAAGAATTTATAGCGCCCAACCAGTTACTCTCTGGATTTACCAAGAATTTATAGCGCCCAACCAGTTACTCTCTGGTTTTACCAAGAATTTATAGAGCCCAACCAGTTACTCTCTAGATTTACCAAGAATTTATAGTGCCCAACCAGTTACTCTCTAGTTTACCCAAGAATTTATAGTTCCCAACCAGTTATTCTCTGGTTTTACCAAGAATTTATAGTTCTTTCAGGGTCCTTGCTTCCTACAATGGCCAAGGTTTCCAACAAAGAAACAACAGTGTATCAGCTTAGCTATTAGAAGACTTATACCTAAAATCTTCATTATTCCAAACAAGAAATAAATGAAATTGAATACTTATCTGTAATGTGCATTTCCTCTCTAGTCCACAAGGTCCTGCTTCGCTTTCCAAGCCTTGGGATTGCTTGCAGAACTGGATGTTGGCTAGCCCAAGGCCACTCCACGTCATCCAAATAATTATTTCCCAATCAGTTACTCTCTGGATTTACCAGGTTTTTATAGTGATCAACCAGTTACTCTTTGGATTTACCAAGCACTGGTGGTGCCCAACCAGTCCAATACCTGGTTGGCCCTCTCCATTGCCGAGCCAACACATCCGTCTGGGTCATCAACCAATGGAAGGAAAATGCACCACCGACCATTATAGGTCAAGGCTCTACTACAGAACCATAGGAATCTTAGGTTTTTTAGTCAGTTTCGGTACCCCACCTTACTACTGACCCAATAGAAAGTTTATTCCTTCATCAATATCACCACATCCATTCACACACACATCAATTATTCATCCACACAAGGATGGAACTCCTTTTCCTATGCAAACCAACGGTTCCCTTTAGGAACTCTATAGGTGACTTTCTTGACTGCAGGCTAACATGGCCCCACAATACCCACTCACACTACACAAAGTTTACCACTGCTCATACAATCCTCTTGAGTACCCTTTCTTCACTTTGCCTCTCAACGTGCAACACCAAATTACATCTGTGTAAGCTGATATCACAAGAAGGATGAGAAGGATTATCAGTATTGCTGCTCTAAAATTGTAACCATATTTCATAACATTCCCTATCAAGTATTGAAACACTGGGAATGCATCCATTCCCTTGGGGTGTAGTCAATATTGACAACCCTAACATAACCCAGCACCTGAAAGGTATGCATCCCTTTCCGATGTGAGCCATGTAGTCCTTAGTCACACTCAAGCAGTCTAGAATAATAATGAAATAATAAAACATGCTCTGCATATTAAATCTAATAACCAAACATGTATTTTCTTAGTTAGGGTTACAAAATACTCATCCATTTTATAGATGTATATTTTCTTCATTTGCAAAGAATGGGGGCTCCCTTCTCTGATTCAACAGTCCTTCGGTTTGCCACCCAAATATTTTCATGTTCCATAACCCACACATGCCTTCTTGGCATACTTTCACCATCTCGCTTACATGGTTTTCCAACATGCAGTGCAGTTGGGATATTATCAAAATTTACTATGGCGTTTCACCCGAAACCCATTTCCAAATCATGGGGTCCTTCCCATGGAGTTTGGCTTCTGCAGTCCATCACTCTTGGTCTTCCTGCAATGTGTCTTCCTAGCACACTTATCAAATAGCCAAACAGTCAGCAATACTTAACAATAAACTTCAAATATGATTGTTCCATAACCAATCAATGGCATTAATAATTGAATTCAGTATGAATTTGCATTTCTGTCTTCTATAGAAATTGATTTGTTTAATCATGAGGCCATCCTCATATTGTTTGGCTCTCATAAGTGGTATCACTCTGTCCATTATGGTTTTACACTTTCTACCATACATGAACATCCACCTACAACATGTCCTCCTCACACAATTTTATATAAGCCAAATAGTAATTAGCAATTATTAGCAAAATTTCAAATCTGAAATTTACAAATCTGTTTTCCTACTGAAATTGATTTGCAATCATGAGATTATTCTTATAAACTTAAACCAAGAAATTTTCAGATTTTTTTCATGCATAAGTTACAACCGTGAGAACCTTCTCATAACCTTTGGCTTCTGCACATGGTAGATCTGGGTCTTTACTATGGACTTATCCTCATTGCCATACGCAAGACTTTTCTACCTAGAATCTGAAAATTCAATAAGCCAAACACATTGTGAGTATCTATGCATATAATCTTTTCATTGCTACAACAGTCGCCGAAGTGATCTCAGAATTATAACACTCAATAATTCAAGCATATTCATTTATTAACATTTGAAATGCAATGTAATATATATATATATATATATATATATATATATATATATATATATATATATATATATATATATATATATATATATATATATATAGGTGTCATTATCATAATAAAATTACAAGACACAGTCACATTATCCCTGCAATTTAAATAAAACTCCAATATTCATTACGTCACACCCATATCCCTTTTTATGCAACTCTGTCCTTCCAACAGAGCACTCTAGTAGCCCATTAACATGTCTACCTTCTTCATGTAATCTTTCTCCTGCATTCATAGCAGCTCATGAAATGGTCTCAGGATTAACAATAGTTCACCATTTCATCTGTTATCTAACTGGATTGAAACATATATATATGTATGTATGTATGTATGTATCACAACCATACATTCACACAATGCATCTCAACATGTGCACTCACACATATGCATGCGCATTCACAACATTTACATAATGTTTTAATGCGCACTCACTTAGCTCTTTCTTGCATGGATTCATGAATACCACAATGTCATGTCATTCATTTTACCATGACTGTCTCATATGTCATGCACTACCACAACATGACTATAAGTCCTTACTTTCTTTGGTTGTTAAGCTCACAACCAATATACACAAATGGCATGATATAATTTCATATGAATGCATTGAGGTTTCTAAGAAACTATAGGGTGTAAAGCTCCTTGCCTTTACTTACCCACACCTCACAATACTCGGTAGGTATACATTAACATTCATGTACTCAGTACCACACGCAAACCAAATCAACATAGTTTAAACATAGTTGAAGGGATCTTACCAAATCCTCTTTCAACATTCATGCAATTTAAGCACAAATAACCATTACCTGCATGGTTGTCATTAACATCGCTTGATGTTACCTGATCAGTTGGCCTCTTACCAAGGATTCATATTCCTTTTTCCAACCTCATGATCATAGATTTGTTTCCCCAACCTTTCATCATAAGTTTGTTGTTCATATGCAACAATCATCATCCACATCCTTAGCCATGCTTCAATTGTCTTTGGTCCTACAACCAATGTGAACACAACTAATTATTAACAACCACAATAATTATCTTAAGTGGTTCTTTGCATATGTAAAACCTCACTATTTTACCAATATGCGATATCATATACATGCACAAACGTTTTCACATGCACTGTGCAATGTTTATTAATATGCCATCTAGTTTATATTCATTTCACTAATCTCTTGCACTTCTAGCATTCTTATGCCATAATGTATATGCATGACAACTTCAGAATTATAAACACAATAGCAAGAGGGTAATGGAGGGATTCTCCCTTCCAATTCCCCATCATGACATGGAGCTCCTCCTCCACATCTCAGTGATCCTTTTCTTGGCTTCCCTACCAAGCACACAAGGATTCATTAGTTGCGATTTCTCACCAAGTAGTGATTCAATACATTTACATATGTAAAACATTCCTACTTGCGATTTTCCAAGCATACATTTCTTATGCTGTAAACAAAAATAGGTTAAGGTGAGAAAATTCCCTCTTTGTCAACATTTCTTACTACTCCAATTGCTTTCAGACAAATATGGCCAAGTTAAACTTGACCTTTCTTAACTTCCCTACACTTATGAGCAAAAATTGCATCCCATCGACGACGTATCAGGGGGACGAAGGGGGTCAAGGGGGCTTGCCCTTGTTTTTTTTTTGTATATCTTTCAATTTCACGCATTCTGGCACATAAGTTCAAGGTCATTTTTCACTTTTTGGCACCTGAAATTCACCCTGGAAAACTGCTCAATTTTCCCTGTTTCGACAGACTTATTGTTTTTCCTTAGACCATTTTGGCGATTTTAAGCTCTTCATGGCCGACCGATCTCCTCTAACAGCCGACTGGTATCCTCCGACCAGTGACTGTTGGCCAAGTCTTAAACCTCCAACTGTCGACCGTCGATCGAGTCTTAAACCTCTGACCGCCGACCATCGACCGAGTCTTAAACCTATGATTATCGACCGCCGGCCGATATCCTTCGACTGTTTCAATGATTTTAAGCTTATCAACTCCGACCATTTTGGAGATTTTAAGCTTATCTACTTCGACCGTTTCGGCGATTTTAAGCTTATCTCCTCCGATCGTTTTGGCGATTTTAAGCTCTTCATCGCCGACCATTTCGCATAAGATAAGCGATTGGTCGCCGACCATTTCACATAAAATAAGCGATTGGTCATCGACCTCGTCGCTGCGATCTCAGCAAAACTCGCCGACTGTATTGCACAAAATCCCAAAATTTTGCCGACATAGACTTGGCAGAAAATCATAAAACACTTAGAAATTTTTTGAAATTTTCATATTTTCTTAATGATCAGTGTTGAATAGGAAGCATACTTACCTCTGCAACTGTGATAGGTAGCCCATGAAGACCCAAATGTTGCAACCTTTGCTCTGATACCAATCTGTCACATTCCCTCCCGTGGACCCAATTCGAGGAAGGGAACATGATACCAATTTCTGGGATTTTACATAAACTCAGCCCATTCATTAGATTCATACAAATAAAATCAAAAGTGTGCAAATGCAAATTAAGCAGATATGCACAACGGAATAAAACATCACCCACACACATTTCATATTTGTCCAACATATCAAAATAATCATCAAATTAAACATTGCAGAAGTAAATACACATAGAGAATACTTATCTTCATTGTGCAATTGTCCCAAGCAACTAGCTATGTCGCTGCAATGTTCCACCCAACCGTAGGTCTCTGCCCATCCTGTATTATTTCATCACTTAGAGACCACCCCCGAGCTGGGCATGATTTCTACAAGGAAAAGGGGATTTTCAAGCTCATACTCAGCCAAATAAATATTTCATCTAAGCCAAGCCAGTCCACAGCTGGGTTTATCAGGCTAAATCTAAACCCTCTTCATTCTAGATGCTTACACTCAAGCTCAAGCCAAAGCAATGGATACCCATAACCCATACCCCAACATACTCTTTTCTCATATAGCAAGCACAATCATTGGGCATGGATACACATTTTTAACAATGGGATTTACAAACAATATGGCCATGGGTTTTCCCCAAATCGTTTCCAGCCAAAAATGGATTGCAGAATGGGGAAAAACAATCACAGGGAGGAAAACGATTTTTCCCCCAACTATCTCAGCATTCAGTAGCCAAAATGGTCTCTATGGAACCCCAATTCGATTCCCCTTCTTCCCCACTAGTGTATAACAAAAAAAATTCCCTTCTCCTAGCTGAGGATGACGAAAAACAGAGAATTTCGATGGGGAAAAACGCCCAGCAAGCTTCCCATTCGTGAGAGAGCCAAACTGGTTGATGGATAATGGCATGGGGGAGAATTTTGTGGCTCCTTTCTTTCCCAAGAAATCAAACATGAATTTCTATGTAGGGTGGCTTTCCCATACCCGAATTTTGACAGCCATACCTCCCCATTCCCCAAGGCATTAACTATTTCAACCAACTCTTGGGAGAAATGAATGAGTGGGAACAAAAGTCAACATGGGTAGTTGAGGGTTTTATGGGTTCTCTCATTGACACTTGGCTTGACTTGATTGGCTCAAGGGTTTGAATGTTTTCCCTCCCAATTCCTTGTAAAAACATGCCCCCATCTCTTGTTGCATTGCATAGCTAGTTGTGGGTATTTTATTAAAATGCATACTTACATGATATTTGCAATTCCATTGTGCTTGGCTAGCACGTAAACCATATTCATCAATAAATCAATGGTGGGGCCTTGGCCTTGAGCTCCTCACCATGATTTTATAACGATATTATATCATTTACATTTTAATGCAATGGGGTCAAACTCGGGATATGACAGGAAATAAATCCCACCAACTTGC
This sequence comes from Larix kaempferi, assembly GCA_027924585.1. Classification (NCBI taxonomy): domain Eukaryota; kingdom Viridiplantae; phylum Streptophyta; class Pinopsida; order Pinales; family Pinaceae; genus Larix; species Larix kaempferi. Next base: position 13,542,867 of record BSBM01000268.1, read on the forward strand.
ATGCATATTTCTAGTTAACTAGGAGTCAACTTCCACAAATCAAGGAGTTGATTGCATGGAAAATTTTTAGTTTACTCAAGTACAAATAGTAGTAGGATCATAGCATATGGATTTATTTAGGTCATTATTCTTTTTCTCTTTTGTCATTTTCATTCATCCCTTTCTAGTGAAGGAGAATTTGCATCAAGAGGTAGCTTGCTACTTTATTTTAATGGTAGATTATTGAATAAAGAAGAGCTAGTTTTGTTCCAACTTTAGTGTACTTGCTTAGGCAAGGTTCCAGAAGATTCCTTGGGTTGGTAGAACTCAAGGGAAGGACTAAGAACCCCTGAGTGTATTTTAGTTTATTCATTTATTTCATGCATTTTGGCTTTCTTGTAGTAAAATTGTATTTTCCTATAGTAAAACTGCATTTTCTTGTAGTTAACAGTTTATATGAATGCATGCAATTGTTTTGATTTCGACTCATTTCCAGTCATTAATTTATTTTTATTTTATTTGCAGCATAATTTCATTATTTTTTGCTCACATCATAAGTTTATTGATCTAATATTATACTTGGGCATGTGTTATGAAATACTGAAACCAAAAGGATTCCTTTATATTATTTTTGAAAACCCCCCCATAGTAATAAGAAAATATTGATCCTCCTGCTCTTTAGCTTGAGGATAGGATTGAGATCCACTAGCATAAGGGAGAGTAGGATTAAATATAGAAGGGCTAGATCTAAAACATTTTGATTGAGCAAGTTGTCTTTATTTTCCTAGTTGGTTGTTGATTTTGATTTACCTTCCTTTTTAGTTAGTATTTCAAGTTATTCCTTTTGTAATTGCATATACAATACATGGTATCTCTTAAGTTTGTATGGAATCCCAGGTTGATAATTTAAGTAATGAGGAAAAGGATTCAGTGTTTAGGGATGCAATTATTTGGCCCATCACATATGACAAAGTCTATCCATTTACGCTATTGCATCATTTATTTTTCGATGTTGTTTGTATGTTGTCTATATTTCAATTCCTGTCAAAATAGGACATATGGAAAAATTAGATATCTTGGATTTATTTTTTATGAGGAAATATTTAAAAAATGAATTCACATATTGAATATACTTACAAAACTGGAAACCAATGCTTTTATCCCTTTTTATCACTATGATGAGTGGCACTTGTCTTTGCGAGCATCACCTTTGAGGCCTTCTTTTGAAACATAAAATAATTTAATTTAATTAAACAAATAATTTTTCAATATTTATTGAGCAATTTAAAATAATATTTAACAGAAAATTCGATCCTTGATTCTCTCCTCGCCAGCCTTTCTTTGAGCATCCAACTTTTAATAGGATTTTACCAATTATTTCCATACCTTTACAGGTATGTCCATTGGCCTTTTTTTAATCCTTTCATCTAGATGATTTTTATTTTATTTTTTGGGTTTTTTTGCAACAAAACCTCTTGCAATTTTGGGACATTTTCAATTTGGGGCTTCTTCACTGAAAAACCCTCACCAAATTCAATATCCACATCCTATATGACCATTTTTTTCAAGTGTAGTGGAATCTTTGAGAAGGGTAGATATAGATGGTCTATGAATATCTGATGAAAATATTCTCTCAAGTAGTTCATAACTGTTATCCTTGCATTCATCCTCTTGATTTCCCATGTAACATAGTCATACTCTATTCGTATACCTAGGGAACTGATACATGATGCATAAGATGCAAAATATGAACTAGAATTTTCATTCCCAGGTGTTGCCTCCACATTGGATATATTGACACCTTGTTCCATGGCATTTATTGTTACTATTAATGATTTCCTCTTAGATATTTTGCTCGACCCAAGAGTGCATGGAGAATCTATTAATTCCTATGTTACAAGTTCATTACCTTTAGGGAGTTGAATATTTTAAAATTACTAAATTTGAAGGTATTTTCTTAAGGTTCCAAGAGGAATACTTTTAAGTTTTTCTAGTTTCTCCATCCCCAAAGGTGCCAACAATGACAGTAGGTCGACATCGTTTCCCTATCAAATTGAAAATGAGGCTTTTTTAGTGTTTATGACTATACTAAATTTATAAAAAATCTCATTATAAAATAAATCAAAAAACAAAAAACATTAGCAACTAAGTATTCTATAAATACAAATTAAACATACATTTCTTCCTCGACTAGTACTTGTTCTCCACTTTCCATTTCTAAATGATTGATATGATTTGTGCTCTCACTTCTCAAAAATTGAGGGTTTGATCATCTTCAAAACTTGTATTTGATTGCTCCAAGTGAATTCCACAGCCCTCTTTATATTTGGATGCTAAGGCCTCTTCCTCAAAGGGGAATTCCTCAACCCTCTTTGTGAATTTATTCTAAACCATACACCTCTAGGAAAATTCTTCAATAAAATAGAAGGTATCCTCCTCAAGGCTAGATACGCAAAGGGAAAATTTAAAAAAGGAATTTTCCCAAGAAATCAAGAGCTCTCAAGTATGAATGGTTACAACTAGTAGGCAAAGGCTCCTCCCTTCTTCGCTAATGTGTGAAATGAGTGTTTTTCCATTTTATATTTTTTTTATCTCCCCTAATGGCTCACGTGTGTGGCCTTTTTTTTTAACTTCATTGGATAGTCAATGCTATTTTGGATGCTAGAGTCCCTTGGATTACATTTGGATTTAGTGTTAAGCTTAGCATCATCAATAGTTCCCTATTTTGTGCCTATTTTTCCTAATTTGGACTTGGATTAATGTGATTGGTTTGGGACACCTTTTGAGTCTCCCATTGTGATGGATTGTGCACCCATGTCATCAAATTTTGTATTTTGCATAATTGGGATGGTCTCCAATGTCTCTCCTTGGTCTCTTATCAACTGCTTAGCATCCTATTATTTTTTCTCTCAATTATGGTTCAACTTGAGATGACTTATTTCCAAATGGTATTTGATCATTATGTGCCTCTATTTCCTCCCTAATACAATGTTTTTAATTCTCACATCATTCAAACATCATAAATGGGATATCCTTTCCAACTTTTCCTATGATGTTTTATTCCTAACACCTTTCTCCTTCATTATTTCATCCATAGATTTGTTGCATACCACTTATTTCCTAATTTAGTCCAACCCTACAATTGTTATGCATTCCTCTTTCCTTTACTAGTTCATCCCTAGTGTTGGCATGCATCACCTCTTGTCGTCATTATTTCAGGCCTATAATTGTCGTGTGTCACCTCTTTCCTTTGTTAGATTAGCACTAGCATCATTGTGTTCCCCCTCTTGTGTCACTTAATTGCACCAATGTTTCCATTTCTTACCTCTGATCCATCCTTTCCTTCACCTTCACTTGATTCATGTTTTTCCTTGAGAATTGTTGTTGTTATCCCTCCACTTCTCAGGGCATGCCGCTAACGGTTATGTTATAGGTACACAGTTTGATTGGATATTCAAATTGTCACATTCATATCTATCAAAACTGCCATTATCATATCTTGTTATTAATTAATTGTTTGTATCACTCCCTTACTCTTACACCAATGTTTTCTTTCTAATACTTCTTACATAATATCATTATTATATTCCTCTTATGATGGTTAGATTCATTGTGTTCACTTTCATTGTCTAATTGTTATATTACTTTTGTAGTGAGTAGACTTACTCAAAACTTGTTACACATTTCAAGTTGCTAATATGATAACACGATATTTAAAATTAGTTTTATCTTATCTCATAGTTTAGATTATTTTCTTTCTTGGTATTTATATAGAGGATAATATTTTGGGTTCATAGAGGTTACAGGAATCAATGGATATGAATATTATAGATATTAGGTGTTAGGGATTAAACGCCAATTTCATTAAACTTGGACTTATTCTAGTCCAAGTCACTTTGAAGACGGGTCAAAAACCGCCATTCTAAACTCCAAAATCAAGCAAAATCCGCTTCCAAAACTACCAAATACAGGTTCCAAAAGTGCCAAAACCGGTTCCAAAAGTGCCAAAACTGGTTCTGAAAGTGCCAAAACCGATTCCAAAATTGCCAAATCCGATTCCGAAAGTGCCAAATCACGGTTCCAAAAGTGACAAAACTGGTTCCAAAAGTGCCAAAACCGGTTCCAAAAATGCCAAAACTGATTCCAAAATTGCCAAATCCGATTTCAAAAGTGCCAAATCAAGGTTCCAAAAGTGACAAAACCGGTTCCTAAAGAGCCAAAACTGGTTCCAAAAGTGCCAAATCCGGTTCTGAAAGTGACCAAACCGGTTCCGAAACTGCCAAATCCATTTCCAAAAGTGCCAAAATCCAGGTTCCAAAACCATACTTTTTCTGGTGATATTGGTGTATGTATAATATGACAGTCATTTGAAGTTGAATGTCATTAAACAACACCCCATTTTTGAATGAGGCTTGAGATAAGTGAATGAAGGGGAAGCCGACCCTTCTTCTTCCCACTATTATTTTCATAATAGTTCTAGATTGCAAGAAGGGTGGTTCGATCCTTCTTGTGTTCACCATTCTGGATACAGGTGAATTGTCCAATATTGGTGTTCACAATTATCTACTCAAAGAAGGGGCGGCCGATACTTCTTGTCAACAGTCGGAAGTTAGGATGAATATTGTTTGCATGTTATAACATACACAATGTCCCGATCCCTACCATATACTGCAGAAGTCGGTAGTGGGGAAATGTTGTCCCAACCTTCGTACATTAATTGTTTTTCATTTCTCGTTTAAATGAAGGGTCGACCGAACCTTATTGTGCTTAGTATTTTTGCAGTCTTCACCATTCAAGATATACATGAATTGACAGCCTATACTTCATAGGTTGAATATTCTCCGACCCTTCTTCTGCCCAATATTATTTTCATACTAGTTCTAGACTTCCAGAAAGTTCGGATGACCCTTCTTGTGATTTATATTTTTCCAGTCTTGACCATTTTGGTTATACATGAATTGATCTCTATTTTGGAAGGCCAAAATCTCACATGTGTGAGCCTCAAGGAAAGAAGTGACGCCATAGGAAGTGATGACATGGAATGTGTGATGAGGCTGGAAAGACACATGATGTTGCTCTGGTGTATCTTTTAGTCAGTGTTGCAATCTGACATCATTCTCAAAAATTATGGCAAGTTTGTGAAACTTTGGAAATTGACAAAGTATGGAAAAAGTAGTCAAAATTGCTCTGATAGAATGCCCGCCATAATTCATGGTTTCAAAAAAATGCACGCACCATCATATCATACTATAGCTTATTGACGTGGCTATCTAGTTATACATGATTGCAGATTGTGGGAACTATTTGAACAATTGATTTGCGACATGCGTATCTACAACTCGCAATGTGGATTGCGAATTGCATATTGCGGAAAATTATGGCTCAGATTTAAGCCGGCGGAATTAATAAATATGTTGATTTTGTTTTTGTTTCCTTTTATTATTTTTCATCTTTGAAAATTACCTGTTGTGTGGATTTTACTGTGAGTTTTTATCAGGGGTCATTTTTGTCATTTTTTCTAGCTTAAATGAAGGGTTGGCCGACCCTTCTCGTGCAAAGTATTTTTGCAGTCTTCATCATCCATGATATACATGAATTGATAGTGTATACTTTGTAGGTTTAATATTTGCACAATTCCCTCATAAATGGTGTTCTGGTGCTATCTAACATCATTCTGGAAAAGTATAACAAGTTTGTGAAACTTTGGAAAGTAACAAAGTATGGAAAAAGTAGTCAAAACCGCTCTACGAGAATGCCCACCATAATTCATGGTTTGGGAAAAAAGCATGCACCATAATATCATGCTATAGCTTGTTGAAGTGGCTATCTAGTTATACATGACTGTGGATTGCGGGAAGTGTTTGAATAATGGATTTGCGACATGCATTACCGCAACCCGCAACCTGCAATGCGGATTGCGGATTGCGGGAATGTTGTATATATTTCCAAAAAAAAACCCAGAACACGTCTTTCGCATTCCACAAATTAGATCTTAGCCATCGATTTGTCTTAATATTACGGACCAGATTTAACCCTACGAAATTAATTAATATGTTGATTTTTTTTTCTGTTTCCTTTTATTATTTTTCATCTTTGAAAATTACCTACTGTGTGGATTTTACTGCAAGTTTTTACCAGGCGTCATTTTCTCCATTTTTTACAGCTTATAAATGAAGGGTCGGCCAACCCTTCGTGTCCTTAGTATTTTTCCAATCTTCACCATTCTAGGTATATATGAATTGACATCCTATCCTTTGTATGTTGAATATCTGCACAATTCCCACATAAATGAAGGGGTGAACGACCCTTCTTCTGCCCAATATTATTTTCATACTAGTTCTAGGCTGCCAGAAGGGTCGTCCGATCCTTCTTGTGTTCACCAGTATGGATACAGGTGAATTGCTAGATATTGGTGTTCACAATTATCTACTAAAGGAAGGATCGATCGACCTTTCTTGTGATTTATATTTTTCCAGTCTTGACGATTCTGGTTATACATGAATTGATCTCTATTTTGGCAGGCCAAAATCTCACACGTGTGAGCCTCAAAGAGATAACTGACACCCTAGGAAGTGATGACATGGAATGTGTGAGTGTTTCAATCTGACATCATTCTGGAAAAGTATGACAAGTTTGTGAAACTATGGAAATTGAAAAAGTATGGAAAAAGTAGTCAAAATTACTCTGAGACAATGCCCACAATAATTCATGGTTTGAGAAAAATGCACACCCCATCATATCATGCTATAGCTTGTTGAAGTGGCTATCTAGTTATAAATTATTGTGGATGCGGGAATTGTTTGACTAATAGATTTGCAACACGCGTTTCCGCAACCCACATTGCGGATTGTGGAAACTTAGGTTTGTTTTTATTTCGAGTTGCTGTCCCACAACCCGCAATTGCGGATTGTGGGAACCTTGTATATATTTCCAAAAATATAAACCCCCGGAACTTGTCTTCCGCATTCCACAGATTAGAAATCAGCCATCAATTTCTCTTAATCTTACGACCCAGATTTTACCCGACTGCTAGAAGCTTGACAGAGATCAACAGTTACAGAAGCTTGACGGAGATCGACGGCCACAAGCATTGTTCGCTAAAGTAAGATAGGACAGTTTAAGTGTGGGTAGAGTGTTGCTAGCCCGTGAGCAAGTTGGAAATTAGATTGACGGGTGTAAGGGAAGATCTATGGACGATAGGTACTTCGTTAATTTGAGATGCGCGGGGAAATGGACTTTTCATATTTGCTAAGTTTTGGTAGGGATCGCATGTTTCGATGGTGCAGATTTGGGGGGGAAAGGAATTGGTGGTGGAGGTTTAGTTCGCAGATTGAACATGCATAGAGTATCGACACGTTCCAAATTCATGAACCTCGATAAAGGCCACACCTTTGGACGGTAAGGATGCGGACATAGGCTAGATCAATAGTTGATAATAACTACGCAAATCTAAGGTGCGAGGAAGGCGGCGTTTGAGAGATTGAATACTGTAAAAGGCCGTGGGTCTAAGCATGGAAGAAGATCAACGGTACCATATCAATCATGCAAGATGGACAGCTCAGATAAATTCCTTTATCGCTAGAGGTGCAAGAATGATAGGAAAGGATAAATAATAGAAAAAATGGAATGCACGGGGATCTGAGTACTTTATGATTCGGTTTCCCCCTTGGTCGAGGTCAAGGGGGGCAGGTTAATTTAGATAGACTCAAATAGACTCTAGCACCTTGTTGACTGCACATTCTATCTGGGACCAAGTCCAACAAAACTAATGCAATAACTTAACAACTAGCTCAAAGAAAACTTCAAAGAATCAAGTAAGAGAGTTGCAATGCAAAGTCACATGACACATATGGAACAAAATTATAATAATTTTGAATCATTGATATATAAGCAAATATAGGGGTTTAAGCTTGCTCCAAATCATGCAAGAACAATTCCCACTTCCAAAGGTATATTCCTCCTCAATGAGATCAAATGAGCTAAGACTTAAAATTGGACGAAAGCATATGCAGGCCACCCTATAATTTGAAAAGATTTATGGTATTAAAAATAGAATTTACATGCATTGAATAGATGGAAACCTTAACTTACCTGATGTGTGGATTTTACTAGGAGTTTTTTACCAGGGGTCGTTTTTGCCATTTTTTCCAGATTAAATGAAGGGTTGATCGACCCTTCTTGTGATTAGTATTTTTTCAATCTTCACCATTCAGGATATACATGAATTGACAGCCTATACTTCGTAGGTTTAATATTTGCACAATTCCATCATGAATGAAGGAGCGGCCGACCCTTCTTCTCCCATTATTATTTTTATACTAGTTCTAGACTGCCGGAAGGGTTGTCTGATCCTTCTTGTGTTCACTAGTTTGGATACAGGTGAATTGCTGGATATTGTTGTTCACAATTATCTACTAAACGAAGGATCGACCGACCCTTCTTGTTGTTTATATTTTTCTGGTCTTGACCATTCTAGTTATACATGAATTGATCTCTATTTTGCAATGCCAAAATCTCACACATGTGAACCTCAAAGAGAGAACTGACATCATAGGAAGTGATGACAATTTGTTTTGTTTTTATTTGGAGTTGTGGTCCCGAAACCCACAATTGTGGATCGCAAGAACATTGTATATATTTCCAAAAAATTAAACCCCTGCAACTTGTCTTCCGCATTCCCCAGATTAGATCTTAGCCGTTGATTTGTCTTAATCTTATGGCCCAGATGTAACCCGGCGGCATTAATAAATATGTTGATTTTGTTTATGTTTTCTTTTATCATTTTTCATTTTCGAAAATTGCCTGATGTGTGGATTTTACTGCCAGTTTTTACGAGGGGTCGTTTTCACCATTTGTGCAGATTTTATTGTGACTTTTTACAAGGGTTCATTTTCACGAGTTTTTACTAGGGATCATTTTCACGACTTTTTACCAGGGGTCGTTTTCATGACTTTTTACCAGGGTTCATTTTCACCATTTTTTCCAGCTTGCACAGATTGGCTTCGTGTCACTTTCTTATTCAATTGTTCAAGGGTTTTTTCTATTTTGAGTTTTTTTTATTGGTGCTTATTTATTCATTATATTTCTCCAGTTTTTCAAACATGTCTTGCAACACTCGCTACAAAAATCCTTAGAAAGATCTTTTGATCAAAGACCCAAACTTCGGCATCCTTGTCGACACCAGCGATAAGGTTTATGAGACATACCAAATGGATTGGTCCAAAATTTACTCCATCTTTGACACTGATGACCTAAATGATATTCAGAGTGACCGCCTCGCCTATGAAAATATTAGGATTCACAAATCCATGCTATAGCTTCCATACCTGTTATCCTTCCCTACACTGATGCAGTTAAGTGGATTATAGACCATGCTAACCCTAAAGACCGCACTTTCAATGATACCGCAGGGTGTCAATTGGCTACTTTTCGCGTTGAGGTTTTTACGAGAGCTTATGCCCTAAAACCAGTTATTCAACCCCTCAATGTTGCATTCCTTGAGTCGTCAAAGACTAGGTACAATTTCAATGAAATGTTGAAGTCTTGGATGCACAGATAGGAAAATTTCATGCCTAGGGATGATAATTTATACCCAATTTCCTAGTTCAAAGAGCCTTATTCTCATCTGGAAGCCATGCTCTGCAGACTTTATGGTGTCCCTAATTGTTCAGTATTCAAAGATGAATGGGATCCTATCGCCCATCATGTCCTAACAACGAGGCATTCATTCCCTTGGGCTTCAATTTTATCAGCAGAGTTAAAGACAGCCATTGAGAAATATCATAAAACAACAGCTACAAGGAAGCCATACTTCTTTTTCTCTGCATTTGTAATTGATGTTTTTTGCACAAAGTTTCAGAATCCCACCATGGGGTGGAGTTGGACTAAGTCCTCACACCATGTTCATATTTATTGTTCTGCCTTATGGGAAAGCAATTTTGTTCCCTTGCTCTATGACATCTGCAACCATTTCTTTGGTGCAATTTACTAGCAGATTTTCAGGGGAGATGCCCCTACCTTTTCTCTTGATGCCAGAACTATCATCCCTACATTGTTTGACTGGTATGTGGGAGAATCCTTTTCTTACATTAGAGTCCGGGGAAGCAATACTATAAATTTGCTACCAAGAGTTTTCCCTGACAGATTGTTACTTGAGGAGATATCTTATCAAACTGTTACAGATGGTGTCTATCTTAAGCTCACTGGTCCCAAAAGGAAGGGATGGCCTAAGTTCCCTTTAAACCTAGGGATTTTGGTTATCCCAACTTCAACTTGGACTGCAACACTGGGAGACAAGATTGTTTCTTTGAAATTAGGATTTGCTCCCAAAAGAACTGATGACCTGAAAGGATTTCTGGAGGCTCATTTCAAACACGCGCATATGAAGATTGGTTATACACATCAACACATCCCTGATGACTCTATTTATCAGGGAGTTAATATTTTCTCTGAAGTCCTGCTGAGGGCAAAGAGAAAAGAAGAATAGATCCATATCTTTCAGTATCAGCGGGAGATTAAAACCAAGGTTTTGAGCTATAGAAGCATGGAACTCAAGCTTGATGAGAAAATAAGAAAAGATAGGGAAGAAAAGGAAGCTCACAAAGCTAGTGCTCCATTGATGATGACCTACCCGGATGGAGACAAAGGAAAAGGCCTTATGGAGGATACTCCGAAGTTGAAAATGATACAGAATTAAAGATGTGGATGCATACATCTCAACAGTCGAAGCAGAAATTAGCATAGATGAGTTCAGTGATGGATACCCAAGTGGTTGCAGTACCCAAACCCACTACTGATATTCAAGTGGCTTCTACAACCAACCTGATTAGTGATATTCAAGTGATTGTTGTGAGTAAACCAACTAAAAGACAGAAAATTCAAACTTCTTCCTCTGAAATTCCTACTCTTACTATTGAAGACAGTGATGTGGAAGATGAAACACTTCCTTCTGTGACTGTGGTGCAGAAAGAAACTGAAATTTCTCAGGAAATCACAGATGTGTTGGATGCCATAGTCATGGATGATCTTGTCCTAGATCAATAGTCTCTTGAAACCACTATTGCTGTTGATACCACAACTTCAGCACTCTTACTTTCATCCATTCAATCTCTTTCCACTTTATCTTCTAGGGTAACACCACCATCCACCATATCCCAGTTATTTCATGCAATAACTTCCATTACTGTTACATCTCCAACCCTGTCAGTTCCACTTTCCATTCCACCATCAATAGTTGCATAGATCCAGTCTTCAACTGTCTCTCTTCAACCACCATCATCTATTTCATCACCAACAACCAATGATGTCCAAATCCTAGTTGTTCTTTCTTCACCATTAGTTGTCGGTGCATCTTTTTCACTTCCTGAAGTTTTTACTGCAATCCCTACTCCAACCTCTTTACCCTCAGTCCCTGAAGTTATCCCTTCTCCACTAACCCCCTCTCAGGTTACTATGACAATACCTAATGCCACTGTTACTCAGACAGCAACAATAATTGCAACAAGAGATGTGGCTTCCACTGAATTGGTAGCTACTTATGAGGAAGATATTGTAACCTCCCTTGGAGATTATTTCTATAGCAAAAAGGATAAGGAAGTGGTGAAGAAGGGTAACAAAAGAGGCAGATATCGGGATGTGTTGCAGGGCCCCTTTCCTAATCAAATCATTTGGGCTAAGAAATAAGATGACATACAACAAGAAGCACTGGATACTACTACTGCCATGGGTGCTTTTGCAAGTGCCAATTTTGATTCAGTAATCACACTTAATAAAGAAATTTATGCCAAGAAGGAGGAGCTCAAGAAACTTCAAGAGTAGCTGGTTAAGACCAATGAAGAACATGAAGCTGACATTCTTGAACTGAGAAAAGCAGTTGAAAATAATATGAAGACCTTCAAGAACATAATGCTTCTCTTCAAGTCCAATTGTAAGATGTTGAAGCTTTGGACACTGCCAATGCTAAAAAGATAGTTGTTCTTGAAAAATAGCTAAAGGATGCAACTGCAAGTGCAGCCTCCTCTGCATTTTCTAGGTTTTCACAGCAAGAGTTCAAGGACCTAGCCAATCAATTCAATCTGGAGCATCATCAGCTTCTAGGTAAGCTATTTACTACCTTGGGTGAAATCCATGAGACTTACATTGTCTTTGACAAAATGGCTAGCACCTTGAGCCAGCAAGTAGAGGAAACAAAACAGGCTTCTAAAGCTCTAGAAGACATCATGGATTCACAGAAGTATAATGAAGATAAGCCAGCTGATATCCTTGAGTTGGACAGCCTCAAATTCAAAAGGATCCAAACTACTGTTGAAGCTCGAGAGAATGTTATTGACATGGTACAAGATTCTATCAGCCAAGATCAAGCCCTTTGTAGAAGAACATGGTATGACTCGTACAATCTCATGGAGATACTGGCATTCCCTGCAATGGGGCTCATAGAGGGGGAAGATCCGCCAAAATTGATGATAGAATAGGTCGAAGCCCATTGTGATCAAGTCAAGGAGAAAATCCTGCAGATTAAGCATATCCAAATTGAAGATGTGGATTGGTTGATTAAGCAACTTGTTTCCTTGGAGGCCAACATCTATATGTTTATCCGCACGTGGCATAAAATAGCCAAAAATGAGATTGAAGGATTCATGTGTTATGCCTAGCTGGGGCTCGAATCTCCTCGTTATCTAGATATAGATGAATTGATAGAATTTTGGGACAAGTGGGAAGATTTCCTCACTAAAATAGAATATTCTGATTTCGTAAATCCTGTTTAAGGGGAATTTATCCTTTTATTATTTTTGTAATTTATTATTTAAGGGGTAGATCTCTCTTAGGCAATGGATGATCATTTTTGGGGTAAAAATCGACAAAAGAAGACTAGAGATGCTCTATTTTATGCTGAGCTTGTAATTTCTTACAAACTTTCATTAATATAGTAAAGTTATTCTCTTGCATCATCTTTTGTTCATTAATCAAATTTATTTGGTAAATATTGATTTCTACTTCAGGTTATTATCTATGTTGTTTAATCCTTTGCAAATATTATTCCATGCAGAGATTGTTAATCTTGATTTTTCCTTATGTTAGATCTGTGTATGCATTATGTTTTAATTGAATTTCTTCAATTAAAATATTTATCGATTTCTGCAAATGATTTACAGTAAATTATAATCTATGTTAATTTTTCAATTGACATATTGGTTACAGGTTAATCTTGAATAAGCTTAAACACTTAATATTGCATTCAGTTAATTTTAATTGATTGATTGTAACTTAATCAAATAAGGAATTGATCTTATTCACATTTATGTTAAGTGGATGAATGTACTTATTTATTTTCACATCAAGTTAATCTGCATTTAAACAAGACACCTTTTAGAGTAGGTCTAACTTAGCTTAGATTTTCCTTCCTAGGTAGATTTGTTTCAGACTAAACACACTTTGTTTTCCTTCATTGGAAGGAAGATCCTTTTAGGATCAAAACCACAAGTGCCAGCGGAGGCCTTTGTATCTGTGGGAGATCACCATCCCAAACAGCTCGAGAATAGGGTAATACTTACGCAGGATTATCTGAAGCCTCTGGCTGGGTTTTCTCCCTCTATTGAGAGATTTGGAACCCATTCCAGCACATACACACTCGAGGCCTCAAAAAATGGCACTAGAAGGAGGGCCTGAAGTAAAATATGCCTAAACAAAATACCCATAAACCTCCTCCAGCAAGAACATCATTGGTTTTCACTCGTAGCCAGTCACAAGCATCTACCTCTAAACAACAAATAGTCCCACAACCGACTGTAATTCTTGGTACACCTGTACCTTAGTACGAAAATAGAAGGGATATCCTTATCATATAACCTACTAGAGGACCTCATTCACTTGAACAAATACTTAAAAGTTCTAATGATAGTGTTGCTAGAGTACAACAAAGAATTATTAACCTACAAAGTAGAGGACTAGAAACAATTCAACGGAACACCATTTCACACACTGATAACCAAGAACACCGTGTCACATACTCATTGATGGATGGATGCTTCCTGTATGTTCTTAGAATGATAGGCATAATCCTAGTTAAGGAGTTGTTAATTAGATGCTTAATAACTTAACTTAGCAAATTAACTTAAGATGATGATAATGACTGTTATGTAATTGCAGAATGTGAAACAATATGAATCAAGTAAAGAAATTTATATGAATGATAAATCAAGCACACAGATTTATATATTTTATGATTTAACAATACAATTTAAACAGAGGTACTAGATGTATGTATGAAAAACCAAAATGAATCAAGGAAACTTTATACACAACAAAAGAAAGGAAAAGAGAAACTAACTTAAATTCTTTTAAGATTGTAAAACATTACAATTCTCCAAGTACAGAGTTTCTCCAGTTCTCTCCTTCGATGGTTTCCCCATTCATCTGATTTTCCAAGGGCAGATTGCCACTTGCCCTTTTGGAAGGCTACTTTTTACACATCCAATAATTAATCTTGAAATTTTAAAATAGATTTTAGCAATTGCAAACTCTGATTTTACATTTTTGGAAACCAAACTTGACACTTTACAAGAAATATAATCACAGTGAAATTGAAAATACTAGTAAAAACAAACATTCAAGTGTATTATTTAACAAAATACTTCCATTTTCATTTTATTCAGAATTGGCCTCACATCGCTAATGCCATCCAGCTGCAGTAAGCAAGTCCATAATCGATCTAACAAAAATGTGTCCTTGACATTGTCGTAAGTATAAGTTTTTTTTTATAATATAGTTTTCTTCCTCGTTAGAAGCTTGTGTTTCTTCGGAGTCATCAACAATCATAGTATTTGTTTGATCCCAACCATGGATCAAAGTGTCCTAGACTATACTCAAAGGCTTGCTAAATACATTAGGATTTCCATCACCCTGAAAACCCTCTCTAGCTATGGAAGAACAATGTTCCTGTGTTAAAATTAATCTAAATAGTTCCCTCTTCAATCATGTTCTTTCTAATAATCTAGGCAAAAACTCGTCAACGTTTTTTCGTTGAGTAGATGTCCATATGCCAACCTCAAAAATACTAAAGAATTTTTCAAAAAATTCCATTAAGCCTGGCCATATAAAATAATACTTTGTTGATGTTTCGAATTCTGGTGGTCGTCACATTCTAGGTTTCTATTTTCTATGAAATGCATGTAACAAAATTCCATTGAAATAAAAAATTATCAATGGTTTACTAGAAACAAATCTTCTAGTACTATCTGCAAACAAAAAACACACACAACCCAGTCAATAAAATATTATGGTTCAATGTTTCTAAGTATATTGCTTTCATGTTCAACAATTTTGAAGCACACTACCAGATACATGGTATGATGTCCATAAATAATATGAGAACTGTGCAATAAAACTTACATCAATTAAATGCAGGAGTTGTAAAAAATATACAAATCACTAAATGCATTTTTTTTGTATAATATGACGGTCATTTCAAATTCAATGTGTTTAACCAACGCCCCATTTTTTAACGAGGCCCGAGATAATTCAATAGACAACACAACATTGTTTTTATAGTTATATCTCTCTCTTGTGAACCGTCAAATTTCCAACTACTTGGCATTTTCAAGCAGTTTTCCTTGCAATTGTCTTTTGATTGATATTTCCCTTCATCTATAAACAACATGTGTGTTTGTTTATATATATCTCCATATTGTATGTACATCCTTGAACGACTTTTTGTACATGTTCTGTACTTCACCAACATTATAGTATGCAAACATTGAGTGATTATAAATAGTACTAAGTTTACATTGCTCTCGACCCCAAATAAATACAAAATCTTCATTTATGCCAAGGAAATTTTTAATTTCCATGTTGTCGAGCGAGGAAAACCACAGAGCAACGTCGAAATGCTCTCTAGAAACACTAATAATTTTGGGGTTGAACATGCATGTATAATAACGATAGCAATTATGGACAAAATGAGGTTGTTCTAAAGAATCTCCAATGTTGGATAACATTCGAACTCCAAAGAGAAATCCCTCTACTCCCAGGACCAATAGTTTCTTTTGTGGTGATATCCTGACTGCATACAAGAACAGTGACTATATATATAACAACAACAACAACACTTTGATTATGAAGTTAATGATCACAACCATGCAACTGTACATAAAGATGTTGATTTCCAAAGAATCATACAAAAATCACCCAAAATTTCACAGTTTCAATTGATTTAATAAAAGCATCACACTGAACTAATAATATGTTACATTGAATCAGATGAAAATAACAACATCTCCGGAAAAAACAGAAAACACATTGAATGATTTAAAATAGGAAATGATAGATTACATCTAGAAATATTAGGCAATGATAGGTTACATTTGATGGCTGTCACTCAACCAGGATTCAACTAGGAGAAGGCATTGAAGGTTCTGATATTAGCTGATTCATGCATTTTACTAAAATGCTTCCAAATTCGATTTACAAATTCAGTATATGTCCTAGGGGATGATTCAATAAAGGGCTTACTCAAAATACAGTTTTTAAATGGAAGTGCTTTCTCACCATCACCCTCCAAAACAAGCATTGATGTATTAATTTCCAAAGTTTTCATTGGGAACTCCGTCCACACACTCTCCATATTTTTTGTGCATTTCCTTCTTGATCGTCGGTACATCTCTCTAGAAACCAAATAAATACAAAAATTTGCTCATATGATTTATCTTTATCGCCTGCCACCAAAAATTTTGTAAGCAGTGGCTTCCCCTCATTGACACTACATTTAGATGACCAAATCCCAACGTTGAATTTGGAAAGAAGTAAATCCAAAAATTCAATGGCAAGTGTTCGCGACTCATATGAAGATCTTTTATGTTTAAATTCAAATTCACCATTAGTAATCTCTTCCCCCTTTTTTCCTCTTTCCCCTCCACCAGTATTTTTTTTATTTCCTTTTTTTTCTCTTTTGGAGTCATTTTCTGTGGCTTTCTTGCGAAATAGAAAACCTTCCATTTCTAATATCAATAAAAAATTTGTATGGAGAGCTGCACAAAAATATTGCTTGTCATTATATACTTTGGAATAAATTTGTTTTATCAATTTAAGTAAAACATATTCTTTGTCTTTTACCTGTCAATGGTAGGCCAACATTTGACTGGTGAGCAACATCGTTGGAGACACTACATTTTGACACCGAGCCCTCTCCAGTTTCAATATTGTCCAAGCACTCTTTTGGTTCTTTATTGTCCAAGATCTCGCCTAGTCCATTATTGTGCAAGCTATCACCTGGTTCATTATTATCCAAGCTCCCACCTGGTCCATTATTCTCCAATATGATTTGTTGGCCAATATCCAGGGACATCGTCGATGCCAGCTCTGGTTGTGGATGATCCACATGTTGACCTAGAAATTTGCAGGTATACATTTTATATAATTTTTTGCAAGTATTCAAGGTCACTATCCCCTTTCATAATTGAGTTAATTTAACCACGATCTTTGAAAAATAAATTTTTACCTTCTTGTCCTGTTTGTGCTCATGTTTTGTAGTTCTTTGTAGATTCTATATCACAATCACTTTTGTCATCGGATAATATGATTTGATTGGACAATACCTGTGTGTGTTCTTTATTTGAAGTTGTAATAGAATAGGAATTTGAAGAAGTTATTGAACATAATAGACCGAGAAAAGTAAAATAAAATCAAAGACTCTAAAAATGTTAATATAAATACCTTGTTGTAGAAAAGTAAAATAAAATCAAAGACATCTGAAAAAGTTAATAGAAATACCTTGTTTTACACCCAATTCATGATAGAAACTGTTCATGAACAGCTTTTGTTGTAGTGTCTCCACAATATAAATAACTATTCTTTCTGTAGCCCTCATCAACGAACGAAGAATCCTACCTTCTACGTACAACGAAAGAACTGTGCCTTGAGAAGAGACCTGTCTGGAAACTATATGATCCTAGAGTTCCTTTCTCCTTTATTTTGCAAACACATGGCTTCTAGCACTATCATTGTTAACCTTGGGCCGAGGTAAATGAATCATCGGTAGGCCGCGTCCTTCCAATCCATATCAATTTCAGAAGTAGATAAAATATCCTTAATATCTGTTCCAATGCTCCAACACTGTATAATAGAGAATCCTATAAATGAGTCCCTGGAGAATTCTCCATAAAGTCCCTTTGTAGGATTCGGTGTAACATGTTTTTTTGATTTTTTGCTGAAAATTATGAAATCTTTAGAAATCATACAAGATTTTTCCATATCAGCTAAAAAAATACAAGTACGTGCCTCTTGATTTGTTTCTAAGTAGTACAAAAATGAAAGCATGTCTTGTTCTATCCATGGACTATCACAATTACACATATCCACAACAACAAATTCACAGCTAACTGCCGCACCAAAAAATGGAATTAATATGAGTGTGTTGACCAAAGATTCAAGATAACAACATTGAAATCAAACTGTGAACTATTTTTGACGTCTCCAATGGACATACCCATCCTCTTTTTATCGATATACAGATTCAATATTTTCTGAGCATCAATTGGTATTTTTGTACCATTATCCACTTCAGATTCGTTCTTTCTCTTTTTACTTGGAGATTTTACTTGCTTTCTAGAGCATAAAATACTGCACAGTTGTTGGAGATGGTTTGGTGCAATTTTATATATTTCAATGACGTTATCGTCAGTGACAATCTATGATCAATCACTTTGAACATCATTAAATTTGAGATATTCAACGATCAAATGCCTGGTTGACCTCTTGTCCTTGATTCATTTTCAATATTGATTTAAAGTTTTGCGCAAACGTTTTTATCCACTGATGTGGCCATCCAAACCAATCCATTGATTATGTTGTCTGCCACAACGGTCAATTCATCTTCACCAAGATCACGCAATGGTCTAAAAATATTAGAGCCATGACTCTTTATTTTATTTGGAGCAAAATCTACCTGATAGATGCTCTTGGGCGAGCATGTCAAACAACCACTTTTGTAAATCTCGAATACAGACTGCCATTTGCTCCACAGTCAATTCGATGTCAAAACAAGAGTTAGCTTGTCTTTAAGGCTCTCCTTGTTTTGAACTTGAAAGATATCCATACATTCTGATTGGAAAGACTACAAACATATAAAATTGAATATTCCAGTTAATTTGCGAATTTCATAACACAGGAAGCAATCTAAAGACTTTGATTGATAAGAAGAAAAATTTTATACCTGCCAAGCATCACTTGAAACGTTTCCCTTTCCAGGGCGGGATGGGCTACCGCGGGATATCCATTTCTCCCTTGTTTTTTCAACTTGAGAAATGTATGGAGTCTCTGAAAATTCCTTATTGGATAAATTTTGTTGTTTGCATAATTTGTTGATGATGTGCTCAGGAACATCTCTACGTAGAAGACGAGTTGTTCGATGTCGATACCTTGAATGGAGCTATTTATATCAATCATCTGCAATGATTATTTGTTGCGCAGAAATAGTATGTTGCCCATCCAATATATAAAAATTTACTGTTGGAAAATTAATTTCTTCTAAATTTCCAGGAAGAAAGGGAAATTTGGTCTCCTTATTGAAAGACAATAGAATGGAATCTCTCAACGTTGTTGTAAATGTATGGACAAGATATACAACCATCTTTTGCATGACCTCCTCATCAACCTTTCGATATTGTAAGTGCGGAGGCACAACAACACATCTTGTTACTTCAATGGAAAAACCTTTCTCATTGAACAAAAAGAATTTGATCTGCTCTTGTTGAACTTCTTTTGAACTTTCGAAGCTCTTAGTCGCTTTTCGCATCATCGCTCTAGAAGGAATTACTTTCAGTTGTTTGAAGGAAGTTTTTTCCACATCGTTTATAATAAATTGGAGAAATACTCTTCTGCTATACGTAAGAATCCTTTCATGGCACGCCTTTATCGGTTTCTTACTAATATTTATGTAATTCAATACAGAGGAAGTTTTCGCAGCCTGCATTCTTTTCCTCCATACCGACAAAATTCCTTTCTTCAAGGATGACGCGGTTTCAATTCCGGAACGATTAGAAACCTCATACGAGGGAAAAACTCACCCTTGCTTCGCACAGGAAATCGGATTTGGACGGGACCACTTTTCATTAGATTTGGTCGATAATTACAAACCATAAGATCAAGCTGTGCAAGGAAACAGTTTTCACCATCGACTGCTTCAACTTGAACTTGCAATTGTTCATCAGATTCAACGGGATCCACATATGTCATTATTCCAACTCTATTATGAGTTCCATTGTCACTCAAGTAGAAAATATATAAATCTGGGTACAAATTATCTGGTTCGTCCATCTCAACATATCATCCATTTCTGAATGGATGAAGGTAGTAGTGATCTATTATCAATTCAAAGAGATGGATTTCCTGGTAGTTACTGAGGCTCAACAACGCAGCCATGCTTTATCTGCAAAACAGTCAATATTAAGTAGTCAATATAAGAATGCATGCAATGTCTATAATTATAAATTAGTGTTTTAATATTAGATGTATACTTGCAAATGTTCATGCTAATGATCGATGGTTAAGGAATGACCCCTCATTTTCAAAATCAATTGATTGATTAAGAACAAATCTACTAGCATTATCCATGAGAGATCGAATGCACATTTTATAGAGACATTTGAGACAAGGATCGACCATAGAATGAGTGATCATCAGAGAAGGGGCGGTCGATCCTTCTTGTTTATGTGTTTAATCACATGTTTTGTATTCGAGTTTATGGGAGTTTTTGTACTTAATTTATATGTATGTGAATCGTAATTGCACATTGATTAATTGGAATACAAGTGCGTGATTGTGGAGAAGAAACACATAGTTTGACGAATTCGTGGCTAACTGGTGAATACAGTAGAGGTTTTCTTGTGTATAGATTTATCTTGTGAATCAAGGGTCAGCCGACCCTTATTGTCCTCGGTCTTGTTTTAGTGTTCACCATTCTTCATATACATGAATTGACACCCTCGCCTTCAGAGGTTGAATATTTGGAAAAAAGTATATGCATGCCACCCGATAATTTGAAAAGATTTCTGGTATTAAAAATGGAATTTACATGTATTAAATAGATAGAAACCTGAATTAATCTTGGACAATTAGTGGACAACAAGCTCTACAAATCATATAGAGATAACAAAAAAAATTTATTAAAGAGTATTGATTGGATTGTTTCTTATCTCTTCTTTTCCACCATACTAAAGCATTTTGACCGTAACTAAATGGCTAACTTGGCTTTGTTAAAAATTCCCATGCAATGAAGGGGAGGCTGACCCTGCTTCTACCAAGTACTTTTCATAATAGTTCTAGACTGCAAGAAGGGTCAGCCAATCCTTCTTGTGTTCAACATCCTAAATACAGGTGAACTCCTGGATATAGGTGTTCACAATTTTATACTAAAGAAAGGGGCGGCCGATCCTTCTTGTCGGAGGTCGGAAGTCGGGATAAATATTGTTTATATGTTATAACTTAGCCAATCTCCATTCCCCACTATTTACTGCGGAATTCAGGAGTCGGGAATTGTTGTCCCATCCCACAATCTGCATTGCGGGTTGAGGGATAGCGGAATTGATGGAAAGTTTTAAGAAATCTAGGTATCCGCAATCCGCAATATATTTGTGTCTACAGAAAAGGCAATGAAATCCTCATGCGGGGTGCAAGAAGGGTCGGTTGATCTTTCTTGTGCTGATTATTCTGTTCAAAGTAGTTCTAGGGTGCAAGAAGGGTCGGTCGATCCTTCTTGTGTTCACCATTCTGGATATAGATGAATTGGAACATATAGGTGTCTACAGTTCTCTACTAAATGAAGGGGCGACCGATTCTTCTTGTCGCAAGTCGGGATAAATATTGTTGATATGTTATAACTTAGCCAATACACCAATCCCAACTATTCATTGCGGAAGTCGAAAGTCTGGAATTGTTGTCCCAGCCTAGGCGGGTTGAATATTTTTACAATTCACTCATAAATGAAGGGTCAGCCGACCTTTCTTCTACCCAGTATTCTGTTCAAAATAGTTCTAGACTGCCAGAAGGGTCGGTCGATCCTTCTTGTTTTCACCATTCTGGATATAGGTGAATGGTTGGATATAGTTGTTGACAATTTTATAATAAACGAAGGGGCGGTCGATCCTTCTTGTCGGATGTTAGAAGCCAAGATAAATATTGTTTATATGTTATAACTTAGCCAATCTCCGTTCTAGGATGAATTCTGCATTAATTTGGAAGAAAGAACATTGACCATATTTAAATGTGTGGATCAGAGCATATAAAATGAATTCTAACTCAGATATTACAGTCAACTATGAGGCAAAGCGATAAGATGGTGTAACACGAAATACATTCATAAAAGATAAATTAAAAGACTGAAGAAAGTAACAACATATGAATATCTATTTCGGATATACTTGTACTTCTGTTATTCATTAAAGTCTTAAAAAATACTACGTCACTGTATTTTTTGCTCTCGGATCCAACCCCTATTACTTTGTAAAAACAAAATTATACAAAATGTTCTTTGAATTCTTCGCTAAAAAAAGAAATTTCAAAGAAATCTAACGATGGGACATCCAAATCTATTCTCAAATATTTATTCCTGACATAACCTGTGTTTTGGTTTCCCAAATCTTTCAACAATTTTCCATTGCTCTTGAGTTGGGATTTCATAATCCATCATTTCTTTCACCATCACCTCCAATTCTATGCATTCTGTGTAACATGCATCTAGAAGACCCTTCTTAATCATTACAAATTGTTCAAGTATTTCAAAATCATCGGTCAATTTATCAATTATTGTCTTTCCAGTTAATCCTTTGACCATGACATAGGATCATAATTTATCCTTTCAGCCTCTTGGAAATCCATAATCTTCAGTAATTTTTCTACTACAGAGAGGGATGCCTTATTCTTAATGATGAATGGACCAACTTTAAGAGGGACTTTCACATTCGATGCTTTTTTGAAAGCACAGAAATGTTCTTCTTTGGAATGCAACCTTTGTCTAATAAATTCCAAGGCAAAAAAAACCCTCGCTATTAAAAAGGTTGGCAACAGATATGGTGCTCGAGTAAAACCATACACCCTAATTATAGTATGTTCTCTATACAAGAACCAATCACTTGTTTAGCCTTATGGTGTAGGATGCAAAGTTTCTTTCATTTCTTCTAACACTCGGGGCATTTCAGCATTAAAAATAATTCTGTAAACTTCTGTCATGATTTTATGGGTGAACTCAAACATATTGACCTATTTAGGAAGGTCATGAGAAAATATGGTACCAATAAACTTGGATTCCAAAATGTTTGAACACACGAACATCTTTAGGAGATATGACTGATATCTAAAATGCTTCAACTGGTTGAATTTCACCAACTGGACATGAATCGCTTCAGCTAGGAATTCATCAAAATTTAAACAACACACCGGACTCGACTGTGACTCTGGTGAAAATACTTGGAGAAGGAAACCTAACATAACTTCCGTGATTGGCTTATCACTATCTAGACCTAAAATTTGACTCAACAAGGACAGAACTAACTGGGTCTCTCGCTGAAAGACATCAATACTCAAAGGAAATGATAGGTTTTCATGCGACTGACCATCTTTCAAGACTTGTAATAAAAACTTGTCTTTTTCTGCAGGATTGCAGTTTCTATACAACTTTGCCAAATTTTCTTCATTAAATGACTCAGGGATTTTGGGAAATGTTTTAGGTAAACGTATAACCTCACGGACAGTCTGCACATTTACTCAGCATAGAATTTTGGTCATTTTTACATTAATGATTACCCTTTCGCCCTGCGAATAATTCGTCGCACACCAACAAACAAATTCAGGGAAGTGTAGGGTTTGTTCGACAAAAAAATAGTACAGAAAAGAACCAAAAACATTAAATACATCCTTTCCCTGCGACTTAAACTGCGAAATACTACACACAGACAAAAGAGGGTCGAAAATATCCCTTCCCTTGTCAAATACAAGCTTCTTGTTTTCATTTGAACTTTCATTGAAGGGAAGAAGGTCTTGGGTTTTCTCCATTTGGGACAAAAAATCTAAACAGTGAGGGTTTCAAGCTACCTGTGAAGTGAGCTTCTTGCGTGCTGTTCCAATTGACGAAGACAACTACGTGTTTTCCGCATGTTCTTTTCCTCCAGGAAATAATCGACAAAAACAATTTTTGAAATTTCGAACAAACCTTTTATAGAACATATGCTTAGGTGGTTTCGGAACTTCTCCAAGTTTAACCACCGTGCACTTTCTAGCGCGGGAACCCATTTCCACCATCAGTTTGCTTCTGAGTGGGTCTAATTCATAATTCTGCCACCTTGCTACACGTTTGTCTGTTTTGGTGTGAGTCGTCCAATCTTTTAGCGCCTTTTCCACCTCCGCCCTTAGAGTCAGAGACCTTATGTAGTGACAATATTTGCATTTTTCCTCTCTATAAACATTAATATGCAATGTTATATTAATGTTAAATAACCCAAGAATCCATATAGAATAAATTTAAAAAAGATAAAGACAAAAATGCTAACAATATGAAGAAATCACTTGTTTGATCAATCATATCAATTCTAGACATTATTTGTAGATGGGTTTGTAGAAGATCTAGTGTAACATGGGAAGAAGTCGATGCAGAAGAGGGAGAGATGACCATAAAATATAAGAGAAGTCTAAACAACAAGATCAATCTTCCAAGATGGCATTGAGATGGAACATTAAATTAGGAAAAGACGGAGGGATCACATGTCGTAGCAATAACATCTAACTGGTTGGTGTTGTTTTTTTACACAACCCATTTCATATTAGGTGGATAATTCTATTGTTCATGTAGTGCCCCTTTTTAATAAATTTGTTAAAATTGGAAAATTGCAATTTTTGGCCAATTCGACCCTTAGACTATTAATGACTCGAATGCTTCCAAATGGCTCCAAATGATTTTGATTTGGGTCTGAACGTGTTTGAAAGGTATTCAGACATAAAAATCAACAAAATTTGCATCATTCCTCTTTAGAGCTTATAATAAGCAATGTCTAACCAAGATAAACCAAGAACCCATATATTAGAGGAAATTATAGAAACATAAAAAATACCTAACAATTTGAAAAAAAACATTTGAAAAATATTCATAATTGTTGAGGTGTAATATGACACATTTATGCAGCTATTATAGGTTTGGAAACCTCCAAAAGACTTCAGCCACTTGCATTTACAATTAGAGAATGAAAGGAAAAATTACTAGGAAAATCTATGTTGAATCCCCCAAGAGTAGATGGCTCCTAAAGACTCTTTTAAAGGATTTGGAATTGGGTATGAAGGTATATGAAGGGTATTGAGACATAAAAAGGAACCTCATCAATGATTGACATCCATTTAACTTCAGGAGAAGTTGCGTAATTTCACTAGTCAAATCAAGGTTCAAAACCCTCAAGGGTATGAGACAAAGATGGCTTCCCAAATGTTGTAAGACCTTCCCAAATTTCAGAACAGAGATGTGGTACTGATAAAGGAATTCAATGATCTCCCCAATGCATCATCAATTAGTTTCTATACGCTTCGTAAACTACCATAAATCAGATGTTGTATACATGTCTTCACATACTTAGAGGGGGAAATGCTAGTAAACTTCACCACTGGTTATGAAATTTGAGATTTAGGTTCCAAGGACTTGTGCAATATTAATGAAAATTCTTCATATTAACATTAATGACACTCCATACATCAAAAAAATACAAAGATTGACTTATACACTTCGAAATAATGTCTCTTCAATCTCTGGCAACAAGATATATTAGGGAAAATGGCACCATTTATGCATTGTTTGGTATTTTTACATAGTTTCACTTGGTATTTCAACCTGACATTCTTTCGAGCATTAAATACAGAGTATATCTATCAGAATACAAATAAATGGATATTCTTGGACCATCATAAAATCTACTCTCCTTCTTTTTTCTTGCGACTTTTATAAACTTCTCAAGTCCTCCATGGGTACATCTCAGGACTGATTACACTGTCTCTGAAAAACCTGTCGTGGCATCAATCGAATCTGATGAAGCATCACTCAATAGCTTTAGTTTCGATGCCATAAATGTGGCCATGGCCTTGCAGTCCATCATCCCGAACCGCTTCAGGATCTCTACTGCATACTTCTTTGTCCAAGGAATATTCTATCCGCACTCTACCACACCTCCATGCTTAGAAAATTAATTAGTGCATCATACCCAAGTCCCTTATCTCGAACTCGAAATAAAGCTTCCTCTTCGTGTCAACAATCAACCCATCCTCAACTATCACAACCAAGTCATCCACATATAGTAGGAGTATCACTGGATTGCCTTCCTCAACCTTATAGTGAATCGTACAAGGCTTTCTTCAGGAAATTATCACTGGAATCCGCTTTACTCTTAGTAAAGCCCAAACTAGTCAGGAAACTTTCAATTCTATCGTACCATGTCCTGGGTGCCTGTTTTGAATCGTACAAGGATTTCTTCAGTTTACACACATGAGTCTCCATGTCATGTGTCTCAAACCTGAGCAGTTGCTCCACATACACTCCCTCTTCCACTACACCATAATTCAAGAATGTCGTCCACATATCTCGTAACAGTTTTCTAGATGCCTTCCATCTCTACAAGAACATTGTTAAGAGTGTGCACTACTCCAACATGTAAGCAAAGAGGTTTCATTCTAGATAAGTAGCAATGGAATGTTGTACAGTACCATAGACCACTTAGTACCCATTACTTGCATATAAGTAGTATCTTGTTCATAATTTAATGCAATTTTTTTCTAACATGCATAATATACATCCTAAATCTAGGAACATATTAAGTATGTATATGAGTGAACAACATTATTTAAGTAATCATATATTATACTAGTATAAATAATAATTCAGATACTTATCTTTGTTTGGTTGTTGGGTGGACTCTCTCTCAATCTTTGCTTCCTTGTAGGAACTATTGGAGTCTCTAATAGAGTGTTCTTCTTCTTGTGGGAGCTTCTTTGTTCCTAGGACAATCTCCTTCTTGTGATGAGGATTCTCCCTCTTGTTGTAGTTCTTCTTGGTGTGTGCTATGAGAGTCTGGTCTTCACTACCCATGTTTTCTTTTCGAGCTACAATTCCAACTTCTTCCTGTGAGCATTACTCCCACAGCCTACTGAATGTGATGAGCTTCTTCCTAGCACAAATTCCTTGGATGAAGGAATCCCATTACCTAGGAGGACCATTCAAGGTGGTCATCACTATCTCTCCATTCTCTATATATTCCTCAATGGCTTCAAGTTGTTCTTTTATCTGAGAGACCCTTGTAATGTGTGATTGCATCATCTATGCATTTTGTATCTTGACATTCTTTAATTGATTCCTCAAAGTCATCTTCCAATTTATTTTCTTTCCTTCAAACAGCTTGGTCAAGGAGTCAAACATATCTTTGGGTGTCTTTAGGGATGACACATGTGGTATGAGATGGTCCTTGATAGAATCTACAATGATCCTCGTGGCCTTGACCAAGTTCTTCTTATGTAAGGCCTTATCCTTATCTCCCTCTGGGACTGGAACCTCTTCACTTATGTAGGTATCCAATTCATTCTCTTCTAGGATTAACCCAATCCTATACTTCCATGTTCGGAAGTTATCGACCCCTTCAAGCTTATCCTCAGGCTTGGTGTGGTGAAACATCTTAATGAGAAACTCAAATGGAAATAAAATATTTAGATCCTACCACTAGATTTGGAGCTGGCTAGGGTTTGACAGAGAAACCGTAAAAATCCAAACTTGAAATTTCAAACTTCTGACTGGACATGGAGATGCAATTGACTGAGGTGAGCAAGCTGGTGTGCTTAGATTTTGAAAACCCCACAAATTGGTACTAAGGCAAGTAGAGTAAACACTCCACTAGCATGGACAAGGTACAAGCTCTCCAAATTGCAAATATGCAAATAAAAATGATCAAAATCTACTCTCATTCTTTGTTCTTGTGAATTTTATAAACTT
Organism: Larix kaempferi; assembly: GCA_027924585.1. NCBI lineage: Eukaryota > Viridiplantae > Streptophyta > Pinopsida > Pinales > Pinaceae > Larix > Larix kaempferi. The sequence continues at coordinate 13,570,843 of BSBM01000268.1, forward strand.
CTCAAGTCCTCCATGGATCTAATTCCTTCCAAAGGATTCATTCCAACTCAATTTGGGAAGAGATTCCAATGTGTGCCACTTGTCCAACAATTCCTAGTGACTCTCCTTATTCCCTCATTTCAAATGGGTGTCTCTTTCCCTTGTGCACCTTCTTGGAGGCTATTTTTATCCCCAACATGTCATATATTTTAGATGTCAGCATTCAGGTATGATTGTGTCATAGGTTTCATAGCATCTTCATCATTGTTGTCATACTAGAGGCTAGGGAATCTAGCCCAAGTGTCACAATTCTTCTAATATGCCTCTTCCTCTTCCATGGGACTTATTCTTCCACTCCAATTCGACCTTACATGACTCATGCCATGAATAATACCTCTTAAACTACCCCAAATATGTTACCCTTCATCTTGAACTCGAATTGGTGAGAGAATCATGCCAAGTGTAGTGGGGAATCTTGCCACAAATGGGTCCCACAACCTCTTAATATGTGTCCTCATGGTCCAATGCACAATGGCCTCTCCAATTCCCAATTAGGATGGTAATCTTTCACCCTCGAAATTGGTACTAAGGCAAGTAGAGTAAACACTCCATAAGCATGGACAAGTTAAGCTCTCCAATATGCAAAATGAGAAATGATAAAAAACCACTCTCCAATGGCATAGATATTATTGGTGGTTGTATTGGAATATTCCATGGTAATGATATTGGCATGCGACCTCTAACTAGGTTTTGGAATGTGCTATGAGGTCTATGATGTAAAGGTTTGACGGTGAAAATAGAGGAAGTCTATTGGTGATTATTTCTAGGGTTTGATTACACTCTTTGGAGGCATATTGTTTTTCTTATTCATATGAGGGTGGCAGGATTGAGCAAGGATAGGAGATTGAAGTCTCCTTTGGGTTGGTGCTCGTGATCTGAGGGAGTTGGGAATTCCATCCAGTTGGTTCTAGTAAAAATATTGTCCAGTTGCTGCTAGTAAAACTATTGAGTTGGACTTTACTTAGGTCTAGAGTCTTATCTATAGGTTGAAAATTATGAAAACCAAGGGGTTGTAGCCTCATTTTAGATGGAGCAGGTAAACCGAGGAGTTGGATCTTCCTTAGGTTTTGAGCCTCCTTCCAGTTGGTGCAGTTAAATCATGGAGTCAATTCCTTTGAGAGAGTTTGATAGCTGGACCGAAGATCTCTAGAGCACATGGACGAACATGAAAGTCTCTACTCCGCAAATGGGGTTCGACTGTTCTATAATGGATCAAATTCTGATATGATTGGATTAGAAGTATGAGACTCCATTTAAATGCACAAGGTTTTGATATCCGGAAATCTGTTCTAAATGCTTACATCGCTCTAAAAATACTACAAAAAACTGCATCCATGAAGGATCTAACAAATAATAATGCAATGGAAATGGATATCGTGTTGCATGGAATGCATGATCACGTGAAAGATAAATTTGGAAGGTGTTCATCAAGTGCGACAAGGTACAAAATCTCTGCACAAAGGAACCCCATTCTTAGCATTATTTTTGTCCGAGTACCTAAAAAGATCGGGTAAATAGTTCATGAGCTTTGGAGTCCAAAGAAGGCATAAAATGTATAAGGGAAGTAAGCTTACCTTAGGGGGCCTACAAACTTATGCCAATAGTCCCAAGCGCTTAAAATATTAAGAAGAGGCGCTAGAGAATCAACTACACAACACGTTAGGCGACAATGAGGGTGAGCCTATGCGGCAGGTGTTGGTTCATCCAACAATACTAAGAGGTGGGGGGGGGAATCAATATTTCCTTTTTCAACCCTAAGTTTTATATAAAATTAGTATTAAGCACAAGTTAAATAATGTCACCTACCCAATTTTTGAGAATAATTATTTTCTACTATTATCCTTTTTGAAAAAATACTTTGTGTGAAAATTATAATTACAAGTTTTGTAATTATGACCAATTGGATCAAAGATGAATGTAATGACTCATTATTATTATTTAATAAATAAAAATGGGAGACAAACACTCAAGAAAGCTGTTACAAGAGTATCCACTAGCCCACTATGAGGAATGGAAGCTGCTGGAAGGATTGGGACAAATGGCAACATTTGCACTCTACCATTAGCTATTGGTGTGGGACAACTCCCCCTAATTTTGTGGCATTTCCCCCTCCAGGTGGAGGGAGTTGAGCAAGTAGCTCACTAATGACCAGTTAATTACAAAAATACCTAGGCATCCTATAAAGGGCAATTCGAATTGAGCAAGGAGCTCTTACAATGTTTTCTGCATAAACATTCCTCATGCTCATCAAGTGATGGCTAAGAGATTCGAATAGGGGAGGCTGTGGAGAGTGCAAGTATAAGTATGCAATGTTATGAGAAGGATAGACCAGAGGTGCTGGTGCTGGTCCCATTGATTTCTAAGCCTGTAAGGCTGGATATATATTTTCTTGCTGTTGCAAGCAAAGACCCTAAGCTTCAGAACTTCCTTCTTCCTGGTGGATCAGTGGATAGGCTCGGGGGTCCTAAGTGTAGACAGCTTGGCTTTTTAGGAGCAGGTTGTGTGGAATAGGCTTCTTGAGTGATTCATTCCTTCCATTACACTCAGGTTCTATTCTTTTGTGTTTCTTTTTCAATCATATGAATGCTCTCATGAAATGGATTAGTAATGTCATTAATGATCAATAGCAGTAAAATGTTATATCCTAATTAATTTAGATTTACTGAACTGATAAAATGACTCCTCTGCATTTTTCCCCATGCGTGGAGCTACATCATACTCCAGTACAGAGTGGTGGCATTAAATATGCCCAGTTAAAAGTGATACCTAGCATGCTTCTAAATATCTAAACCAAAAAGACCACCCATGCACAGACTTATGTTCCTCATGCATCTTATATTTTAGCAGTTGTAGATTAGATCCTTGCATGCAATGTCTTTATTGTTCAAATCTATATGCTGAACAACCTACCAGAAACTAGTCATAGTAATAGGTTCTTTTCTGACTTCTGAAGGTGGACATTGTGTTAACAACTAGGGTTTACTGGTCTTTAATTATCTCTTCAAAGAAAACAATATCATGCATTATGTTTAACCATATTCCCACTTTTCTATTTTCTTATAGTTTTGAGAATCTGATAGATTTTATAGAAAATATTGTCTTCACTGTATTATCTTGTGCAGAAAGAAAGAAAGAAAGATACTGTGTTATTCTATCATTTCATCAGAGGTCCAAACTGGACGAATACAAGAATATAGAATTATAATAGACAAATTGTGGTACTAATAGGCAAATTAAACTAATTGATGATTACACTATATATTTCTTGATTCTGTATTATTAACTGTATGTGGCAGAACTTACATCACAGAATATCATGTTATTAAAATCGAGAAGAACATAGCATTATTGATTTGACAGAACAGGTTATAGTATCTCTACACCCAAACCAGGGTTGACCTGCCTCATTACACTATTATTTACAAACATTTAAACAGCTGCCAAATCAAACGTTTCATTACCATTAGATCACCTAACTGTAGAATCAAGAGTTAATGTTCTTGTTTCCTTAACATCATTACAGACCAGCAGACATCATTAACATCGACAGCTAGGGCTTAGCATTATCACTTATGTTTTTAACAAAACCAATTCCTTTCCATTCTTGGCTTAATCCATGTATGCACAGATGCAATGTAAGCCAAGTAGATCGCTTTCGGCTTATAGCCACTATTTAATTAAACAACTTAAAACAGGCTTCCATTTACAGATTCGAAAACAAGAGTTTGAAAACACCATACTTAGCCATTAAACCCTAAATAATTATCATTTCCATTTAAATTAACGCGGGTTGCATCCTATAGTTTGCCACATTATTTTGCTGAAGGTTCCATTCAAAACCCAATACTATTTACACACACAGCTAATGCTGAAACAAAATTACAGTCAACGTATCTCTTCTTCCATCAACACAGAAGTACCAAAACGACAGACATAAAACGTAAAGCTGTAAGACTCTTTGCAAACATGAGGGTTCAACCCTACCAAGCTCGTCGATCCAAGGAATGGCCGGCCATACATTTTAAACATTTACATCATCTACACTATCAACAAAACTTAAAATACTAACGTTCCCCAATTGCTGCAGGCGAGACAAAGCCACTGCCGTGAAGGCATGCTACCAACACTCTGCTCATTAAGTCTGATTCTAGGGGAACCACCGAGGGAGGGATACCACCGAAGCTTACCGGTGGATTCGCTATAGTTCTTCTCTTCACCAACTGTTTCGGCACCCTATTGTTCGCTGAGAGTTACCTGCCAACAACCATACACTGAGTTAAATATCGAATCATGAGATAGTAATGCATTCAACAGAGAATAATTTGAAAATCCTTGCAACGTTACGATACCTAAGTCGTGATAGAGGCTTGACGAAGCCAGCATCCATCCATTGCGAAGGAGAAGCACCCAGCTCGAAGGCCACTCTGTGTGATACATTTGAAAATTACAACCTGATTGAAACCCCAAAACTTGCAAGCTACTACAATGCCAAACTGATGCACTCATCCCACCTGTGGATGGCCACACCATTTAACTCCAAACTTGGCCTCCATTGATGGATTTCACCTATAGTTTGAGGACTGATACCGGTCTCAGGATCGAGCCCGAGGGAGGCTAGAAAAACATCAAAACCCTAAGTGCCTTTCGACCAGTTGGCCTCACCTCCCAAACCCTACCACCGAAACAATGACCAAGAAAACGTTACAAGAATCCATAAGTTACGTTAGGGTTCATCACAATCCCAATGCACAACGATCAACGATGGAGATCCACTTTCATCAAGCCATGATGGAGGGTGGTAGATGCAGTGTTAACTCACCCATCTACCTCCCAAGCCACAAAGTTTCCATTTCAGTTGACACCAGGGAGGAGGCCCGTTACAACTCAGCTTGCCAAACCTCATCACACGCCGAATCGTCCATCACAACTTACATGTAACATTATCCCTAACATGGTGGCCAAGAAATTTAGTTGCAAACTCAATCATTTACTACACTCTCGGCTTCGTACGTAGGCTTTTGCAGTGCCATCATTCCACCTGCTAGCCATACGGATCAACATTAATAGCATCGACATATAAATGGTATCAAGGTATAAAGTCCATCGGTAGCATATAATAAAGGTCTTATATGATTCTATTTAATCAATTTCGAGCACACTCATAGCATATGAATATCCACCAAGGTCGCGATCAATCATAGGGCATGGATTGAATCCACCCCAACATATAAAGTTACTCTAAAGTTCATCATAAGAATCATTGTAAAGCTCTTAAAGCTTTGTTCACACCATAAGTTATATGAATACACCCTTAGGGTATGGCTGCGACCCAAGGACCCATCGCATACATTGCATGATAGGGTATTAATGCTTAATGCATCACCATTTTAATTTCCCAGGTAATAGAGACCAGAACCACCTTATCACGCATTCTATAGTATGCATAGGACCATGTGCCCTTTTCCTAAACTTGTCACCATCAAAAATTATAAAAGAATTATTTTAACAGCCGCAAGTCATTATGGAATGACCACACGTAAAGTCATCAACACTTAATGGAGACATTCATAACAAACACACCCCGAGATTGAAGATATCTACAGTCTTTGAGATAGCCTAGTTCATTTTACAATTGGAAGGAAACCATACCTGTAGCGTCGAAATTCATACGCAGTTTTTTATTGATATCACGGTTATTAAACACTCTAAATTTTATTGCTATCTCTTACCTACGAATCTACGCATGGAGGACGAGTACAATGCTTTAGCTAAGTAGCTAAGTAAGCCTCGGGGCACCTCGTGGGACCCCTTTCATCATCATCCAGAAAAATTAAACTGTCAAAGAAGAATTTTGTTTCCAAATGCATCAAATTTTTCAATCATTTCAGCATATAAATAAAGAACATAATCAGTAGTTGGATTCATGACATGTCACCGACACGATACGCCATCAGAAGACAAAAAGACATAGCAGTTAAATTTTTTCCTACCAAGTGTCCTATTTTGAATTACTGCTTTATTAATTATTATTATTTCCGCAATTTACAAATATTAGCTTTTTATGGCAATTTAAAAAATCTATGCACAAAGGGACCCCATTCTTAACATTATTTTTGTCCCGAGTACCTAAAAATATCGAGTAAATAGTTCATGAGCTTTGGAGTCCAAAGAAGGCATAAAAAGTATAAGGGAAGTAAGCTTACCTTAGGGGGCCTACAAACTTATGCCAATAGTCCCAAGCGCTTAAAATATTAAGAAGAGGCGTTAGAGAATCAACTACACAACACGTTAGGCGACAATGAAGGCGAGCCTATGCGGCAGGTGTTGGTTCATCCAACAATACTAAGAGGTGGGGGGGGAATCAATATTTCCTTTTTCAACCCTAAGTTTTATATAAAATTAATATTAAGCACAAGTTAAATAATCATTCCCAATGTGAATAGGACAATTAAAAATTTGAACACACCGATACAAAATTGTTCTACAAGCACCAACTTGATGGAGAACTTAAACCCATGAATTCTTTTGCCGCTACATAAAGGATGCTCCTACACCCCTAGTTTTCTACCTTCTAAACAGATAAGGATGCCCCACCACCCTAAATCTCTAACCACGACTGGAAGGAGGCAACAATTCCCGTAGAAGGCTTGAAACTTCCCCAAGAAGCACCCAACAAACCTCTAATTTATGATCTTGCTTCGATTTTTCAGATCTTGATTCCGATATGCAATTACCAAAACTTCATAGACACCTATGGTCCTCTTCATACATTTGACTTGTATGGTTATATATATTTTCAAAGAAATTTATTATTTGAAAACTTTATTAAGGAAAATCATGCTTCTTCATAAAAAAATATTGGATCATGCATTGACTTATCATTGATCTTCATAGTCTTTCAATCTTGTTTTAATTAGTAAGGAATTACTAATTATGAACCCTTGTCGTCAATATGTCCCATCAGTTAAATAAAAGGGTAAAATCTTTGACCCTTACTATCCTATAACACGCTATAACAATCTTTCAATTGCTTTGATTTTTAATTCCGAGAGCTAACCATTGAGATAACCAGAGCCTTAAGTGCGGCGGCTTAGCATTGAGCTGTAGAGAATTAAATGCGGCACCTTAGTGGTTAGGTTCCGTTGAATCTATATATTTTTCAGATCCAACAAACCCTAAGCACTGAGCTGCCACATTTAATGCTCTACAGCTCAATGCTTAGCTTTCTCCCTGTAGATGTACTATGATCCGTGTTCTAGTTTTTTTTAATCTACTGCGATCCGTGTTCTGGTTTTTTTTTATCTGTCTTTCAATTGCTTTGATCTTTGCAATTTATGAAGGCATCTGATTTGTTGGTTCAATTTTTTCTTAAATCACTGTTTGGATGTTGTTATGTATTAGGTAATTATGCTGTGATTGTGTAATTGAAAGGTGTTTTCCACTGTTCATGTGCAGGTTGACGTGGAGAAGCCACGTGGGCAGGAAGTCTAGCGCGGAGGAGACACGTGGGTAGGAGCCCCAACATGGAGGAGTTACATGGGCAGAAGGTTTTATGTGGAGCGGCCACATCATATCCACACGTGCTAGAGACCGTGAAGGATGGGTGAAGGTGGTTTCGCAGATGAAGGAAGGCGATTTTCCTTGCCGCCCTTCCAACTTGCGAAATCATGTGGTGCTTCCATGTGGAGAGCAGTTTCAGATTCTGCAACCACCCATCCCTCCTTCCTATCGCGCATGTTGGGGATGTGGAATGGATGTGGGACCCTTGATGTTTCCCCGCCCGATTCATCTTTTCCACCATTTAAAATGGTTAATACGTTGGAATGGAGGTGATCCTGAGGATTGTATCACTCGTGTGAATAATCTCATCACGTTAATGATGGATTGTGTTTTATGTGTCATGACGTACAAATGATATCACGCCACACTGTGATAATTAATGTCACATTTATGATGGATTGTGTGTATCTGTCACTACATACATATGATATCCCGCCACACTGTGATAATTAATGTCACCATCTTTTCTGCATTGATACTGTGATGATATCCCCCCACACTGCTCTATTCTCCCACTTCCTACATTGAAACTTAAAGTTCAAACTCTCTATGTTTTCCGTTTTGGAGCTCTATTTTCTCTCAGGACCGAGGTTTGCTTTTGTTGAGGTGGAATCGAGAAGATTGTTGGGCGGGAATTTATATTATTCAAACTGTAAATCTAAATCTGTAACAGAGCATGCTTATTCAGCCTCCGAGCTAAAAACCATATCTTCCATGGTTGTCAAAAATCAATGCAATGACAGTTTCAAGTTCACAGTAATTTAAAGTCGCTGAATGATTTAGATTCTTCAGATTTCCTTCCACCCTTGTCTGTCTTCTTCATATTTCTAGAATTTATTTCCTTCAATTCTGGGTAGTTATCTTCTTATAGTCCATTAATATAAATTCACATCATTATATTTGCAAAATCGTGCGTTACTCATTACTAGACTAAATTAATGGAATTAACAGGTTTAATGTCGAATGCTGCCAGCTTGCATACGTTTTCTGTCTGGTGATGTAGCGTATTATTTTCATATATTCCATATTATTGTTTTCTGCAAATCCTCTAGCATTTGCCTAGGTTTGTTGGAAAAAGATAACGACAAATGAACTCGGAAAATTGAAACATGTTTTTTTCTTTTTAATATCATTTTGCAGTTAATATTCACTATAGTATACTGATCTATGTAAACGTTATACTTTATTTGAAATATTTGAAATTGATAATTTATGTCTTAATTTATATAATATTGATTACATTTCTTTTATAAATATATATAATTTAAGTCTTTAATTTAATTGAATAAAATTAAGCAATCAAATAGCTTTAAACAAATTTATTAACGTATAATTGTTTGCCAATACACTATCTTGGCTAGAAAAGTCCTGTGTATTGGGTAGTTGGATGTGGTGTATGACTCAAATTGTTGGATGCAATGAGAACACATGTTAGTCTTGCATGCGATACCAAGGCACTTAGTTGAAGAGATAAAGCTGATAAAAATGTTCTTAAAATTAAGTGAATTTTAGCAGAAAATTGGTGAATACCCTTGTCTGTCTTAATTTGCAGGTTGATAATGAAGAAAAGAAAATAGTCCATTAATATTTGGTCATTAATGAATCCAATATCAATTTTAGCAGAAAATTAGTGAATACTTAGATGCGGTAAACCACAACATAAACATATGAATTCTGATTTAATATTACTTTCATCCAACTAAGCATGAAGAATAACACAATGGAAAAGATTTACTGGAAATAACAATTAATAGAGAAAGGAAGGAAATTTACAGACTGTCATTACTAGAAATAACAATTAATAGAGAAATGAAGTAAATTTACAGATTTTCATTAATGAATAGTTTGTCATCAGTGGTATAATTATATTCAACACATTCCAAGAAACACATGCATGCCTTCCCAGGTACACCATAATGCTAATTAAAGGAATTTAACAGTGACGACAATGCAAATAATGATGCCATTAGTTGGAATGATTTTGACTGTGATTAACCAAACAGAAACATTCTTTTTTTTTCTTTAAAAAAAAAATAGAAACAATATATTTTTGGGTCTGCTAGACTTCGCCGAGTGTAGCATAGATCAATTATGGAATAATCAAAGCCGCGTGGCACAATCTAAGTGTTCCACGTGTCACCTCGGAGACTAGATTTCGACATTTGAATGACAAAATTTACAGACGTTTTGCTACAAAGAGTTTGCTGTCAAGTCAAAATTTTGTCAGAGGAAGCGAGGTCACTCTTTCGTCAGGTTGTTCCATTTCAGGATGTTGGAATTAGATCCTAAGTAGAAAGATCGTTCGCTTCCTTCCCCCATGGATGAGTTTTTCGGAGTGGAGAAAGTAGATATCAGCACTTTAAACACATATTTCATAAGAACATTACTTCGCACATTTTGCTAGAAAGTGGAAATCTGCACAGAGAAAGATCAGCCGCTCTTTCTCCAAGTTCTGCATAGAGAAATATCGGCCCCTCTTTCGTAAAAGGATGTGCAGACGATCCTTCTTCTTCCCAATATTATTTTCGTTATAGCTTGAGACTGCAAGAAGGGTCGGTCGATCCTTCTTCATCTTCACCATTCTGGATATCGTTCAATTTCTAGATAAAGGTTTTCACAATTATCTACTCAACGAAGGGGCAGCTGACCCTTCTTCCTTTTTTCACCATTTTAGATATAGATAAATTGACGTACTAGCCTTCGTAAGTTGAATAATTTTACAATTCACTCATAAATGAAGGGGTGTCTGACCCTTCTTCTGCCCAGTATTGTCTTCATAATAGTTCTATAATGCAGAAAGGGTCGATAGTTCCTTCTTTCTTTCACCATTCTAGATATAGGTGAATTATTGGATATAGTGTTCACAATTATCTCCTAAATGAAGGGTCGGCCGATCCTTCTCTTCGGAAAATGGAATTCGGGACAAACATTTTTAAATGTTAGAACATAGATGATGTCTGGGTCCCTACTATTTATAGTGGAAGTCAGAAGTCAGAAGTCTTCCCTTGTTCACCATTTTGGAAATACATGTATTGATGGCCTAGCATTCATAGGTTGAACATTTTTAATATTCCATTATAAATGAAAGGCGGGAGACGCTTCTTCTATCCAGTATTCTTTTGGTAATCTTTCTAGACTGCAAGAAGGGTCATTCGATCCTTCTTGTGTTCTCTTATTCTTCAAGAAGGGGCGGCCGATCCTTCCATTCAGAAAATTGGAAGTCCGAACAGACATATTTTTATATATTATAACTTATGTTATATCTTTGTTTAAAATAAATATCATTTTTAATGTCCTCCTGTTATTTTATATTTCATAAAACGCTTCTGAAAATAAAGATGATTTTAATATTCTGTCATAAATTAATGGGCAGGAGACGCTTCTTCTACCCAGTATTCTTTTGGTAATCTTTCTAGACTGCAAGAAGGGTCATTCGATCCTTCTTGTGTTCTCTTCTTCTTCAAGAAGTGGCGGCCGATCCTTCCATTTGGAAAATTGGAAGTCCGGACATACATATTTTTATATATTATAACTTATGTTATATCTTTGTTTAAAATAAATATGATTTTTAATGTCCTCTTGTTATTTTATATTTCATCAAACGCTTCTGAACTTGATTTTTGTTCTGAACAATGTGTCATGTTATTTTATATTTCAGATATCGTTTATGAAATGGATTTTGGTACTCAATAATGTGTGGACCTGCTTTTGAATGGATTGAAAGTTGTTGAGGGAATCTCTTTTCCAGAAAGAAAAAATTTGCATAATGTCAGCATTATTGTTGGATGTATCATTGTAAATGTTACCAAGACTTTAAATGTAAGTATTCCATTTCCCTATCCATTGGAAAGTGCAAATACATTGTCATAGGCTATTGGTGGTTATATATATTCAATGGCCTATATCTGAGATCGTTAACTAGATTGGGTCCGCTCTTCGTGAGAATGAGGTGAATGATATACCAACTTCTACTTCAACGAGTGTAACACACATCATAACAACTGAGAATGAGGTGAATGATATACTAGCTTCTACTTCGACGAGTGTAGCATATATCATAACAACTGAGAATAGATCTTCTTTTATTATTAGAAAAGTTAAGTTGTTACATAAGTGTTCAGAAAGCAAGGATTGCATTTCCATAGGTTTGGTAACAAATGTGAGTGGGACTGATTTTGTTGGGGGGACATTTTTGGGTGACTTCTCCTTTGGTGTTCTGGTGAATGAAGTGGTGTTTTCTTGTATGGAATGTTGTCCAGGGTTAAGTAGTGGAAGTTTTGTTGTATGTTCGATTAAAAGAATCATCGATTTTAATACAGAAACATTGCTTTCTGTTGCAAACAATTTCAACAATAATCAATCTGAATCTACTTTGAAAGTATTAAGAGAAAATCACAATGTCGGGTTTCTGGGACAGAATGTTAATTTGATACATCAATGTTCTTGAAATTCATAGTATGTTGCTCGGGGAATAGTGTCAGTTGTTTTTGAGGGAGACATTGTACAATTCAGAGCACTAGATGCTGGTGAGTTTGGTATTTTAGTTCATAAAGTCTTCTGCAATTGCAATGATTGCGGTGTATTTGAAGGCTCCCTTATAATATGGCCCGCAAACCATTTGCTTGACCTCCAAGATGCTCCTTTGGATGTTATACTAACAAAGAAAGCAGACGAAGTTATGGTCAACTTTTGGAATGTGTTTGAAGAATGTCCTTTACAGATGGTCCTTCCAGGTACTCCCCGTTGTGAATATACAGATGTTAAAGGTAATGGAAGAAGGCCATACAATTCCGTAAAGCAACAAGCTAGAACTAAAAATTTTGACAGAACTTCAAGATCAGTACCTTACAGGCCTACAATAAATCAGGGTGCATTCCTTTAAAAAATTGGCACCGAACATTGTTGCTCAAATATTTGTATATCAGAAATTCTACTTCAAGCAATAGTTGAATGTCGGAAGAAATTTGATAGTATGAATGGAAATTCAAAAATACAGTATGTTATAAATTATATGGGATCAAATGCTCCTGTGGCCAATGAAGGAGATGACAAAAAAAGAAACTTGTTTATAATGATATTAGACACAAGAGACGTCTATCAAAATGCATGGTATAAATGCCATGGGATAAAAAAGAGCACTTTCTTCAATTATAAAAGAATGTTCGTGAATGGTGATGTGAGAGTTGTACACAGTAACAGTGGCTTGGAAAAATCTAGGGCGAACACTATTACACTGGTAGCTACTATTAATAAAATTGTAGTAGAGAATTCATACAAATCTCCACATCTTACACGATTAATCCGTGGAGATGGAACAAGGACAACCTTGAAATTATTGCTCGCAAATATGTCCCATGGTTTGCTGCAAAAAATGGCTAATGATGAAATCAAAAGAATCGGTTTGCCTCCAGTATCACAATCCTCCTTTAGCAAGGTGATGAGAGAAGATTTTCCAGATGTTAAAATTTCTAAATCAAACTCCTTTGCAAGGTGTAATGAGTGCATTACAATACAAGATAGGCTTAAGGGGACCACTGATCCAGCTGTAGTGGAAAAGTTGTGAGAAAACCAAGAAGCTCATAATAAATATATCGTAAGTTGTCGCCAACTCTATTATTCCCATAGGTCAGCTTCACAGAATAATCCGAAGACTTATCCCAGTATTGTTCATGACAAAATGGATAAGTCAAAGACTTCCATTCCAAGGATGGGTAAGAAGGAAAAAGATTTTAGTAATGTTATGAATCTTCCCGTATCATTGACTAGAATGTTGACTCATGGGAACAAGACTGGGGGTTTTGGTCATTTCAGCCTCTCATTTTTAGAGATGGGATCAAATTTCACTGTGACATCCCTAGTTAAATGCTTGAAGTGTCTTGAAGAACCAGTGGTTGATAAATATGGTGATTTTCTCTACAAACGCGGAACATATAAGCACCAATTTCATGATGCTCTATTGCAATCAGACTCATATGAAAAGTGTTTGATATATAGACAAGATGTAATGCAAGATGATGTAATGTGTGTTGATGGTACTAATCAATGCATGCCAAGTAGAAAACTACCACCCATGTTGTTGTTGCAAATGGATAATTATTCAGGTGATAACAAAAACCACTTTGTATTTGCATTTTTATCTCTTTTAACAACAAGGAGAGTGTTCGAGGTAATTGAAGTTGGATTCCTCCCGATTGAACACACCCATGAAGACATAGATGGAACTTATGGCAGGTTATTAGAAAAGCTAATGCGCAAGGATATATTTTCACTCCCGAAAATTATGGATACGTATAGGACATGTGAAGATCAAAATTCGTTTGTTCCTTATCTAATTGATGAAGTTTACAATTAAGAGTTTTGTGAAACCCCACCTTTTGGATGGAAATGCCAAAATCGTCGATATCAAAAAATGCCATTTTTTTAGATTTCAGCTCATAGATGACATTCCAGTCATACAATAGAAGGCATCACTTCGGGATGAAGCTTGGTTTTCTCCTATTCAACTCTGACGGTCATTGCCAGATGGTAGCACAAACTTGCCGGTGGGACAACCTAGGTTATTAAATCTGCAATCAAAAAGTCCTTCGGAGATTGACGAAAAAAAAAATGGAATAGAAACATATATTTCATTCTGGAATCAAGGGATTGAGAAGGGAGGTGAACAATTTTGGGGTCCCAAGTTAAATTATTGGGAGGTTGTACTTAAAGCTTGGGATAGTCCCTTCGAGAGTGTTGATCAGTCATCAACTAACTTTTGGCCATCGACAAGCCATGATATTCGTAGTAGTGAACCTACAAGATATGAACATGAAATTATGGATGCCTATTTGAAGGAAAATGTTCCTGCTTTGCAGGATTTCTATGTTGGACCACTATGCAACAAGACTAGAGATGAATTCATTCCAAGAGTGGATGTTGTAAAGGTCCAAATGGTCATTGTGCAATCTGGTTGGGTAAGGCGATTGGTGATATTTATCAGGAGTCAAATGCTAGTACTATTGGGTCTTACAAAGTAGAGGTGCAATGGTGGAATCCAACAGGAGCATCGACGGATCTGAAGATCTTGTACAAAAAATTCTTAGATAGAAAGCAACAATGGGTTGTTGGTGCAGAAGAAAATATGATGATCGATGTAAATAGCCTCATATGGGCATGGTCACCAAGGAAAGGATGGATAGGAGAAACAATTAGGATAAACGAGAAGGGCCTTATAGCAGTCAAGGCACAACGAGAAAATATGGTTTCTAAATAGTAGACAAAATTGGTTTCTAAATTTCTCTATGTGGCAGTTTTAGGCAACAAAATTGTTGTGTTTCTAAATTTCCACTTGGTCAACAAAAAGTTGTATTTTTTCATTTTCATTAAAGTTTTATAAAAGGAAATTCCATTAGAAGTGGTTTATCCACTGCACTTAAAATCAAGTAATTATCCTCAGAGTAATTTACTACCTAAATATTAAAGTATGATCCTCTATACTCAAAGTGCCAAATTCAATGGTGCTCATAGGAGAAAATATTCTATACGAGCCAATATTATAATTAAACTATATTTTTAATAGTCAATGTGCCAAATCAAATATGCCACGTGTCACAATATGATCATTCCACGTGTCACCATGGGATACTAGATATCAACATTTAAACAACCAAATTTATATATGTTTTCTTAGAGAAACAGCGGTCGTTCTTTCCCAAAGCTGTTCTATCGTTACGATTCCCTCGTAAATGAAAGGTCGGTCGATTCTTCTTGTGTTCTCTATTATGGATATAGTGGAATTATTGGATAAGGGTTTTCACAATTAACTACAAAAAGAAGGGGTGACTGATCCTTCTTGCTCAAAAACAGAAGTCGGGAGAAACTATTTTATATGTTACAACTTCCAAGGTGTTCGATTTTTAAAATTTCCTTGAAATTGAAAGGTCGGTCGACCCTTCATATTACCAATATTATTTTCATAATAGTTCGACACTGCAAGAAGGGTCGGTCGACCCTTCTTATTCCAAATATTCTTTTCATAATAGTTCGACACTGCAAGAAGGGTCGGTCGATCCTTCTTTTGTTCTCCAATATGGATATATATGAATTGCTGGATAAATGTTTTCACAATTGTTGATGTATATGTAACTTCGGAATGTATTTCATCTATGTATTTTATTGTACTCCTATAGAGATGTATTATTCCTCTATATGGAAGTGTCATCATTTGTATTGACAAGTGTCGCAAGTGTCGTAACTTGTCGATGGGTTATTAGACCACCATGTGTGGGGTCGGCCCCAATTAAGTTAACCATGGGTTAGTAGACTAAGTTAGACAAGTCGGCCCTGTTGGTTTATTTGGCAGGTCAGGGTCTGTATAAATAGAGATTGCGAGATCTCTATTTCATCATCTCATTACTACTTCTACATCATTCGGAAAGTGGCACACATGTAAGGAGGAGGATCAGCTGCTAGGAGAAGTCTATCTTTTGTACTTTGGTTATACTTTCGTTGTATCATTGCTCTTTCTATCTCTGAGGAAGTTGTGGGGTTTTTCACCTTTAGGGTTTTCCCCAGTGAAACTTTGTGTGTCTATTGTCTCATGTGATTGCTTGGTGTGATTGATATGCATTGTTATACTTGATATGATGTACATGTTATTCTCTCAGTAAAGATCCTAGAGTATATTGAATTAATGCTCAAAAATTAACAACAATTAACTACGAAAACAAGGGGTGGATGATCCTTCTTATCGAAAATCAGAAATCTGGGCAAACGATTTTTATATGTTATAACTTAGCCGATTGACTGGCTATTCGCACAATGCGTGAATATTTTAGACATTGGACTTTTCACTTTAAAATTTTGAACATTTAAAATTGAAAATTGCACTTTTCAAATAAAAAATTGCTTTTATTGATTTGAAATTCAGACTTTTCAAATCAAAATTTGCATTTTTTCATTTGAAATGCACACTTTTCAAATCACAATTTGCATTTTTTGATTTGAAATTCACACTTTTGAAATCAAAATTTGCATTTTTTGATTTGAAATTCACGCTTTTAAGATTCATAAGTAGTCAAGAAACACATTATTCGAATAGAAAAACACACTTTTCAAGGCCAATATTGCCATTTTCATAACTTGATTTTGCAGTTTAGAAAGGATTGCGGATGCAGAAATATTCTTCAATAATTGTGGTCTTCTACATCGGCAACCCTTCTTTTCCTTCCCGCATGTTTACATTTTAACCGTCGATTTGTCTTGATCTTGCGGATGAGATTACACTAGGTGATTTAAATGAAGTTTAGCTTGCCCGTTTAGCTTGTCGGTGTTAGCACTAGCTCTCTAGTCTGAACAAAATAGAATGGAGGTTCAATTTTTAAAAAGAATGGAGAAAGCCTCAGTCGCTTCATCAAAATAGAATCATCTGGGTGAGGTGTTTTAGATGGAGGCATGGGATTTAACCCACAAGCATCTTAAGGAGAAAATCAACGGCCAATGGAGCAGATCGATGGTCAGGAATTACTTCTCCGATACGACATGCGCAGAGGAAACAAATTTTTGGATCCTTGAACTTTTGGTAGTGGTCTGCGGGTTTGGACGGCGCAGATCTGACAAGGTAGAGATCTATGGCCGAGGTTTTTTTAGCAGATCTAACTTGCACGAAACATCAATGCAAGCCAAATCCGTGAAGTTGGTAAAATTCACACTGTTTGACGGCCAAGATTCATGCAAGATCCAGATCAATGGTGGCGACTTCCCATGGTTTTAAATGGTAGAAAAGGTGACATGTGGTGGGATTCAAGGCCACCATGGATCATAGAGTTAGAAAGTGCTAATGATAAGATTGTTCTTATCTGTACTTCCTTCATTGAGGTCTGTTTGAAATTTTTGATCTTGTTTTTGTTTTATTAGTTTATGATTTGTATTATTTTATCTTAATTTTATTTTTTATTTTTTTTCATTTTATTCCTTTATTTAACCCTAAAATATTCAAGTGGATTATTTAACATGATGTTTTCCTCAAAGTCTGAAATTACATTGATTTAAGCCTCATTATCAAGCTTATAACCAAGTTTAAACTCTTGTGTTAAGCATATTTATCAAATAAATTATGTCGGAGCATTCTGGTAGCGCAAAATGACAAATGAACCTGAACGCGCTACAAGAATCCAATATGATTGAAAAAAGTGGTTATTCATGTTGAATAGTGGTCTACTCGAATTATGATGACTGGAGGCTTCGCTATAATTTTTCGAAGTGTTGAAACACATGTCAAGGATTTATGATAATCGTGGCTTCCATTTCGTTTCTACCATCAAGAAAAATCGGGTTTGCAGGTCACGAATTAATTTGGGCATTGCAGAGTGACGACACTTGTTCGTTGAACGTTGTTGACTATTGAAGTTTTAAACATTTGTCATTCAAAGTGTTAACACCCAAAAAGTGCTCACTAGCTCATTCCCTTATTCACATGACCCATTTGTCCACTTTTCCACCATTTTGAGCCTCTAAAACCATCAAAAGGTCACCAAAAAGACCACAATACACCTTTTTCCCCCTCAAAATATGTATTTTTCCTCAAAAAACATAAAAAAAAACTCTCAAAAAGGGTCCAAAATTCCCAAAAATATTAAAAGGGAATAAAAATATTCAAAAAAGTAAAAAGAGACCTAAACCATGTTGGTTAATACCATTGGTTTACTCAAAACCGTAATGGTATTCTCCATCACCAAAAACTATAAAAAGGTGATAGGGGCTCCTCACTTTCCAACCACATTTCATCCTATCCTTATGCTGCCAAATTTCCTTTGAGAGCCATTGCCTCCCATTTCGAGTTTGAAGATCCCCATTGAAGCTTTGGAGAAGAAGAGACCATTGGATATTGGAGCTTCTCAACCTTGGAGTTGCTCCACACCCATCATCCTCACCATTTGAGGTAATACAAAATCAAATATTTTTCAAGTTATTGTTCTTCCATAGATCTTATTGCTTATATTTTATGAATCAAGTTTGTTTATTGTTATTAATCTAGAATCCTTTATTTTATTGTTTACTACCATCAATCTATAGTTTACATTTGCTTATTTATATTGCTTTATTTGAGACTGTTGCTACTAGTTAGCAGGTGCATCCTTGCACATGCTTGGGAGAAATCCCAAGCAACAGTTTTTGGCAACTCCACTGGATTTAGAATTTTCAATATTTGCTTTAGATCTTTATTTTTGTCGTTTTTTCCCATTTAAAACCGTAGATCTGCCACACTAGTCAGCTTCTTAATAGCTGCCCTAGCCATTGGCCCTTTCTGCAGCCCAAAACAACCCAAAATTTAAATTTTTGGGTTCGTTTTACGCCGACCGATTTCAGTCCGTACATCGCGACTTTTGGCACCCACAGTCGCGTGGTCCATCGCGACTGTGCGCCTTTTTTCCGCGTGGTCCATCGCGACTTTTCGGCATTTTTTCGCGTGGCCCATTGCGGATGGGAGACTTTTTCCCACGCGATCCATCGCGACTTTTCGGCATTTTTTCGCATGGCCCATTGCATATGGGAGACTTTTTCCCACGCGATCCATCGTGACTTTTCGGCATTTTTCCGTGCGGCTCATTGCAACTTTTAGCCCGAAACCCCCGATGTAATTTTTTGGCAGCGCGACTCAACTGTCAAACGGCCATATCTCCCTCTCCCGAACTCCGTTTGAGACGTTTTTTTTTTCAAATTGGGTGTTTTCGAACAAGGAATCCAAATATCCTATTAGATTTAGGAAATTTTTCATAGAAGTTTCTCTAATTTTTTATTTTAGTGTTATTTATCATTTCAGTTCACCCATTTCGGCCCATTTCTTCCAGCCATCTTTCCTACATTTTTTGGACAACCCACTGTTTAATCTTGCAGCATTAAAAATCCATAAATTTATATTTTGTTATTTGCTTTACTAATCTTTTTGAAAATTTTCAGTTAAGTGAAAGAAATATTTGTTAAGTATTTTTCAGGTTGTAAGTTTCATACTTTGCGAAGTTAGAACCAAATTTCTAAATTGCTCAATATCTTACCCAAGTAAAACTTTAGAAATCCATTCATTTCTATATATGTTATTTTCTTTACCTTACAGAACTTTTTAAAAGAATCCATATTTTTTGAAAAGATTAATTAAAGCATTTAAATTTGAAACCGTCTATCATTTTTTTGCAAATTGGAATCATTATTTTAGTTTGTGATTAAATTGCCCATGCGTGGCACATTGTTTTGGTATACACCCACACAAGCACAAAATCTGTCACAATAATTTCAAGTGAGCCTTAAAAATTACCTTAATTCAACCAACATTCTAACCCCACTTGGGGAACACAAAAAGAATTTTGTAGCTAAGTAGGACTGAGGGGATAAGTATCCAAATAACACCCCTCACTCATTTTTCATGTTGAGACATAGTGATTGACATTTAGGGTCCCAAAATCCCTTATTATTTGTTGACACGATTTAACACCAATTTATTGAGAAGGCCTCTCCCTTAGGAGGGTTGAAGTAGCCAGAATGGTTCCGGAAACCTGAGTGGAATACCGCAATCCATTCAGTAACCGAAGGATTCCTTTCGTAATTCTCGTTGTACCACCCTTATGGGAGTACAGCGGTGATAGAACAAAACTGTAGATTCACCCAACCGAACATGTCATGAACGGGGTATCTTAGTGGCCCGACTTATAGGATTGTCTACCCGGTGTCCCTCCCGTTAGGGGGATATCTAGCCTTTGATTCTACAATTTATATTGTCTAACTTGGATTTCATCACTTTGCAGAGGATATACCTTGTTGAGTCATAATACTTTTTAGTTAGGTGTTTTCATGCTCCATTACCTCCCTTCGGTCAGTGAGTACACCTTTTTCTATTTTTAGGAGCCATTTGCATGTTGGTTCTTTGACCACATTTTTTTATTACTCCACTTACTATAGCACAGCTGTTATAGTAAGTGTTTTGAATTTGGTTGTTGGCCTGAGTGCCATTAGTTTTTACGCTCCCCTCTTGCACACACGGTTGCATTAGGGATTTCGAGCTTTCCACTCATCACCGCCTAGTAGATTTAATTCACAACTGTCACCATTGAGTCCCTGAGACATTCTCGACATTTCTGGGGTGAACCCCCACAGTACGGTTCCCTTGACTCCACACGTCATCGGCATGGAACCCCTTCATCTGATTCTAACGTGCCTCATTTCACATCTGATTCTGAGGTAGAATCCGAAAACCCCGCATACACTGCACCCATTAGCCCCATGGCTGATTTTTCTTCCAATCCTTTCAACATAGGGACTATTGGTGGAACTTCTTCCACCATCCCAACTACTACATTAGCCACCACCACCACAACCAATGTTTGTATGCCCAACCTGGGAACTGCTTCCACTCTAGGCATGCCTAATATGGGAACTACATCTACTCTAGGGATGCCCAACACGGGACCTACACCTGCTATAGGTATACCTTTGAATGGAACCACTTCCAGCATGCCAAACCCTGGTCTACTATACCCAATCCAAACCCATCTGTAACTCAAGCTACACTTGGGAACACAGGCTTCACCCATACACCTTTGATCGGGGGACAGATCCCTTTCACAAATCAGATACCCTTCAGGGGCAGTGGCCCACACCATAATGCTACCACTAGCACATATGCCCCAGCCACTACATCACACCCCTCGACCAGTCTACCATTTATGGCAAGTCTAAATTTTCCAGACTTGGCAAGACTAACTAATGATCCTATTAGACATGACCCCACTTGGCCCCCCATGCCCACAAAGCTCCCCTCAGACATCCCAAAATTTGAAGGAAAAGCTGGGGAAGACCCACAAAACCACATCATGTCCTTTCACCTATGGTGTTCCTGAAACTCCATAGTAGACGATTCCATTCGTCTTCGTTTATTACAACGAACTTTTATTGGATCGACAGCCAAATGGTACATCGAACAACCCCATAGGACACACCTATGTTTACATCCCTTGCCTCGACTTTCCTACAATTCTTCCAATTACCTGTCCGCTATGACGCGGGAGTGGAAATACTACTGTCTTGTAGACAGAACACCACTACACACATCACCGATCATATCCATGAGTGGCGTAAGTGCCATAGTCTCTGCAAGATAAAGCTTAATGACTGTATCTTCCTAGATTGGTTCCTGAAATCACTCCTCCCTCTCATAGCCAAGGACGTGGATTCTTAACGACACCAGTCGGAAGAAGAAGCCATTCTAAAAGCACAGCAATTTGATCTGATCTACGCCCAGTGTGGCTACTTGTATACCATCTTACCTGACACTCCCCGTGGTGATTCCTCCTAGACTGACGCACCAGGGGCATCCCACGCCATCGACGACATCATCGGACAAGTTGCATCCCACAACCCCCCATTTTCCATTATGCGCAATAATACCTGCCCCGATCTTTCACGGGCCACATCTCACTCCAGAGCTACAACTTCGTATGCTCCCATGGCCCACCCCCACCACACTCATGGACCCTCATGTACACCATAGTGTTATGGTCATGCACCTTCAGCCTATCCACCTCTGGTTGCACCCCCTACGTATTACCATCATCAGGACACACATACTCCTGTTTCCTCACAAGCCCCAACGGCTTATTTCCCACCACAGGCAGCGCTTGCTACACCACAACCTCCAGTCACTCAGACTTATCCTCCAAACAACAACAATGCTACCCCCCGCCAACCAAAACCCTAATCGACCACCGAAATAGGGTAAGAACCCCAATTTATGAACAAACTACCCATGTTCCATATGCGGGGTATACGGCCATTACACACACACTTGCCCCCATTTGGAGCGAGCGCGCCAACTGTGGTCTAATGACGCACAACACCAAGGGCACGCGGCACAACTAGCACCACCTCCTCAACCACAACCCATGGTTCTAGAGAATCCTTTTCCCACACAAGGAGTGGCGAACACTCGTCCATTGGATCCTCCTCAAGGAACCACAGTACCACAATAGCAAATCACATACGCTGCACACACAAACCAATCGATGGATTCAGGTACTCATCATCTCCTTATGATGTCATCGGCTGACATGAATCTCCAAACGTGTCAAAACCAATACACCCCCGCTGCACCTAAAAATGTTCTCCCTATGATTGAACAACCAGCTCAAAATGCACCTACATCGTTCATCTCCATAGTCAGACCCGGATTATACTCAGAATCACCTATGACTTCCACATTCCAATCCATCCCACCCCCTTTGAAGATAACTGAGATATCTGATTTGTGCACCCTCTCGCATAACACACAAGTACCAAACCAACAACCCCCTTTACTCCCGCAACCACCCTCAATGCCAACTCACGTAGGAGCCACACCAATTCATACTATCCCATTTTTATTTCCCCCTTCAGGCACCATCAGCACACCAGTCATGGCTACACTTAATCTCCCAGGATTAACATTAGGACTACCTGTGTGGTACCTACCTGCCCCAACCCCTCCCCCGACATCGAATGTCATTTTACAACCGATGCAACCCATCAATACTTCTAACCATCCACCGCCTGGTGTAGCAAACATCCAGAACCAACCACCTCCAATTGGGACCACTGCATCAACATCTAGTAATGCTCCCCCTCAACTCTGCTACAATGGGGGCAGAGGACTGCAAACCTACACCACTAGACCCACCACCCGCACCCCACCAACAACTCCAAAGTTGGCAAAGAATCCCCCAACAATCCGTGTTCTCCCTAAGTGCTCTTTGTGTGACGATATAGGACATGCTACCCATCAATGTCCACAATTACCAACACTTCAAGAGCATATGCAAATGTTGGATGATGACACTAACATTCCAGCTATCAAACTCGAGTTGCCCCCTCAGCCTCATGATAAATATTTGTGTACCAACCACCCTTGTGCGATATGCAGCATCTACGTCCATTATTCACATCACTGCCCCGATCTCCCAGATTATAGAGTATCACTATACGAACTGAATAATGCCGACCTAGAGACATCCCCTCCTCTTATTGAGGAAATTCATCCCCCACCATCTCCCTCCTTGAAAGAGCTTAACACAATTTACACGGTTTCCACTAAATACCCCTCTGTCCGATCGGCCCCTTCCACTAATCTCTCCGACCCACATGTTCAACCTTTTCAAATCAACGAGGAAACCACATGTCTACAGCATGGGGGCAGGCCCAAAACCTTGCCTACTCATCATCATCGTCATTCTCGTCGGCGATATTGAGGGCATCCACCCTGTAAGGGGAATCCCCCATCATCATATCATCACTTCAGTATGCCACCACGACCCACAGCCTCATGGTACACCCCCCTGCCAGCAGTGGGTCAATGCCTTGTTGATCCCTCTCTAAGACAGCATCTGCACTGCATTAACACCTCTGAGTTAGGGGGCATAATAGATTACCTCGACCCTGGGATAGGGGGCATGATCAATCATTTTGAACCTTCCCCATCACATCTATCTCAGTATTTCAATGACCCCATTGTTCAAACCAACACATATGTGATCCACAATCATAAACCCCATGCACATAGCATGGGTGCAGGTCATTAACCCTGCTCACTTTTTCACATGCATGATCTCAACCATTTTTGAGGTCACATATCACTTGTATATTTGATTTGATTTGATACACCTAGTATTCTTCCCCCGCGGGTCATCATTTATCCCCACCACTACATCCTTGGCTTGGCGGGCTCACCTTTATTTGTAGCCATTTTTTAACCTAGTTATTTCCTTTGACCATTCCAGAGTCCTTATGACCTCCATTTTTTGCACCATTTGCATCGCAGGAATCATATTTCCGTGCCCGTGATCATGCTTGAGATCATTTCTCTCTCTCACCAAACACTTTTGGACATTTTTTCCATGCCCCACGCCCCCTCGATTTGCATGCCACATCGGCTGTTGTCAATTTATTGGCGATTTTTATACCATTGGATTCAGTTTTCTGAACTTGTGATGATGCTTGATATCATTTCTCGCTCTCACCACTAGATTTTTTGCGCATTTTTTCACCCGCCCCTCGTTGCCTTGGTTTGTGTGCCACATCGGTCGCTGTCCATTTTTTAAGTTCTTTATATCGCCGAATTCAGTTTTCCACGCTCGTGATGATGCGTGAGATCATTTCTCGCTCTCACCAAAAACCCTTTTTGACATTGTCTCCCTACACCTTGTTACCTCAATTTATGGGCCACATCGGCCGCTGTCGAGTTTTACAATTTTGTGCATCACAACTTATACATGAGCCATCCACTCCATCCATACCCCAATTATGGCATTGTTTTGCTATCATTCATCAACCCACAAGGAGGCCTCATCAAGTGTTCCCCCCCTACCACTATTCTTGGTTCCCATACTTGTCCCTTGATCGAACACTTCCTTGCCTCACCATTACTTTTGTTCGGTATAATTTTATCCCTTTTTCAGGACGATCAATTCCTTTACGAAAAAGGCACTTAGGGAGTTTCTATTAAGCTCTTTTCTGACTCCTAAAAGAATGAAAATATCATCGAGCAATATTGCTTCCTTTCATGCTCATTAAACATATTTGAAAGGGCGTCTACCTAGTATAAGTTTACCCATTTTCCAGACCTTGTAGACTAAATACGAAAAAGGAATACTCTAGTCACATTGGCTAGAAGAGTTCTCCATTTGCATCATTTTATACTTTTTCGGGCCTTGGAGACTAACATACGAAAAAAAACACCAATGGAGTCTACTTACCGCTTTCAGACTCCCTAAAATTGAAAGCAACCATGAGCAATCGTTGTCTTGGGCTCGTACAAATCCACAGGATGGTACTCATCCACAAATTCAGAGTCTTCTTATCATTTTCAGGTTCCTTAAAAATGAAAGCACTCACGAGCATAAACAGTCCTGGGCTCGCATAAATCTACAGGACAGTACCATTTCAGAGCACACTTTTATCCCTTGTTGGAGCTCATTAAAACCGCGAAGAAGGACCTAATGGTGCTTTTCGACGCCATAACAGATCATGTCTACTCATATGGCAGCTTCCCCATTCTAGTCGCCTTTGTTCAGAGTATTTTGCAGTATGTCACCCTGAGAGTCTCCCAATAGCATGCATCAGCTTCTCCCCCTAGAGTCACTCTAATGAGCAATACATACCCTTGATAAGCTATGATCCTCACACCTAAACGTCAGTTTCCTATGTTGTCAAGTTAACCACCATGTCATCATGCTCTGAACAAAGGAAGTTTGAGTCCACCCACTCTGTGACCCCAGTTATTCCCCATCCCCACAGTATGTCAATCCTACCATCAGTACTACCACACTTCAGTTGTACACCTCGCGTTCCTATCAAGGAAACAACATTGCCTTGATAGTTGTTTGTCTCCCTCTGTCAACGCCAACCAAATCTATTCCAGAGGATAGACCCAGAGATCCCTGTGCCTTGGACTCATCACCATTTGTGATGAAAGCCTATGTATCATTTCGAAAGGAGTCCTCAGTGCCTCTCCAAATGATTGTTTCTCACATGCTCAACTTCAACACCTTGATCACATCGTTGAGACTCGTACAGGGTATCGGTCCTTCCAGTTATTTGTTGAAGACCCCGGATATCACCGGACTCTACCACATTTGAGAGTCTAATTGAGGAAAACAACCAGTTACATTTTCCTATGGATATCCGGGTTGTGCTTGGCAACAATATTTAGATGAACCCCAGTTTTATACTCCCTCGAGTATACAGTTACAAATACTCCCCAGGATTTGATTCATAGTCATTGAGTCCCTATAGAAGTTGGACACCTTTAGATTCAACAATTCATCAACCCTTCTGACACCTTAATTAGAATGGTTGTTACTCTTTTCCAGTGTATCAGTTATTGAGATCGGTCATGATATAACCATGAGTATATCCCAGCATTATGTCCCCTCTGGACCATCATGATGTACCAACAAATTTTTATGTATTATTCAGGTTCCCCTGATTGGGCCTAATTGTTATGTATATGTCTTGATACCAGCATGGGTATGCCTGCCTCATCCATTATCAAAGATAATTCCTCATTCATTTTGAGGCCATGTATTTTTTCATTTTTCGCAGCTTCCAAGGGGCCATTGTTCCAGTATCCAATCGGTCACTTCTCTTCTCCATAACCAAGAAAAATACAAAAGAACTATGATGACTATCGGCCATACGATGAGCTCCTACCCTCACACATCAGGGGGCAATCTGTTAACACCCAAAAAGTGCTCACTAGCTCATTCCCTTATTCACATGACCCATTTGTCCACTTTTCCACCATTTGAGCCTCTAAAACCATCAAAAGGTCACCAAAAAGACCACAATACACCTTTTTTCTCCTTAAAATATGTATTTTTCCTCAAAAAACACAAAAAAACCCTCAAAAAGGGTCCAAAATTCCCAAAAATATTAAAAGGGAATAAAAATATTCAAAATATTCAAAAAAGGAAAAAGAGGGAAAAAGAGACCTAAACCATGTTGGTTAATACCATTGGTTTCCTTAAAACCATAATGGTATTCCCCATCACCAAAAACTATAAAAAGGTGATAGGGGCTCCTCACTTTCCATCCACATTTCATCTTATCCTTATGCTGCCAAACTCCCTTTGAGAGCCATTGCCTCCCATTTCGAGTTTGAAGATCCTCATTGAAGCTTTGGAGAAGAAGAGACCATTGGATATTGGAGCTTCTCAACCTTGGAGTTGCTCAACACCCATCATCCTCACCATTTGAGGTAATACAAAATCAAATATTTTTCAAGTTATTGTTCTTCCATAGATCTTATTGCTTATGTTTTGAAATCTAGTTTTATTTATTTATTTTGCACATGCTTATGTTAGATCAGATTATATTAGTTTATTCATAGTTGTTTTTGTTTTATATTGAAACTGCTATTACAAGTTAATAGGTGCATCCTTGCACATGCTTGGTTGAAAAAACAAGCAACACAAAGCTCTAATTAATAGTGTGCAGATGAAAACGAGACGGAGTGGTAAGACTAATAGATTGGAACCGATGGATACAGAGTGGGCCGATAAGTTTCCATTGTGTACAGATGTGTTTAGGGCAGCTGGATGGTTCAGGTTTTTTGAAAAACTTGTTAAAATTCAATATGCTAAGACAGAAAATAGCAGCATTACATTCCATTTCACAATAATAGCATATACAGGATCACTGAAGAAACAACAAGCATAACATAAACACAAGAGACAGAGATTTATCCTGGGAAACCCTCATGGGGTAGAAAACCCAGCAAAGCTTCCTCAATATAGATGACCAGCAATATACAAAGATGAAACCCTGAGACATGATCTCCTCCTCCACAATAGCAGACCTCTCCTCCACAAGTGCGTTATCCTCTCTCAAGTGAGTGTATCAAATGAGGAACACACCTCCTCTATTTATACACTACTCTGATATGTATTTTACACAAGTACATGTAGGCTCGTATTTAACCATTAGGTTAAATACCCCATTATAACTGACTGGGCCGACCCCCACATGGTGGGTCTAATAACCCTAGTTACCACACCCAACTCAGAGGAATAAACATCTCCGGATTTATAGTATAATCACATCGGAGGTATGGAACATCTCCGGAATAAATAATATACAAATATAATATTCTTTGAAGTTACAATATCTCAACACTCCCCCTTAACGAGAAGGATATTATAACAACATCTGCACGAGCAAGGAGTCATCAACATCATACATGATACATCTATAAATCATTGGAAGCTTTCTCAACATCATCAGTAACTCAAGCAGTTACTGGAACATCTTCAATACTGGGACATCGACATCTTCAGTATTGAGTCTTTATCTTCTGTAGCACTTGAACAGCTACAATAATATCATCATCTGGATCCTCACGATTATCGTCATCACACGATCATCAACATCGTCATCTCACGATCATTAGCATCGTCATCACACGATCATCAGCATCGTCATCTCACGATCATCAGCATCGTCATCACACAATCATCAGCATCATCATCACATGATCATCAGCATCGTCATCACACGATCATCAGCATCGTCATCACACGATCATCGGCATCGTCATCACATGATCATCAGCATCATCATCTCACGATCATCATCATCGTCATCACACGATCATCAGCATCGTCATCTTAAAAAAAATCACTTTCTCGGAGACCAATCATCTACGGATCAATTCAGGGACCAAAGTCCGAGGATGATACAATCCCCACTTCTCGGAGACCACACGTCTACGGATCAATTCAGGGACCGAATTCTGGGGATGATACAATCCCCACTTTTCAGAGACCACACGTCTACGGATCTATTCAGGGACCGAAGTCCAGGGATGATACAATCCCCACTTCTCGGAGACCACACGTCTACGGATCAATTCAAGGACCAAAGTCCGGGGATGATACAATCCCCACTTCTCGGAGACCACACGTCTACGGATCAATTCAGGGACCAAAGTCCAGGGATGATGCAATCCCCTACCTGTTCATTCAGGACTTCATTATCGGAGACCCAGTCTACGGCTCAATTCTGGGACCTCAGTCCGGGGAAGATACAATCCCCTACCTGTTCATTCAGGACTTTATTATCGGAGACATCATGTCTACGGCTCAATTCTGGGACCTCAGTCCGGGGAAGATACAATCCCCTACCTGTTCATTCAGGACTTTATTATCGGAGACCCAGTCTACGGCTCAATTCTGGGACCTCAGTTCGGGGAAGATACAATCCCCTACCTGTTCATTCAGGACTTTATTATCGGAGACATCATGTCTACGGCTCAATTCTGGGACCTCAGTCTGGGGAAGATACAATCCCATACCTGTTCATTCAGGACTTTATTATCGGAGACATCATGTCTACGGCTCTCTTTAGGACTGAAAGTCCAGGGATGATCCAATCCCCTCAATTGTCCACTAAGGACTTCATTCTCGGAGACCTCACGTCTACGGCTCTCTTTAGGACTGAAAGTCCAGGGATGATCCAATCCCCTCAACTGTCCACTAAGGACTTCATTCTCGAAGACCTCACGTCTACGGCTCTCTTTAGGACTGAAAGTCCAGGGATGATCCAATCCCCTCAACTGTCCACTAAGGACTTCATTCTCGGAGACCTCACGTCTACGGCTCAATTCAGGGACCAAGGTCCAGGGATGATACAATCCCTATCTGTCCACTAAGGACTTCATTTTCGGAGACCATACGTCTACGGATCAATTCAGGAACTGAAGTCCAGGGATGATACAATCCCTCTTCTTTCTCGGAGATACCTGTCTACGGCTCACTTTAGAACAAGTGTTCAAGGATGATACAATCCTCACATGTATTCTCATCAATACAAGTACAAGTATCCTCAACCATACAAGTACATTAATCAATACATGTATCATCAAAAGTATGTATTCTTACCAATACATCTTATCATCAAAAGCATGTATTCTCACCAATACATATAACATCAAAAGCATGTATAAGTAAAACTAAGTATTCTAAGTATACGAGTCCTAAATCTAAATATTTCTAAGTATCTAGGTGTAGAGAACAGGTTACCTCATCATCAACCTTGTTGTTCGATGAGACAATCTCATCATCAGTGACTATACTACTCCCCCTTTCGAGGAGGGTCCTTTTGAGCTACACCAAGCTTGTCTCGAAAGTATTCAAATTTCACTCGAGACAGAGGCTTGGTTAGTATGTTGGTAACTTCTTCACTTGAGGTAGAGATTTGGTTAGTATATCGGTAACCTGTTACAAATTCAAACTTTATAGTTCCTTTCTGTGTCATATCTTGTTAGATCCCTATGATCTTTGACTTATCATGGAACACTGGATTCTATGTCATCTTGATACAACTCTATTTGTCACATAGGATCACAGTTGGTTCTATCTCTAAGTCAAACAATTCTGAAGCCAAACTTCTTCACAACTAGCAGAGCAAACAGCCATATATTCTGCTTGTGCTGAGAGCCACACTAGACTGCTTCCAGCTAAACCACGAGATCATGGCTAATCCCAGACAATAACATCCTCTTGATGTGTTCTTCTTGTCTGATACACTTTCTGCCCAATCAGCATCTGAGTAGCCATCTGAAGTCATGATCTCCAAGATAGCACAGATCAAAGTCTATCGTATCCTTTAGGTGCCTCATCACATGCTTTGCAACTATCAGGTGAAAATATCTAGTTTCCACTAGATACTGACTCAAGGTATTCACAACAAAGCATATATCTAATCTAGTATATGTTAGATACATCAATGACCCAATAATTTGACTGTACAGAGTTATATCCACTAACTCTGATGAGTTATCCCCTAATAGCTTCAAGTTGGAATCCATAAGAGTGGCCATTCCAACACCTCAAGTCATATTTCTCATCATACTTTCCCTGGTTGAGAAATATTCCTTATGAGCCTTGCCATACTTCCAGACCTAGGAAGTAAAGCATCAATTTGAGATCTTTCATTTTCATTTCTGCATTGAATGATCTTCTGCATATCTATCTGTGCCATCTCTCGTTAGATGGGTCTACTGATATGAGCCTCAATATCATTCGAACTCTGTGGTGAGTTCCTTCTTGCATCCATGTCATATGTGTATAGAAATCATATTCAACCTTGTAGCAAAGGTTGAGATCCACATCACCCATGGTGATCATTAAGCTTATCAATTTATTATCGATCCTAGGTACCTATACAGAACCTGATTCACACTTCTTCTTTAATTACACCATACTTGGAGCAAACATCTTGTCGTGATTCTCTTCCCCTTTCTAAGAGAATCTTCTAGCCATGAGCCTTCTATATTTTGTTTGATTTGTAAATCTTCTTGTTTGAACATCCACCACTTGTACGGTGTCCATCATTCTTCATGACCTTTCCTACAAATCAAAATTGAGTACATGATTAGTAATACTTCATAATCATCAAATCATATTGACATGATAACCTATTATGCATACAAATATCATTTACATAGTGATGCAACTATTTTGACCAATACTTTGGCACAACACTTTCCCATATCCTGTATGCATACAGTGGCTATCTAGATGCCTTCCATCTCTACCAGAACATACTATCGAGAGTGTGCACAACTCTCAGCATGTCAGCAAAGAGGTTTCATTCTAGACAAGCAACAATGGAATGTTTGTCCAACTTACCAATCATATGCATATTAGTAGTATACTGTTCAATGTTCTATGAATATTTACACTCAGCATGATATATTATAGGAATACAAATATGCATACAACCTATTACAGGCAATATCATTTACTATTTAAAATAACAACTCAAATACTTATCTTTTATGTTTGTGTGGTTGCCTCCCGCTTGATCTTCTGTATGTCTTTTGAACTTCTATTCATTCTGTACCACTGTGCATGTTCAAGTGTCATCCTCATGATCTCATACACAAACATACACCCATTAGTATGTTCTAAATGTTATCAAAACATTATAGTTCTAAATTCTTGAAAAATGTATAGTCATGATTATAGTTAATAAACATTAGTATTCAAGATTTCAGGGAAGTATTCTTTTACTCATGCATATCATCAATCAAGATAAAAGACATAATATGCATAATCCCTTGATTACTAACTTTATGAATAAGCATAACCAATCATACCAAGTATACTTATATAAGGGATCCTAACACAAGGTAAGATTCATGGGAAACATACCTGGATTAGTATACCTACTTAGTTATGTACAACATACCTAAACAATCTCTTCAATGATTTAGAGATCCTGAGCTAGAACCTGCATGTATCATAGGTTAAGCATAATATAACAAAGTCATACATACCTTGTAAGTAGAACAAAGATTATGGATGAGTCTTTGTCTTCATGTTTTCATGGTCATGGAACCTGATTTGTCTTTTTTGATGTACCTGTATCTTGTTAGCAGACAACATCAACCTCACACAACATCATAATGCATTAGTACAATCATATAGCCCTAATCAATGAATGTATTTGATCATTCACATGCATTCATACTGTTACTAGGGTGATAAGACAATTCTCACATTAATCAAGATTGTACTAATAAATAATATGAAGACAAACACATCATAAACTTAATCAAGAATTAGATTTCAAGACATACCTGAGCCTCCTTAAGTCATACCTGTCGAGACTTCTTGTAGTCTTCTTATGTAAGGCCTTAGCCTCAACTCCCCCTGAAACTTGATCTGGAGCTTGATTAGGGTTTTTCTAGAGAAACCCTAAAAATTCAATCTTTGACTTTCACACTTCTGAATGAAAGAATATGTCTTGCTGAGCTGATCAAACTAGCATACTTCAATTTTGGAATTTCCAAAATTTGACCCCTCAAAATTGCCTTTGAAACTTCTGGATCTTCTGGACAGGGTTCCGAACTAGGGTTTGATGAAGCCCACCCTTCTTCCCAAACAAAAGGTTCGATCCAAGGCTCTAAACTCTTATTTGTCTTAGGAGTTTCCAGCCGTGGTTACAGACTTCAAAAATTCCAACTTTTGCTGAAGCCCTAATTTTCCATCTTTCCGATCAAAATCCCGAACTGGGGTTTGATCAAGCCCGGTCTTCCACCCAACCAAAAAATTTGATCTTGGTCTCTAAATTTCGATTTTCCTGAGTAGCATTCAGCCGTGGACTCCGATTCCAAAAATTCTAACTTTCTCTGAAACCCTAAATTCTAGAAGCCATGAATAAAGGTGCTCGAAAAATAATTCTGTTTTGACAGAAATATGCACCTGATTGTTTCTTCTATAACTCTGAAATTTTTGCTCCACAGGGTGTGAAACCCTTTTTCTGCAGTAGCCTGACCTGTCATCTTTCCATCCTGACAGGTCTGACCTCAATTGGATTTTCTGAGAGAGAGTTATGCCAAGTGTCGCAACGTGACCTGTTTATGGGATAAAACAGTAGAGCGAACTTGTACGGAGTGCCACGTGTCACTGTTTGAACTTAGGCCTCTGAAAACGTTTCCTGAGATAGCTCGCCCTGTTATCTTTCCATCTTGACAGGTCTGACCTCAATTGGACTCTCTGAGAGAGAGTTATGCCAAGTGTCGCAACATGACCTGTTTATGGGATAAAACAGGAGAGCGAACTTGTACGGCGTGCCACGTGTCACTGGTTCACCTTCGGCTTCTGAAAACGTTTCCTGAGATAGTACAGTCTGTGTACTAGCTGTCACTTTTTACAAAATTTCATTTGGAGCTTCCTAGCCCAAGTTATGACCTTTTTTCTAAGGTTACCTGATTTTGACTGAGATCCGGAAGAGGCAGAAACCCTAACTTGTATTGATCATAACTCATAAAGTACAACGAATCTGAGGGTGCCCTTTGGACACAAGGTACCTGGGGATGTTATCTTAGACCTGTAAACGTTTCAGACCCTGAACCTTCGCAGAAATGGATTTATAGTGAAAGTTCCACGAAGACTGTTTTTTGCTATGTAAAACCCTAACCTTCAAATTATCGTAAGTAAAGCAAGTGTCGTAAGTGCCATACCTTGTCTTCCTTCAGGTTAGCTCTGATACCATGTTAAAATTTAACATGCTAAGACTGAAAATAGCAGCATTACATTCCATTTCACAATAATAGCATATACAGGATCACTGAAGAAACAACAAGCATAACATAAACACAAGAGACAGAGATTTATCCTGGGAAACCCTCATGGGGTAGAAAACCCAGCAAAGCTTCCTCAATATAGATGACCAGCAATATACAAAGATGAAACCCTAAGACATGATCTCCTCCTCCACAATAGCAGACCTCTCCTCCACAAGTGCGTTATCCTCTCTCAAGTGAGTGTATCAAATGAGGAACACACCTCCTCTATTTATACACTACTCTGATATGTATTTTACACAAGTACATGTAGGCTCGTATTTAACCATTAGGTTAAATACCCCATTATAACTGACTGGGCCGACCCCCACATGGTGGGTCTAATAACCCTAGTTACCACACCCAACTCGGAGGAATAAACATCTCCGGATTTATAGTATAATCACATCGGAGGTATGGAACATCTCCGGAATAAATAATATACAAATATAATATTCTTTGAAGTTACAATATCTCAACAAAACTCACGGGTTTTAATGAGGAAGTCTCCATATACTTTGCAAAGAACCTTAATGATGAGGTGATTAAATTAAAAACCCTAAGTTTTTAGCTCACAAAAACCCTGATTTCCGAGGCTATAGGTATCGCTATGGAGGGAGAGTTGTTGTTCAAAAAGAGCCCATTCGAGTTTGATCCCAACCCTTTTATGTTGCCAGGTAATGAAAAGTTAAATTGGGGTAATGGTGTTCACATAACAAAGTTTCGACCTGAATGGAGGCATGTGCTCGGCATCATTCAGACTTATATTACATGCGAGGGCAGATATTCAATGGTCTTCAGATTTTTAATGCATCTTAAGATGTACTATAAGATGATCCTTCCATTTTTCCTGTACAAGAGCATTCTGAAGATGTCCAATAAGGTTAAAGCATGTCCTAAACTTTTAAGACAGTCAATATTCCATCATTGTCTTATAAAATTAATCATTCAAATAGTATTGCAGAAGGAGAAAAAGACATTGGAACATTTTATATTTTGGTTTGGTTTCATTGCTGAACGGGATGAGGGTATGAACAAGGGAAGTAAAAAAGGTAAGATGGGAGGAGTCTTGATACAGGATATTTTTTAGAATCCTCCATCACAGAGCAATCTTAAATACTCTGCAAAAGAGGAGCAGTTGGAGGTATCCGAAGCTAACAAACCAAAGAGCCCAGAAAATGATGAGGTTAATGCATTTGAAGGGGAGCAGGAACATGGTCAAGAACCTCAAGAAATGGAACAAGCTTCTAATTCTACTGCTGAAGACTTTCAAATCCAAATTATACCAAACAGGATATGGCTAAGACCCTCACTGCCCAAGATACTACAAAGAATTCAAAAGATACAATTGTGCAGGAGGTAGATTTTGAAGATGCAACCCTCCTTATGCAGTTAAAGGAATCAAGCTGGAGATTTAGGACAAGATCAGCCATGAAGGGTAAGGGTAAGTTAGAAAGAAGTTCAGGTTCAAATCAGAAAACAAAGGAGATTAATATAGTTCCAAGTTCTTCAAATGATGAAGGGGAAAAGGAGGAGAATAGATCAGATTCTCATCAAACCACCCTACAGCGAAATTAGATAAAGTTAGAAGAAGCAGGTGAAGAAGTGAATAAGATAGAAGAAGAAGAAATCATAGTGGAGCAGGATGAATTTGAGATTGCACAAAGAGTAGCCAAAGACAGATATGAGGAGGATTTAATCTTTCAGAAGCTAGATATTCCCCCTTCTACATCTCAGGATTCTACTTTGAACGGAGAAATAAGCATATGCTCAGAAATTTAAAGCCTCAAGAGGGTTCAGAAGCAGCATCAAGCTGAGATAGTGTTTATTAGTGAATCAAATGATAGGCTTACCCAGACTAATAAACGTCTAAGGGATGATTTGGCAGAGGTTAATAACCATTATCAGGAGCTGATGGTTTTGGCAAAGACGGATTTGAAGAGGAAGAGAGAAGTAGAGGCTCAGACAGATGATGTGAACAGACAGGTACAGAAGCTGAAGGAGAAAAACAAGCTCCTGGTAGACAAGATTAAAGTTTTGGAATCCGAGCAGCCACAGCACATCAAAACAACACATGCTTTGGAAGGGATTGCAATGTTGGTCGAGGCTACAAGGAAAGCTACCTAATGCCTAGTTTCTTTTTCATTTTTGTATCAAGTATGTAATAACTAGTAGTTAAGGTTTTAATTAAAGACACTAGTTTAAAAAGATCAATTAAGTAACTGTTTTGAGACCTAAAGACCTAAAAGTAGTTACAAACTACTTCTTTGAAAAATGTTTAAAAGGAAGTAAATGGGAATGAACAAGGGTTCGATGTTTTTGGTTTGAAGCTACTATGCAGTGCTGTTGAAAATGCTTGCAAGTTTATCATGTAAGTTTGAAGACTGAGATCATACATATATGTTATAAGCCATCTTTATATTACTTGAATGTGTTTTTATTCCTGATTAGTGTGATCATACAGTGCATAATTTCATTCTCGTTTTGATGTTTTTGATTCTACGAATGCTTATGTATTGTAGATAGAAACCGGAATGTGTGACTTTGGAATGTGATGGGTTATGTTTTATTAAGATCGTGGTTCCAGTTCTTTATGCTGCATGGTTTAATTGAAGTTGATTTTTCCTTTCTTTCTTAATATTGAAACCTTCAAATCATTAAACCTAAAACCAACAAAAAAAACTATTGCATATTTATCTTGAGATTGTGAAGATTGTGCTGGCTTGTCCCTTAGTAGTCTATGAACAAATTCTGGCACTAACATCTTTTGGCTCCGTTGCTGGGGATGGAAGTGAATTTTCATCTTCCCTATGATATCTTTATTGCTCTGGTTTTGAGGTGAATAGGACCAGAAAATTTTTCAGACTACAGTTCACCAAGTTAGTATTTCACAGTGGCTTCCAGGAGGTCTAGGACTAGAGGGAATCCTACTTCACCATTACACCTAGGGGTGTCAGATCCGGAAAAGATTCTGAAGAAAACTAAAAAGGGATTACATACTGTTTCTTTTGGAAGATCTCAATATTCTCCAAACTTAATTTCTCTTGGTCAATCATAGTCATCATCTCCATTTCCGTTCTCTGAACCAAAACTAGAGGAGGTAGAAATTCAAGTTTTTACAAGTTCATTGTCTCCTAAAGAAATCAAAACTTAGTTTTTGCCTTTGTTACAGTTTAAAGCTAATAGTGCTACCTCGCAGTTTCATTCTGGAAAAAACAAGAAACCATTATCAACCTTGAATAAGATCACTTCAAACATGGCAGCTAGGTATGCACCCTTAGTGTTTCCATAGCCATTAAATGCTTTTCCAGCAAGGGATTATCAAAAATATCTACCTAGGTTTAATGGGCTGGGAGAAACAACTGCAAAAGAACACTGGACTGCATTCCTTAGCTATGCTGATAGCCAAAATACAGAAGCAAAGGATGTATGGATGCGTGTGTTTGTGCAAAGTTTGGATGGTGATGTTAGAAAATGGTTTAGGGAGCTTCCACAAAACTCAATAACCTTGATTGAAGAGTTACAAGATGTTTTCATGAGGCAATGGGGAGATACAAAGGATCACACATATTATGTAACTGAGTTTGTAGCTTTAAAGAGAAAACATGATGAAACTATAGTTGAGTTTTCTAAATGCTTCAGCAAAATGTATGGCACAATTCCAATGGAAATTAAGCCTTCGGAAACCTTAGCTAAGCTGACATATGCAAATGCATTTGATCATGATTTCTCTATGCACCTGAGAGAGAGAGACCTATAACATTACTGAACATGCAAGAAGCTGCTTTAGAGGTGGAATCCAACATTTTGGCTTCTAATAGACTTAAGGATCAAGATCATCAGATTCAGGATAGGAAGGGTAAGAATGTAGTAATGCCTGCTACCTCAACATCAAAAAAGGAAGAAAGTCAGATTGATGAGATGAGTAAGATAATTAAAACTTTGACTGCAAATGTGAGTAGGTTGGAGTTAGAGAAGAATTCAAATAAACCTTTTCAAGATGGAGAAAGAAATCCCAATCAAAATCCACAGTTTAGAAGACAATTTGTTCCAAGATTCATGCCTCGGGAAAGGAGAAACAATGATATGCAGAGGGAGAGAAGAGAAAATGAGGATAAAAGAGTTCCTCGTCCATTTCAAAATAATTTTGTAGAAGAAGTTGAATGGGTGGAAGATGTACAGTATGAGGATGATTCAAATCAGAATTTAAACTATTTTAGGGAATTATCGTCTGAAGGTTTTACAACTGAGGTTAGTTATCAGAATTCTGAATATTATGATTCATATGATTACCAGGAAGGGAGTGATCATCATCCTCGGACTTCAATTAGTATATGCCAGACTGATCCAAAAAAGTTCTACAATTTAAGATCAAGTCCTATACAGGTTGCAAAAATTCCAAAAAATACAGTAGTTCCACCTTCTAAACAGCCTAATCAAACACAAGGAAGGGGACAAGACCATAGTAATCAGCCCAAAACAACAGAAATTGAAGAAACCAGTAAGAGTGCACAGACTTTTAACTTTGAGAATGAATTGTGTAAAATCAAGGTTCCAGTGCCATTGAATGAGCTAATGAAAACTCCTTGTTTTAGAGATTCTGCATGTAAACTATTGAATGTTCCAGTTAATTCTTCTCCTTCAGATACAGTGAATTTGCAAGAAGAACAGCCAGAAATAATACTGGGTTCAGCTTCATTAGGAAAGCTAGAAAATGGTTCGAATTCTCCCCCACCTTTTTATATAAGCTTAACTATTCATGATCAAATGATTCATAACTGCCTTCTTGATTCTGGAGCTTCACACAACTTGATGCCAAAGGCAGCAATGGAGGCTCTTGGGTTAAGTATCACCAAGCCTTATCATGATTTATACGCTTTTGATTCTAGAGCTGTGAAATGTTTAGGAGTGATCAAAGATTTGGTGGTTAATCTTTCTCAATTACCCATGAAAAGTGTTATTATGGATGCAGTAGTTGCTGATGTAGCTCCTAAGTTTGCTATGCTGCTCTCAAGGTCTTGGGCGAAGAAAATAGGTGGTACATTACAGATGGACTTGGCATATGCAACCATTCCATTTTTTGGTGGTGAAAATAGAAGGTTGTATAGGGAATTACAGTATGCTTACATAGTCACAGATGACAAGAATCCTACTAATCATCCTCTCTATTCAGTAGATGAAGAGCTAGGTTCTTGTATGCTTCATTTTAGCAATGAAAGTACAGATGGAATATTACAGGTAGAAGAAGAGGCATCATTCAAACCTACTATTGAACAAAAAGATGAGTTGTGGCAAATGTATTTTGATGGTTCTTCATGTAAAGAAGGAGCAAGAGCTAGCATTGTCTTGATTTCTCCTGGTGGAGAAGTAATTAGTTTGATGTATAAATTGGAGTTTGTTACTACCAACAACACAGCCGAGTATGAAGCATTGATATTGGGTTTAAGGGCTACGAAAGATTTGGGAATTCAACAACTTTCTGTTTATGGCGACTCTAAATTAATTGTCCAACAGGTGAAGGGAAAATATCAAGTAAAGCAGTATTTGTTGAAAGTATATAGAAATGAGGTTTGGGAGATGATTGACAATTTTTTCATAGCATTTAATATTACTTTCATTCCCAGAGATCGGAATCAGACTGCTAATTCATTGGCATTAGCAGCCACACATTTCAAGATTCCAAAATGTACTTAGTTGAGATATCCAATTGAAGTAAGATATAGACCTTCAGTGCCAGATAACATAAAACATTGGAGAGTGTTTTGCGGATGATGTGGAAATTAAAAAATTCTTGGAGTTAGCTGGAGAGTTTTCCAATTCTTTGATTGATCAAGATCAAGATGAGGAAATAGAGGATACTACTGCATACACAGAAAACACAATTGCTGATCACAGAATTATTGAATTAAAAGGTAATTTTATTCCTAAAGGTCTGGTCCCCCTTGAAAGAATTTTTTCCAAAAATGATACTTTGCTAAAACCTTCAATGCAATCATCAGAAGAGAATATCATGAGCTGTAACATTGGTAATGAGAAGCAGCCTAGAATGGTGAAGATTTCAAAGTCTCTTCTAGTAGAGCAAAGAAACATGTATATTGCATTATTGAAGAGGTTTGTTGATATTTTTGTTTGGTGCTATGAATATTTAAGAACTTATAACACAGATATTATTCAGCATAAGGTGCCTTTAAAATCAGATGCGAAACCCATTAGACAAAAGTTGAGGAGAATTAATCCAGCTCTGCTGCCAGTTATAGAGGAGGTTAAAAAGTTATTAGATGCAAAGATAATTGTTCCCCTTAGATATTCATCATGGGTTGCGAACTTAGTTCCAGTTCGAAAGAAGAATGGAGAGATAAGGTTATGTGTAGACTTTCGGAATCTAAATAGAGCATCATTGAAAGATAATTACCCATTGCCAAAGATAGAGCAAATTCTGCAAAAAGTTGTGGGTGCACAAAGAATTTCCATGGTTGATGGATTCTGAGGGTACAATCAAATAGTTGTACATCCGGATGATAGAGAGAAGACATCCTTTACTACTCCATGGGGCACATTCATGTATGATAAAATGCCATTTGGATTGATGAATGCGGGTGCAACCTTCCAAAGAGCTATGGATATAGCTTTTGTAGGTGAAAAGGAAAAATTTGTTGTAATTTACTTGGATGATATTACTGTTTTTTCTCAGTCAGATGATGAACATTTGAAGCATCTCGAGCAAACATTTCTGAAATGTAGGAAATTTGGGTTGTCATTGAATCCCAAAAAGTCACATTTTGCTGTACAAGAGGGAAAACTTCTTGGTCATCTTGTTTCAGCTGAAGGTAT
This sequence comes from Larix kaempferi, assembly GCA_027924585.1. NCBI lineage: Eukaryota > Viridiplantae > Streptophyta > Pinopsida > Pinales > Pinaceae > Larix > Larix kaempferi. The sequence continues at coordinate 13,611,899 of BSBM01000268.1, forward strand.
TAGGATAGATCCTGAGAGAGTTAAAGCAATTCTAAAGATTACTCTCCCAAGAAGTAAAAAGGACATTCAATCATTCATCGGGAAGATTAATTTTTTGAGGTGGTTTATCCTAAATTTTGTTGAGACTATTAAACATATCACATCCATGCTGAGGAAGGATCAATAAGTGAAATGGACAACAGAGGCTAAGGATTCATTTGAGAAGATTAAGCAAGCTTTGACAGAAGCCCCATTTTTGGTAAGTCCATACTTTTCAAAAGATTTTCTTACTTTCTCCTTTGCATCCCAAGATACAATAGCAGCTATCCTTTTACAAAAGAATGTAGATGGTTTGGAACAGTCAATAGCTTTCTTTAGTAAGACTCTCAAGGATTCAGAATTGAAGTATAGTACACTTGAGAAGCAAGCTTATGCACTTGTTAAAGCCTTAAAGTTTTTTAGAATTTACATTTTGCATTCAAAGACAATTTCCTATGTACCTAATGCTGCCATTAAGGATATTTTAACCCAGCCATACAGTGAGGGTAAAAGAGGTAAGTGGATTGAAAAAATCATGGAATACGAGGTTGAAATCAGGCCTACAAAGTTGGTGAAAGGTCAGGGGTTGGAAAAGCTGTTAACTGGTTCGAATTGTGAGGCCTTAGATATCCATCTGGTGGCAAATCAGCCAAGTCAGGAAGAATTGCATATGAGGGAAAACTAAGAGCAGATTTTGGATAAATACATAAGATCAGAGTGGTATGCTGATATTGTTTATTTTTTGCTGCATTTGAAATTTCCAAATCAATTTGATAAGAAAGCATCAAGATCATTGAAGTTTAAGGCTACCAATTATTGCTTGGAAAATCAACATTTGTTTTGGAAGGATCCAGGTGGAATTTTACTCAAATGTTTAGAAAAATCACAAGTGAAGGAAGTCATTTCAGAAATGCATGAGGGTGTTTGTGGAGGTCACAAGTTTTGGAAGTCTACAGCATATAAAACTCTTAGGTCTAGTTTTTATTGGCCATCTTTATTTTCAGATGTATATCAGTAGGTGCGAGGATGTGTTCAGTGTCAAAAGTTTGCTGGAAAACAAAAGCTCCTTTCTTTACCATTAAAGCCTATTGTAGTCAATGCCTCCTTTCAGCAGTGGGGATTAGATTTTATAGGAGAAATTAATTCAGCATCTAGTGGACAGCATAGGTGGATACTTACTACCACATATTTTTTCACTAAATGGGTGGAAGCAATTCCAACTTGTAAAGCAACTGAAGGATTTATCATGAATTTCATACAGGAAAACATTTTGAGTAGATTTGGCTGTCCACGGGGTTGTTGACTGATAATGCACCTGCTTTCAAGTCAAACGCTATGGTAAGTTTTTGTGAACAAAATGGAATAGATTTGAGGCACTCTACACCCTATTATCCCCAGGGTAATGGTTTAGCAGAATCATCAAATAAAAACATTATTCAAAGTATTAGAAAGCTGTTAAACCAAAATAAGAAGTCATGGGATTCAATCAATGCTAAAGTATGCTTTGTGGGAAGATAGGATAACTACCAAGAAGGCGATAGGTCTGTCTCCTTTCCAATTGGTATATGGTACTGATGCAATATTTCCTATTCATCTAGGTATCCCAGTAATAAGTTTTTCCAAGACTGCCAAGAAGAACCTAATGATCTCCAAAGAAGGATTTTCTCATTGATTGAATTACAGCAAGAACGTGAGGCCATAGCTGAAAGGGTTGATGCATACAGAAGAAAGATTAAAGCAGGGTTTGATAAAAAGGTAAAGGAAAATACTTTTTCTCTTGGTGATATGGTACTTAGATGGGATGCCAGGAGAGACTAGAAGGGTCAACATGGTAAGTTTGATAATCTATCGTTAGGTCCCTTCATAATTTCAAAAATTTTAGAAAATAATACTCTCATATTACAAACTTTGGAAGGTGAGGAGCTGTCTACTCCAGTTAATGGATGGTTCCTCAAACATTTCTACAGTGCTTGAAGGTAGATGATAGCTCATTCATTGTATATACCGGTGTGAAATAAGACTCCATACCCAATGGAAGTTTGCAAACTAAAGAGGCAGTTTTAGATGGTAGAAAGGCACTGGTCTACAAGTTCTTGAAACCTCACAAGGATGCTTTCATCCCACAGCTGGAGCCAAATATTAATGCTAAGATTGTTCTTATCTGTACTTCCTTCATTAAGGTCTATTTAAAATTTTTGATCTTGTTGTTGTTTTATTAGTTTATGATTTGTATTATTTTATCTTAATTTTATTTTTTATTATTTTTTCATTTTATTCCTTTCTTTAACCCTAAAATATTCAAGTGGCTTATTTAACATGATGTTTTCCTCAAAGTCTGAAATTACATTGATTTAAGCCTCATTATCAAGCTTATAACCAAGTTTAAACTCTTGTGCTAAGCATATTTATCAAATAAATTATGGTGGAGCATTCTGGTAGCACAAAATGACAAATAAACCTCAACGTGCTACAAGAATCCAATATGATTGAAAAAAGTGGTTATTCATGTTGAATAGTGGTCTGCTCGAATTATGATGACTAGAGGCTTTGCTATAATTTTTTGAAATGTTGAAACACCTGTCAAGGATTTATGATAATCGTGGCTTCCATTTCATTTCTACCATCAATAAAAATCAGGTTTGCAAGTCACGAATTAATTTGGGCGTTGCAGAGTGATGACACATATTCGTTGAACGTGGTTAACTATTGAAGCTTTAAACATTTGTCATTAAAAGCTCTAATTAATACTGTGCAGATGAAAACAAGACGGAGTGGTAAGACTAACAGATTGGAACCGATGGGTACACAGTGGGCCGATAAGTTTTCGTTGTGTGCAGATGTGTTTAGGGCAGCTGGATGGTTCAGGTTTTTGAAAAACTCACGGGTTTTAATGAGGAAGTCTCCATATACTTTGCAAAGAACCTTAATGATGAGGTGATTAAATTAAAAACCCTAAGTTTTCAGCTCATAGAAACCCTGATTTTTTAGGCTACAGGTATCGCTATGGACGGAGAGCTGTGGTTCAAAAAGAGCCCATTCGAGTTTGATCCCAACCCTTTTCTGTTGCCAGGTAATGAAAAGTTAAATTGGGGTAATGGTGTTCACATAGCAAAGTTTCGACCTGAATGGAGGCATGTGCTCGGCATCATTTAGACTTATATTACATACGAGGGCAGATATTCAATGGTCTTCAAGTATCATATCATATTTTTAATGCATCTTAAGATGAACTGTAAGATGAGCCTTCCATTTTTCCTGTACAAGAGCATTCTGAAGATGTCCAATAAGGTTAAAGCACATCCTGAACTTTCAAGACAGTCAGTATTCCATCATTGTCTTATAAAATTAATCATTCAAAAAGCATTGCAGAAGGAGAAAAAGACATGGGAACATTTAATATTTTGGTCTGGTTTCATTGTTGAACAGGATGAGGGTATGAACAAGGGAATTAAAAAAGCTAAGACGGTAGGAGTCTTGATACATGAGATTTTTGAGAAGCCTCCATCACAGAGCAATCTTAAAGACTCAGCAAAAGAGGAGCAGCTAGAGGTATCCGAAGCTAACAAACCAAAGAGCCCAGAAAATGATGAGGTTAATGCATTTGAAGGGGAGCAGGAACATGGTCAAGAAACTCAAGAAATAGAACAAGCTACTAATTCTACTGCTAAAGACTTTCAAATCCAAATTATACCAGAACAGGATATGGCTAAGACCCTAACTGCCCAAGATACTGCAAAGAATTCAAAAGATAAAACTGTGCAGGAGGTAGATTTTGAAGATGCAACCCTCCTTATGTAGTTAAAGGAATCAAGCTGGAGATTTAGGACAATATAAGCCATGAAGGGTAAGGGTGAGTTAGAAATAAGTTCAGGTTCAAATCAAAAGACAGAGGAGATTAATATAGTTCCAAGTTCTTTGAATGATGAAGGGGAAGAGGAGGAGAATAGATCAGATTCTCATCAAACCACCCTACAGCAGGATTATATAAAGTTAGAAGAAGCAGGTGAAGAAGTTAATAAGATAGAAGAAGAAGAAGTCATAGTGGAGCAGGATGAATTTGAGATTGCACAAAGAGTAGCCAAAGACAGATATGAGGAGGATTTAATCTTTCAGAAACTAGATATTCCCCCTTCTATATCTTAGGATCCTACTTTGCAAGGAGAAATAAGCATATGCTCAGAAATTGAAAGCCTCGGGAGGGTTCAGAAGCAGCATCAAGCTGAGATAGTCTTTCTTAGTGAATCAAATGATAGGCTTACCCAGACTAATAAACGTCTAAGGGAGGATTTGACAGAGGTTAATAACCGTTATTAGGAGCTGATGGTTTTGGCAAAGAAGGATTTGAAGAGGAAGAGAGAAGTAGAGGCCCAGACAGATGATGTGAACAGACAGGTACAGAAGCTGAAGGAGAAAAACAAGCTCCTGGTAGACAAGATTAAAGTTTTGGAAGTCGAGCATCCACAACACAACAAAAGAACTCATGCTTTGGAAGGGATTGCAATGTTGGTCGTGTTAATTTTTGAGCATTAATTCAATATACTCTAGGATCTTTACTGAGAGAATAACATGTACAATATATCAATTCATATCAATCATAGCAAGCATATCAATCATCACAAGATGCAAACATAAGAGACAATAGACACACAAAGTTTCCATGGGGAAAACCCTAAGGTGAAAAACCCCACAACTTCCTCAGAGATAGATAGAGCAATAATACAACCAAAGTACAACCCAAGTACACAAAGATAGTCTCCTCCTAGCAACTAATCCTCCTCCTCACATGTGCGCCACTTTTCGAGTGATGTAGAGTGAGATAATGAGATGATCAAAATAGAGATCTCCCGATCTCTATTTATACTTGTCCTGACTACCCAATAAACTTATGGGGCCGACTTGTCTAGCTTAGCATAATGACCCATGGTTAACTTAATCAGGGCCGACCCCACACATGGTGGTATAATAACCCATCGGCAAGTTACAACACTTGCGACACTTGTCAATACAAATGACGACACTTCCTTATAGAGGAATAACACATCTCTATAGGAGTACAATATACATAAATGAAATACATAGGTGAAATACATTCCGAAGTTACATATACATCAATACTCCCTCTTAACTAAGAAGGTATTTCTCGACACAGATCTGCTAGCACAAGTCTTCTTCTCTGGATCACCATCAGCGAATCATCGTCCTCAAATAATCATCATCATCACTGCTGCTGCTATCTCAATCAATCTCTGAATCTACTCATCATAGGAAGTTCTACAGAGCCAATCCTTTTTCATACTGGATGTAGGCCCACCAACTACAGGTCTTCATCATCACTGGCCATATTGTGGAATCCTCAGGACTTATTACGTGCGTCACAAAACTTCACAAGAGCATCCCAGGACTTATTACGGGCACATAACCCAACCTATCGAATCTCCCAGGGAGCTATTACATGTGACGCCACCACAAAACCTCGAAAGAGAATCCCAGGATTGATTACGATCACACACCTCAACCTATCGGATCTCCCAGGGCACTATTATATGTGGTCACCACAAAACCTCGCAAGAGCATCCCAAGACTTATTACGGGAACACATCCCAACCTATCGGATCTCCCAGGGCGATATTACATGTGGTCATGGAAAAACCTCGAAAGAGCATCCCGGGACTTATTACGGGAACACATCCCAACCTATTGGATCTCCCAGGGCACTATTATATGCCATAGGACAAAACCTCGAAAGAGCATTTACCAGATCTCCCAGGGAGCTATTATATGCCAGCGGAAAAACCTAGCAAGAGAATCTGTAAACCTCCCAGGGCACTATTATATGTCCTCCCAAAGAAAAACCTCGAAAGAGCATTTGCCAGATATCCCAGGGAGCTATTATATGCCAGCGGAAAAACCAGCCAAGAGAATCTGCAAACCTCCCAGGGCACTATTATATGCTTATCTGCACAACCTTTCCACAACCACAGAGTATCAACTTGATACTCACCATACATCATCCTGATGTACACATGATCATCTTGATCATCATCACTGTATCGTCCTGACGCATGTCATCTGGAGCAACATCCTGAAGCTCATCATCCATGATCATCCTGATCATACAATGCATCCACCTGATGCATACACAGTATCTACCTGATACATATCATCATACATGATCTACTTGATGATACAATGTATCCACCTGATACATATACAAATACATACACATGATCCAACTGATCATATCCAGCATCCAACATGATGCATACATACATATAAATGATCCAACTGATCATATCCAACATCCAACATGATGCGTACATACATATAAATGAGCCAACTGATCATATCCAGCATCCAACATGATGCATATACAGAGCAGTAACTGGAGCATCGTCCTGATGCTCATCATCTAGCACTTACATCCATAGCCATGGAAGGATCCTCCTCTCACCATGCTAGGAATGGCTTCAGTAAATGTGTCCATCGCTTCTTCCTCGAAGTGTCATCAATATGAAGAACACCAAGCCTCTCTCTGAAGTACTCGAACTTCACTCTGGCTAGTGGTTTCATCAGCACATCTACAATCTGCTCATCCGTCGCAACATACAGGAGCTTCACTGCTCCTCTCTGCACCATATCCCTAATATAGTGATATTTGATCTCAATGTGTTTCGACCTGTCGTGGAACACCGGGTTCTCAAACAGCTTCACACAACTCTGGTTATCACAAAAGATACCAGTAGGCTCCAACGGTAGATCAAATAACTCAGACAGTAGCTTCCTCAGCCATACTGCCTCACAACTAGTCGAACAAGCTGCAACATACTCTGCCTTGGTTGTACTTAGTGCTACGCAGGACTGCTTCCTGCTAAACCAAGAGATCACAACTGATCCCATACTGAGCCAGCACCCAGAAGTGCTCTTCCTATCTGCAGCACTGCCTACCCAGTCCGAATCAACATAACCCTGCAAGTTAAACTTTCGATTTGCATCATACTTGAGCCCATAGTCAACCGTACCCTTCAGGTACCTCAGAATATGCCTTACAGCAACTAGGTGAACACCTCTGGGATCTGTTAGGAACTGACTCAATGTGTTCACCGCAAAGTAGATATCTGATCTCATGTTCATCAGGTACATTAAGGACCCAATCATCTAACGATACACAGTGACATCAATCGGATCAGATGAAGCATCACACAGAAGCTTCAGGTTCGATGCCATAAGTGTGGTCATGGCCTTGCAATCCATCATCCCGAACCTCTTCAGGATCTCTATTGCATACTTCCCTTGTCCAAGGAAGATCCCATCTACACTCTGCCACACCTCCATTCCTAGAAAATAGTGCATCATCCCCAAGTCCTTCATCTCAAACTCAGCAGCAAGCTTCCTCTTGGTATCAGCAATCAAACTATCATTACCTGTAACAAATAGGTCATCCACATACAGGAGTAGTATCACAGGATTGCCTTCCTCAACCTTGTAGTAAAGGTTGGAATCCACTTTACTCTTGGTAAAGCCCAAACTAGATAGGAAACTGTCCATCCTACCATACCAAGTCCTAGGAGCTTGCTTCAAGCCATACAAGGATTTCTTCAACCTGCACACATATGACTTCCTGTCATGTGTCTCAAAACCAAGTGGCTGCTCCACATACACTTCCTCCTCGACTACACAATTCAAGAAAGAAGTATTGACATCCATCTAATGTATCTTACATTTCATTACTGCAGCCAGAGAAAGTACTGATCTAATGGAAGTGTATCTGGCTATAGGAGCAAAAGTTTCTTCATAGTCGATTCCTTCTTTCTGTGAGAAGCCACGAGCTACAAATCTCACTTTGTATTTCTCTATGCTGCCATCTGCAGCATGCTTGATCTTGTAGATCCATTTGGAAGTCACAACAGACTTCCCTTCAGGTCTTGGGACTACATCCCAAACATCATTTTTCATTATTGATTGGTATTCCTCAACCATGGCATCCTTCCATTCTTTCTTTTCCGCTACATCTTCATAACTGGAAGGTTCTTTGTTCATAATATCATAGAGTAAAGCAACATAGCTAGTATGTGATCTAGTTCTCTTCTTTCCTCTGTGTTCTTCTTCTGGAATGCCATATCTTTCTGCATCTTGAATGAGCTCTCTAGCCCATGCAGGTTTCCTCTTGTGAGAGTCCTTCTCACGAGGTGGATCTACAGGTTCTTGCAGATCTTCAATTTCATGATCAACATCTAGAATTGCTTCAGTCATAGTAGAGTCTTGAAATCTGGTTTCCTTTGGTTCTTCATGATCTTCAACGGGTGTATTCCTTGATTTAATGAATGTTGAATTTTTCATCAAATGTTACATCCCTACTGACATCAATCTTCTTGAACCCTGGAAAGTATATTCTGTAAGCCTTCGAGCTTTCACTGTAACACACAAAGATACCCTTCTTTCCTGAAGGATCTAGCTTAGTCCTCTTTTCCTTTGGCACATGAGTGTATACTGGACAACCAAATATTCTGAGATGGCTGACTTCAGGTTTCTTACCAGAGAAGACCTCTTCTGGTGTCTTGTTGTCCAATATCTTATGGGGTGTTCTATTTTGCACATATACAGCTGTCCTAGCTGCTTCTTCCCATAGATGCATAGGCAGATCCTGGTCATGCAGCATTGCCCATGTTGCTTCCATGATTGTTCTATTCTTTCTTTCTGCAACTCCATTCTGTTGTGGATTGTAGGGAGCATTCAACTCCCTCTTAATACCTGAATCATTGCATAGTTTCTTGAAATCACCTGAAGTGAATTCTCTGCCATTGTCGGATCTGAATGTCTTGATCTTTTTATCAGTTTCATTTTCCATCAATGCTTTGAATTCCTTGAACTTATCAAATACTTCATCCTTGTTTTTCAAGAAGTAAACCCAAGTCTTTCTATAGAAATCATCAATGAAAGAGACATAGTATACATACCCACTCAGAGAGCTGGATGACATCGGACCGCATACATCAGAGTGGATGATTTCCAAGATTCCTTTTGCCTTGCTTTCACTTCTTGGAAATGCCTTATTTATGTTCTTTCCTTTTTCACATCCTTTGCAAACACCTTCATGCTTTGTCTTGATTTCAAGAAGACCTTCTACAGCTTTACTTGCAATTGGTAGTGCTCTATAGTGCACATGTGCAAGTCTTCTATGCCAAAGTTCACTTGGCTCCATGGATTCATGTACCATGGCATGTTCAGGTTGTCCCTTCAATTTGTACAATCCTCCCTCTTGCTCTCCAATCACAACTGCATCATCTATGGTCTTACCTTTTGACCACATGAGTACTTGGCCATCTACAAATGAAACCCTCATGCCTTTTGCATCCAATGCAGATATGGAGAGTAGGTTCTTCTTGAGTCCAGGTACAAATAATACATCTTTCATCTTCAAGGAATTTCCAGATTCTAGGTTGAAGGAGGCTTCACCACTTCCTTTGATAGGATATTGGTAGTCATCCCCAAGTTTCACCTTATGGGGTGACTCATGTTCAAATATTAGCAAAGGATTCTTTGAACCCAGTCATGTGATTTGAAGCCCCACTATCAATAATCCAATCATTACATTCATGGGAGACATTACCTGTGAGAGTAGAGATTAGAACATATTCATCTTCACTTGATGAGTCATCCTCATCACTTTCTGCTCTAGCCTTCTTCTTGGGAGGTTCATCATCCTCAGCAGCATGAGAATGATATCTTCTTTTGTTGTTCTTCTTCTTCTTGTTGAAGTTGAAGTTGTTGTCTTTCTTCTTCTTGGGACAATCTGCAGCAAAGTGTCCCTTCTCATTACATGTGAAGCACCTGAGATCTTTCTTATCTTTATGGTAATGGTGGTGTGAAGATCTCTTGTTATGAGATGGCTCTCTCTTAGGCTTGCCTCTTTTGGTGTGAGCTGCGAGAGCTTGGTCTTCACTTCCCATATTTTCTTCTTAGGCTACAAGCCTAGCCTCTTCTTGTGAACACTCCTCCCACAGTCTACTGAAGGAGATCAATTTCTTTCTTGCACAGATTCCTTGAATAAAGGAATCCCATGACCTAGGTAGGCCATTCAGAGTGGTCATAACAACTTCACCATTGTCCACTACTTCATCCACAGCTTCGAGTTGTTCCTTGATCTGAGAGACCTTGGAGAAATAATATTGAATGGTCTCTCCATTCGACAGCTTGACCCCTTTCAATTGATTCCGCAGAGTCATCTTCCGATTTATGTTCTTCCCTTCAAATAGCTTGGTCAGTGAGTCAAACATCTCCTTGGGTGTCTTTAGAGATGACACATGTGGTATGAGATGGTCTTTGATAGAATCAGCAATGATCCTCTTTGCCCTGACCAAATTCTTCTTATGCAATGCCTTAGCCTCTTCATCCTTTGGTATAGGGACCTCAGAGCTTATGTAGGTGTCCAATTCATTTTCTTCCAGGATTAACCCAATCCTATACTTCCAGGCTCGGAAGTTATCAGCCCCATCAAGCTTATCCTCAAGCTTGGTGTGGTGAGACATCTTAAAGAGTACTTCAAATGGAAATAGAAAATATTTAGGTCTTACCACTTGATTTGCTGAAAACTAGATCTGGTCCCGGATTAGGGTTTGTCAGAGAAACCCTAAAAATTCAAAATGTGAATTTCAACTTTCTGAAAGGATAAAAAGATGTGCCTTGATGAGCTGATTAGCCTGGTATACTCAGAATTTGAAAAATGCAAAGTTTCACCCTTCAAAAATGCTTTTCAATCTCCTGGATTCACTAGGGAGGACCCTGAATTAGGGTTTGAGTTTCTCAGAGCTTCACCCAACCAAAAATATTGATCCAAAGCTCTAAAATTCGATTTTTCCAAGGAGCTTTCATCTATGTCTTCAGATTTCAAAAATTCCTATTTTTGTCAAAACCCTAATTTTTAGGGCCAAAACTAAAAGTGCTCAGAATTGAATTCTGATTGGACAAAAAGATTCAGCTTGCTGAGGAGAATCAATCTATCATATTGCTTTTCCAAAATCTATGGAGAGAAACCCAAAAACAAGAAGCCCTAGCTTCTGCAACTACATAGTGTCTTCCTCTCAGGTTAGGTCTGATACCATGTTAATTTTTGAGCATTAATTCAATATAATCTAGGATATTTACTAAGAGAATAACATGTACAGTATATCAATGCATATCAATCATAGCAAGCATATCAATCATCACAAGATGCAAACATAAGAGACAATAGATGCACAGAGTTTCCATGGGGAAAACCCTAAGGTGAAAAACCCCACAACTTCCTTAGATATAGATAGAGCAATAATACAACCAAAGTAAAACCCAAGTACATAGAGATAGTCTCCTCCTAGCAGCTGATCCTCCTCCTCACATGTGCGCCACTTTCCGAGTGATGTAGAGTGAGATAATGAGATGATCAAGATAGAGATCTCCCAATCTCTATTTATACTTGTCCTGACTGCCCAATAAACTTATGGGGCCGACTTTTCTAGCTTAGCATAATGACCCATGGTTAACTTAATCGGGGCCGACCCCACACATGGTGGTCTAATAACCCATCAGCAAGTTACGATACTTGCGACACTTGTCAATACAAATGACGACACTTCCTTATAGAGGAATAACACATCTCTATAGGAGTACAATATACATAAATGAAATACATAGGTGAAATACATTCCGAAGTTACATATACATCAATAGGTCGAGGCTATAAGGAAGGCTACCTAATGCCTAGTTTCTTTTTCATTTTTGTATCAAGTATGTAATAACTAGTAGTTAAGGTTTTAATTAAAGACACTAGTTTAAAAAGCTCAATTAGGGAACTGTTTTGAGACCTAAAGACCTAAAAGTAGTTACAAACTACTTCTTTGAAAAATGTATAAAAGGAAGTAAATGGGAATGAACAAGGGTTCAATGTTTTTGGTTTGAAGCTACTATGCAGTGCTGTTGAAAATGCTTGCAAGTTTATCATGTAAGTTGGAAGACTGAGATCATACATATATGTTATAAGCCATATTTATATTACTTGAATGTGTTTTTATTCTTGACCAGTGTGATCATACAGTGCATAATTTCATTCTTGTTTTGATGTTTTTGATTCAACGAATGCTTATGTATTGTAGATAGAAACCTGAATGTGTGACTTTGGAATGTGATGGGTTATGCTTTATTAAGATCATGGTTTCAATTCTTTATGCTACATGGTTTAATTGAAGTTTATTTTTCCTTTCTTTCTTAATATTGAAACCTTCAAATCATTAAACCTAAACCCAACAGAAAAAACTATTGCATATTTATCTTGAGATTGTGAAGATTGTGCTGGCTTGTCCCTTAGTAGTCTAGGAACAAATTCTGGCACTAATAGAAAGCATCAGCGATCCACAGCCCACAACGGATCAGGAAAATAGACGCCCAGGGAATCTTCCATGCTGTAGAAGATGCAGCGGTAATATCAAAGGATAAATAATATAAAAAACTCGCCTGCATGGAGAGCTAGATTCCATCTGTCCTATTTTGCATCGGAAAGCGACAAGAGCAAGCTGTGCAGAAGAAGACTGGAGACACTCTGATTGATGCAGAGATTGTCCTCCTCTTTTGTTAATTGATCAAATAAAAAAGAGTAACCTCCCTATACTCAATGTGTCAAATCAAAAATGCCACGTGTCACAATATGATCATTCCAAATGTCACTCTAGGATACTAGATATCAACATTTTAACAACAAAATTTATAGAAGTTTTTCTTTAAAGGCTTTGCTGGAAAGTGGAAATATTCTTAGAGAAAGAGAGGCCGTTCTTTCTCCAAGGTGTTCTATTGTTACGATTCCCTCCTAAATGAAAGGTCGGCTGACCCTTCTTATTCCCAATATAGTTCGACAATGCAAAAAGGGTCGGACAGTCCTTCTTGTATTATCCATTATGGCTATATCTTAATTGATGGATAAAGGTTTTGACAATTAACTAGGAATAGAATTGACGAAAAATCCTTCTTGTCGTAAAACGGAAGTAGGGACAAACATTTTTAATATGATATAACTTCCAAGGTGTTCTATTTTTACAATTCCCTCGTAATTGAAGGGTCGGCCGACACTTCTTATTCCCCATATTATTTTTATAATAGTTCGACACTGCAAGAAGGTTCAGTCAACCCTTCTTATTACAAATATTCTTTTCATAATATTTTGACACTGCAAGAAGGGTCGGTCGATCCTTCTTGTCTTCTCCATTATGGATATAGCTGGATTGTTGGATAAAGGTTTTCACAGTTAACTACGAAAATAAGGGGTGGCCAACCCTTCTTGTCGGAAAACAGAAGTCGAGACAAACTATTTTTATATGTTATAACTTCCAAGGTGTTCTATTTTTATAATTCCCTCAAAATTAAAGGGTTGACTGATCGTTCTTTTTTTTGTAAGTAAGCAAAGCCAGAAATTCTATTAATATGGTACAAAAATGGTAAAAGTTACAAACAAAGTGAGCTAAAATATCACACAGGCCCTTCCCAAGTTGAGAAAATCGGGCGCCCACAAATCAACTTAACAACTTAACCAGATAGCATGACACAGATCATCTTAACAACTGCACCAGATAGCATGACTGCTTCATAGAGGAAAGTTGAGAACACAAAACCTCTCGGACAAGAAACCACCTTCCAAGGGCCAAAAAACAGCCTAGCAACAAAGCAAGGGAACAAGCTGCCGGCTTAATCCAGAACAACAGGTCGAACAAGAAGAAAAAAAAACAACTACTACTGCCATCAAAATATAACCGTAGCCACAGTGAAAAGAGAGAAAAAGATAGCCTTATCAACTTGTGGTCCTCGACGCCCGGCTACGGGCCTCCTGCGTGTCGCGGATGTTGAGTGCTTCCACTAAGGCCTCCAGAGTGCACGTACTCTCCATTTCGTTCTGCTGAGTCACTTTCATTTCCTCGATGATATCTTTAATGTCTTTGACAGTTTGCTCTTGCGCCTGGAATTCGTGGGCCAGAAGAATTATGCCTACCCACAATGGGTTGGCTGCAATCTGATGGCTCTGCTGCTCCTCGACCTCCTGCTGTAGTGAGATTTCCAAATGAGCGATGTGGGCCTCAGTAGCCATAGGAATTTCCTCCAGGTAAAGATGCACCCAATCGAAATCCATAGGGTGGTCATCCACTAGGACGTTCACCTGGTTGGATGAGCCTTCTTCCCTTTGTGTGCTACTCACCCTGAAGTTCCATTTAGAGCCATGAAATCTTCAAAGACGCATACAAGGGGACATAATGCTTAAGAATATGGTTCCAGATGAAAAAGAAAAACCTCCAACTATCTAAAACCACTTAATCCAGATAGAGCATGCCTTTTATCAAGTTAGGGAAAACTACTTTCTCAATTCAGACCTTCCTACACCGGTCCACCTTTTTGGATTTATAAACCATAAGCCTGTCAATAGATATTGTCATCGTACTAGGCCTTGATTTACCATTAATGAAAATAATTATTGTTCCATCCCTTCCTGAGGCCTCACATGCTTGATAAGATGTGAGCCTTCGATTCCAACTTCAATTGGTACGATCCCATCTGCTGAGATCATAACCTGCATCACAACTGTGCTTTATCCTTCTTCTCATATTAGTACTTTCGATGCTCCCTTCCTTACCCTGAGTACTGAACTTAAAGTGAATTAAATAGATGGGAAGGGATACTTGTGTGATTAAATTCCATTGTTCTTGGGCTTGTGTGTGTCCTTGCGTCCTCTCTTCCATGTGCCTCTTCACCTCTGCGATGAGTGGAGCCGTCCGGAGGGCTAAGATCGACGACTACGATCTCAAGGCATCGTCTTCTAGCCACGTGATCGCATGCACCTTATAGCGTGACTGCTTTGAAGGCTACACATGCAATAAATGGATGGCCGAGGTGGTAATCAAAAGTTGCTGAAGCTGGGACTGTATGCATTCCCATCCCTAGTTATGCAAAAATTTGGACACAATCGACCCTCTCTAGTTACGGCCAGCCATCGTGATCAGGATACTGGAATCTACCTCCACTATTAGAGGTAACCAATTCTGAGGTCAACCATTCTTTTTCCCAATATTATTTTCATAATAGTTTAACAATGCATGAAGGGTCGTTCGAAGCCCCAAGACTAGGACTTTTCTCTAATGTGACTCATAGCTTCTCGTTGAAGCTTCTAGTGGAAGCAAAGATAATGTATAGCTTATAGTTGAAGCAAATATAATGTATAGCTTCTAGTTGAAGCAAAAATAAATTATGTGTAATTTCTCTGTAGTAGAAGAGTCTGTGTTTGTGAGCTCAAGCTCGTAGTACTGAAATGTATTAAGAGCCCAAGCTCTGTAAAAGGTGAAAGATCGAAGTAAATTTCATCTATGTGTAATGCGGCGAAGTTGCACTGTTTTAACCCAGAATAACTTCTATTGATTTTTATGTAGACTTAGTAAGAAATTTTTTAATATAAATCTTGTAGTAGAAGAGTATGTGTTTGTGGGCTCAAGCTCGTAGTCGTGAAATGTATTAAGATCCCAAGCTCTGTAAAAGTTGAAAGATCGAAGTAAATTCAATTGCCAGTAATATTAACTTCTACTAATTTTTATGTCTTAATAATAAATCTGTAACAGAACATTTCAATTTCCAGGTTACGTATTTATATATTTATCTAAATCTGTAACAGAACATTTCAATTCCCAGGTATGTATATTATTCAAACCATAAATCTAGTTTTTCAATTGCCAGGTGTTTATATGATTCAAACCATAAATCTAGTTTTTCAATTGCCAGGTGTTTATATATTTATGAAATAAAACCCCGCAACCCTTCTTTTCCTTCTCGCATGTTTAAGTTTTAACCATCGATTTGTCTTGATCCTGTGGATGAGATTACACTAATGATTTAAATGAAGTTTAGCTTGTCCGTTTTCCCCTCTACCATTTTAAAAATTGCAATTAGGCTCCTAACTGTGATTTTCACCTTTGGCCAAATTTGAAGTCATAGTCATTGATTCGACTAATCCATAATGATAAGTTGTTTATATTTGATATAATTAAAATTGTACTTCATCTTAATCCAAATTTTGTTGGCACATGCTATATGTTATTTCGTTACAGATTTGATAATTGCATTTCTCAGACCGAAAGGTTTTAATCATGGAAATTCATTACAGTTAATCATTATGAGATATTTATTACTCTTCTTAAACACAAAGACCAATATGGGCAATTTGTTAGTCGTCATATTCCATAGAAAAATTCTTCTTATTCAATTTCCAGTCACAAATCTTCAGTGATATTTTGTGGCGAGAAAGAACTTCAGCCTCTTCAATATCATGAACCTCTGTCGCCACCTTTTAAAGCCGATGTTTTGGATGACAGCACTGGTAGTGAAAAAGAAGACTCTGAGATTCAATCCATGTATATACGACTCCCTCGGAGTAAGAGAAGGAAGATCACTGAGAAACATGTTGATCGAGATGATACAGTCATCCGGGATTTTATAATAAATCAAGTGCCTGTGACTCCACCAATTCCCCTGAAGGAAGGACAAGTGGCCGATTTTTTGGTTTTTGAGGAGAGTGTCGATCATCATGAATCTTTTAAGAAGCATCTTTCAACTTCTGTCATAGATAGCTAGTGGATTGCCGGTATCTTCCACTGTTTGTTACGGGATACTTCCCGGAAACCATGTGATGAAAATATTTTGGGAATTTTGTGAAAATATTGTTGGTATTAGTCGCTCCTAAGGATGCCTTTTAGTTTCGATTTGTAATCCTTGTTTTATGGGAAGTCTATCTTTTGTAACTATTTTTGTAATTATTATTTAAAGGGTAGAGGTCGCATGGGGTAGGGGGGATAAAATCAGCGAAAGAAGACCGGAGAAACTCTGATTGATGCAGAGATTGTAATTTTTTGCAACTTTGAAGTAATACAGTTAGTCCTTCTATTCATTCCTCTTTTGTTAATTGATCAAATTTCTTTGATGAATGTTGATTTTCACTTCAGATTATTTGTGAACATTGTTTAATGTTTGCAATCAATAATCCATACATTGATCTACTGTAGTTTGGATTTGTCTTTACTCATGATATGTGTGTCTTTTATGTTTTAAGTGAATTTATTTAATTAAAACATTTATGTATTTTTGCAAATGATTAACATAAATTAATAAATTCATGTTAATTTTTCAATTAGCATTCCAGCTATAGGGTAATCTTGCATGTGCCTAATGATCCTTAAAACTACTATCAGTGAATTTTCATTTCCTGATTGTGTTGTGGTTAAACCTGCATTAGTAACCTCGCTATACTCAATGTGCCAAATCAAATAAAAATTAGTAACCTCACTATACTCAATGTGCCAAATCAAATATGCCACGTGTCACAATATGATCGTTCCACGTGTCACCATAGGATACTAGATATTAACATTTTAATAACAAAATTTATAGACGTTTTTATTTAAAGACTTTGTTGGCAAGTAGAAAAATTCTCAGAGAAAGAGCGGACGCTCTTTCTCCAAGGTGTTCTATTTTTACAATTCCCTCCTAAATGAAGGGCCGGTCAACCCTTCTTATTCCCAATATTCTTTTCTGAATAGTTTGATACTGCAATAAGGGTCGATCGATCCTTCTTGTGTTCTCCATTATGGCTATAGTTGTATTGCTGGATAAAGGTTTTGACAATTAACTGCGAAAAGAATGGGTGCCGATCCTTCTTGTCGGAAAATGGAAGTCAAGACAAACAGTGTTCTATTTGTACAATTCCCTCGTAATTGAAGGGTCAGCCGACCCTTCTTATTCCCCATAGTATTTTCATAATAGTTCGACACTGCAAGAAGGGTCGGTCGATCCTTCTTGTGTTCCCCATTATGGATATAGCTAAATTGTTGGATAAAGTTTTTCACAATTAACTACGAAAAGAAGGGGCAGCCGATCCTTCTTCAATAATTGTGGTCTTTTACATCTGCAACCCGCAACCCGCAATTGTGGATTGTGGGAAGAGTCTTAAAATAGTTTTGCACTGGGCGTTTTCGTAACCCACAATTGTGGATTGCGGGAAGAGTCTCAAAATAGTTTTGCACTTTGCATTTCCACAACACGCAACCCACAATTGCAGATTGCGGATTCTGGAAAGAATGTATATATTTATGAAATAAAACCCCGCAACCCTTCTTTTCCTTCCTGCATGTTTAAGTTTTAACCGTCGATTTGTCTTGATCCTATGGATGAGATTAAATAGGGTGATTTAAATGATGTTTAGCTTGTTCATTTTCCCCTCTACCATTTTTTAAAATTGCAATTAGGTTGTGTTGTAGGAACAACATATCCCATGTTCTAATGGAACACGGGAGCCCCAAGATTTTTAATGCAAAGGTAATGGTTTAAATTACTTTATCATTATGGGGGTTTCATCCTTATGCTTATTATGATTTTATGCTTTTGCATTGTTTGGATTTGATTAGAATTTTTCCTTTAAAAATTTCTAGTTTTTTTTACTGTTTTAATGAAGTTGCGGGAAGCTTTGAGTTTTTCCACCAAGTTGTTTTCATCCCGCAAGCTTGTCATTTATTTTTGGAAGTGTTGTCATCCCGCAACCCGCAACCCGCAAATTGCTTATTACGGGAAGACTTTGTAAATAGCTTTGAACTTTTTGTTCTCGCAATTTGCAACCGGCATTTGTGGATTGAGGATTGAGGGATCCTTTTGATTATTTGTCTACTAAGTTGTGATCCCACAACCCGCAACCCGCAATTGTGGATTGCGAATTGTGGGAACAATGTACATAGTTCCAAAATAAAACTCCCACAACTTGACCCCGCATACCGCAAGATTTAATCCCAGCCGTTGATTCGTTTTCATCCTACGGTCTAGATTTGGCCCGTCGAAAAGCAATAAATATGTGAATTTCCCTATTTTTCCTTATCATTTTTAATTTCAGAGATTACCTTGCTGCTTGAATTTTACTACGAAGTTTTTACCAACTGTCTGTTGCCGGTTACTTTCATCTGAAACGGGTTGGTTTTAGTCATTCCTCTTATTCAGTTATTTACTATTTCAAGATTTTGAATTGTTTTTTATTTTTGTTCATTTGTTTATCAGAAAACCTCTAGTTTCAAACATGTCGCGCAATACACATTGTAAAACTCCTCAAAAGGATTTACTGAACAAAGACCCAAATTTTGGTATTTTCTCGGACACTAGTGATAAAATCTCTGAAACCTATCAAATAGACTGGTCCAAAATCTACTCAATTTTTTATAATGATGATCTATCAGACATTCAGAATGACTAGCTGGCGTATGAGAAAATTAGGGATTCCCAGCTTCATGTCATTGCTGCCAGACCCGCTATCTTGCCTTATATTGATGCGGTTAAATGGATTGTGGACCACTCTAACCCTAAAGACCGGTCATTTAATGACAGTGCAGGGTCACAATTGGCTACCTTCCACTCGGAGGTTTTCATTAGAGCTTATGCTCGTAAACCGTCTATGCAACCCCTTGATGTTGATTTCATAGAATCCTCTAAGACCACGTACAATTTTAACGAAATGTTGAAGTAATGGATGAATAAACCTAACAGTTTCATCCCTAGGGATGATAACTTGTACCCAGTTTCCTGGTTTAGAGAACCTTATTCCCTATTGGCTTCCATGCTATGCAGACTATATGGTCTCCCAAACTGTTCTATATTTAAAGTTGAGTGGGCTCCTGTAGCCCATCATGTTCTAACGACTGGTGAGTCATTCCCTTGGGCGTCTATCTTGTCTTTTGAACTCAAAAGAACCATTCAAGCATATCAGAAGGCACCAGCTGTGAGGAAGCCACATTTCTTCTTTTCAGCTTTTGTCATTGATATATTTTGTGCAGAATTCCAATATCCCAACATGGGATGGAATTGGACTCCATCAGCTCCTCATGTCCATATTTATCATTCAGCATTATGGGAGAACAATTATATGCCTTTGATATATGACATGTGTGATCACTTCCTTGGAAGTATTTACTTCAAAATCTTCAGAGAGCAAGCCCCTGCTTTCTCAGTTGATGCCAAAACCTTCATTGCCACAATTGGTGACTGGTATGTGTGTGAATCCTTCTCATATGTTAGAGTTTGGGGAAGCAGTACAGTACATCTGCTACCCAGGATAGTTCCTGACAGATTGGTCATTGAAGAGGTTTCCTATCAAACTATTACCGATGGTGTGTATTTAAAGCTATTTGGTCCTAAGAGGAAGGTGTGGCCTAAGTTCCCCTTGAACCTTGGGCCATTGGCCATCCCAACTTCAAATTGGGCTATAGTGTTGGGTGACAAAATTGTTGCTTTAAAATTGGGTTATGCTACCAAAAGAAGACATGATCCTAAAGGTTTTCTGGATGCCCATTTCAAGCAAAACCATGTGAAGGGTGGATATGTTCATGAAGAAGTTCCTGATGACTCCATCTATCGGGGAGTAAATACCTTTTCTGAAGTCTTGACAAGGGCTAAGAGTAAATATGAACAGAACCATATCATGCAGTATCAACATGAGCTTAAGACTAAGGTTTTGAGCTACTGAGCAATGGAACTAAAGCTCATTGAGCAAGTAAGAAAGGATAGAGAGGAGAAAGAAGCTCATAAAATAGTTGCTCCACTAATGCTGACCTACAGTGAAGGGGATAAAGGCAAAGGTCTCATGGAAGATGCTCCAAAGGTAAAGATTGTTGAACAAATGAAGGTATTGATACAAGCATCACAAAAATCAAAGCAGAAGTTAGTCAGATGACTTCGATGCTAGACACTCAAGTAGTTGCAACTTCTAAGCTTACTACTAATATTCAAGTGACTATTGCAGTTACTCAGATTTGTGATGATCAAGTGATGGTTGTTACCAAGCCAGCCAAAATGCATAAAACTCAGACTTCTGCATCTCAAATCCCTATCTTAAATATTATTGACAGTGATGTTGAAGATGAGGTATATTCTTCTGTGCTTGTGATTGAGGAAGTAAGTGAAACTTCACAACCAATTACAGATTTATTGAATTCTATTGAAGTGGATGATTCTATCCCA
Source organism: Larix kaempferi (assembly GCA_027924585.1). Classification (NCBI taxonomy): domain Eukaryota; kingdom Viridiplantae; phylum Streptophyta; class Pinopsida; order Pinales; family Pinaceae; genus Larix; species Larix kaempferi. Next base: position 13,632,959 of record BSBM01000268.1, read on the forward strand.
GACCATCAGTTTCTTGAAACTACCCCTGCTGCTGACACCACAACCTCAGCACTTCTACTTTCATCTATTCAAATTCTTTCAACTTTGTCATCTGGGGTAACACCTCCATTACCCATATCCCAACTTTTCCATACTCTAACTACCATCACTGCTCCATTCCCAGCCAGCTCGGTTCCACTTCCTATTTTTCCAGCTACTATTGCAGAGATCCAGTCTTCAACTGTCCCTCTGCAATCATCTCCATTCATTTTATCACCACCAACTACTGATGAGAAGACGCCAGTTCCTCCTTCTTCATTACCAGCTAATAATATCCAATTTCCACTTTATGAAGCCTTCACTTCAATTTCTTCCCCAACTTCTGTACCAGCAGTTATTCAAAATATCCCTTCCACCCCAACTACTTTCCAAATAACTATGTCTATACCTGCTCCTACTACTACTCAGACATCTTCATTGGTTTCAACAGTAAATGTGACTTCATCATTTACTGAAATGGTAGCTGAGTTTGAAGAAGACATTGTAGTCCCTCTTGGGGATTACTTCTACAGCAGAGCTTCCAAGGCAGTGGTAAGAAAAGGTAAGAAGAGAAGGAGGGATCAAGGTGGATTGGTGGCAACTACTCCTAATCAAATAATTTGGACCAAGCAGTCTGATGACATACAGCGAGAAGCATTGGATGTTGTTGCAGCCATGGGTGCATTTGCAGGTGCAAACTATGATTTAGTGACAACACTGAATAGGGAGATTGATTTAAAGAAAGAAGAGCTAAAGAAGATTGAAGAGAAATTGGCCAAAACCAATGAGGAACATGAATCTTATCTTACTGATCTTAGAAAGGTATTTGAAGATATGTTTGAAGATCTGTAGTTGAAAAATACCTCTCTCCAGGTTAAATTACATGATGCAAAAGTTGTAAATGTTGCCAATACACAAAGGATAGTTGTGCTAGAAAAACAATGTGAGGATGCAACTGCAAGTGCAGCCTCCTCTGCATTCTCTGGGTTTTCCCAGCTGGAGTTTAAGGATTTGGCCATTCAGGTCAATGATGAACACTGTAAGCTGCTAGATGAATTGTTTCACACCTTGAATGATAACCAGCAGACTCACATTGTTTTTGGGAAGATGTCTATTACTCTTGATCAGTAGGTAGCTAAAAGATAGCAGGCCTTTAAGGCCAATGAAGATATTGTGGAATGGCAGAGGTGCATTAAGGAGAGACCTGAGAATATTACTACTCTCACTAGTTTCCAACTGAAGAAAATCATAACTGCATTGCGTGCTTGGCATGATCTAAATGATATGGTTGGAGATACTATCCAGAAAGCTCAAGTTGTTTTCCGAAGGAGATGGTACATTGTGGATAGCATCATGGAGAATTTGCAGTTCCCTACCATGGACCTCATTGAAAGCACTTGTCTACTGAAGTTCATGCTAGAACAGGTTGAACGTCGATCCGGGGAAGCTAAAGAGAAGACCTAACACCTCGAGCATATCAAGATCGATGACGTGGATCAGTTAATTAGGCAACCTATTGCCATGGAGGGCAAGATCCACATTTTTATTCGTATTTGGCATAAATTGGCTAAAAACGAGATGGAAACTTTTACGTGTGATGCCCAGCTAGGGCTTGAGTGAGTCAATTATCCAAATTGAGATGAATTTTTAGAAATTGCAGCCAAGTGGCAAGATTTTCTTGGCCATTGGCCTAGTTCGATTTTTGAAATACCTATTTTTGGGGGGAATTTATCCTTTGTAATAAAATTGTAATTATTATTTAAAGGGTAGATCTCTCATAGGCTAGGGATGATAGAATTTGGAGGAGAAAATCAACAGAAGAGACTAGGAATACTCTGGCTAATGCAGGGCTTGTAATTTCTTGCAAACTTTCAGTAATACAGTTATGTTATTCTCTTGCATACTCTTTTGTCTATTAATCAAATTTCTTTGATCAATATTGATTTTCACTTTCAGGTTGTTTATCAATACTGTTTAATCTTTTGCAATCTATAATTACATTGATCTACAATTTTGATTTTTCTCTGCTTATGATCTGTGTATCCTTAATGTTTTAAAAGAATTAATTCAATTAAAACTTTTAGCTATTTCTGAAAATGGTTTTTATAGAAAATTATAACAAAGTTTATATTTACCTAATTTGGAGTGTATCAGCTTTAAACTTCGTTAAGGAACTTCTACTCAGCAACTCAACCATAAATTCCTTACACCATCTTCATCCCCAACTACGTCTCATTTCTGCACAAACTGCAAGCTATACTTCTCATTTGGACCCCCGCTGATATAATATCCACGTTGCTGGTTCAAAAAACGCAGGAACTTACAACATTCCCCAAACTTTAAATGCTACCATTAATATCCTTAATATTCATTTAAACAATCTCTAAACTAATTTTAAAAATCAAATATGACATGTGTCACAATATAAGCATTCCACGTGTCGTAAAATTTATAGAAGTTTTGCTTCAAAGACTTTGCTGGCAAGTAGAAATATTCTCAGAGAAAGAGCGGCCGCTCTTTCTCTAAGGTGTTCTATTTTTACAATTCCCTCGTAGATTAAAGGTCGGGCGACCCTTCTTATTCCTAATATTTTTTTCATAATAGTTTGACACTGCAAGAAGGGTCGGTCAATCCTTCTTGTATTATCCATTATGGTTATAGCTTTATTGATGGATAAAGGTTTTGACAATTAACTACGAAAAGAAGGGATGGTCGATCCTTCTTGTCGTAAAACGGAAGTCTGGACAAACCATTTTTATATGATATAACTTCCAAGGTGTTCTATTTTTATAATTCCCTCATAATTGAAGGGTCAGCCAACCTTTCTTATTCCTCATATTATTTTCATAATAGTTTGACACTACAAGAAGGGTCGGTCAACCCTTCTTATTACCAATATTCTTTGCATAATATTCAACACTGCTAGAAGGGTCACTCGATCCTTCTTGTGTTCTCCATTATGAATATAGCTGAATTGTTGGATAAAGGTTTTCAAAATTAACTACGAAAAAAAGGGGCGGCCGATCCTTCTTGTCGGAAAATGGAAGTCGTGACAAACTATTTTTATATGTTATAAGTTCCAAGTTGTTCTATTTTAACAATTCCCTCGAAACTGAAGGGTCGACCGACCCTTCTTATTCCCAATATTATTTTCATCACAGTTCGACACTGCAAGAAGGGTCGGTCGATCCTTCTTGTGTTCTCCATTATGTATATAGCTGATTTGTTGGATAAATGTTTGCACAATTAACTACGAAAATAAGGGCGGACAATCCTTCTTGTCGGAAAACAGAAGTCGAGACTAACCATTTTTATATGTTATAACTTAGTTGATTGACTTGTTATTCAAACAATGACTGAATCTTTTAGACATTGAACTTTTCACCTTAAAATTTGAACATTTACAAATGAAAATTGCAATTTTCAAATAAAAAATTGTAGTTTTTTTATTTGAAATTCACACTTTTCAAATCATAAATTGCATTTTTTTATTTTAAATTCACACTTTTCAAATCAAAATTTGCATTATTTTATTTGAAATTCACACTTTTCAAATCAAAATTTTCATTTTTTTATTTGAAATTCACACTTTTCAAAGCAAAATTTGCATTTTTTGATTTGAAATTCACACATTTTGAATTCAAATTCATAGTTTTATAACAAAAAACTGCAATTTTAAAGTTCATAAGTAGTCAAAAAACACACTTTTCAAATCCAATATTGCCACTTTCAGAACCCATTTTTGCACTTTAGAAAGGTTGATATTGACACTTTCAAAGTCTAAATTCACACTTTCTTAGTCCAAAATTTGCCTAATTTGTCCAAATTTAATGAAATTGGCGTTATTAGGGGTTATTGAGGTTATATGGATTAATGGATTTAGTGGTTCTAAGTGTTAAGGTTGGGATGTAGTAGGCATAAGTATTGGGGGGGTTACATATGTTAATGGTTATGGGTGATAAGTGTTAGGTGTTAGAAGTTAGGGATTGTAGGGGTAGGGGTTACTATTTTAAGCATTAAGGAAAATATGTATTTCATTGAAAAAATGATAGGGTCTATAATAGTTATGATACTTAAATGTTAGACTGAACAAATATGTTTTTTATTCACTCACAAACTCCATGAGTGACAACCACCTAATGCTTAAGTATTCCTTGGCTCGTGATAGGTCAAAAAGGTCAATAAGTCAATGAGGATTTGCATTCATTGATAGAATCGTGGGTAGTATAATTGAAAATGTAGGTGTAGTCTAAGGACTATGGAAGTGTTCCCATATACATATAGGAGTACCTAAATCTAGATTCTACAAATTGCCAACTTGTAACTTGTAAAAACACATTGATGTATAAATGCAAAATCTATTAGCATAATTTGAAGCTCAATATGTCTTGAAGTCAAGATATAGTTTCATCCTTAAAAAAAATACGAAGACTCTCAAGACCACATCTATAGATTCAATCCTTTCACACCTTCAATTTGAATTATATTTTGAATATAATTAATACACTAAAATATGAAAAAGTGAAATGGATTCATTACTTGGTTGCCAATGAAATGGTTTATCTTTTCTCCCCTTCATTCGACTTGATTCCATATGTTTTCTATTAGACCAATAGACACAACAATCTTGAAGATTCTTTGGTTATGATTGTACATGGTATATAGTTTTCACTCATGTTATGATTTATGGGTATCCAATATCATGTTTTACAAATGATGAAAATATGGAATATGCATGGTAGTTTGATTCATAGTAACCATGAGATAACTATAGAGATAACCTTTCAACTCTAAAAATCATAAGAAAAACATTTAACTCTAAATCATGAATCATATTCTTTAAAGATTTAACCCTTCTATTAACCTTTAATGAGAAAACCATTGATCTAAAATTCAAACCCTTCACCTTCATACTATTAACTTTAACCTTGTCCATGGACTCTTAAACTTTAACCATTTGTATTTAAATAGAAACTTTACTAATTAAAAATTAAATGTTCATTGTCATTGTCAACATCATTTTCATCGTCTTCGTCACCAATGTCATTTTCGTCTTTATCGCCATCGTCATCATATTTCTAGGATTATGGCCTTTTACTACCAAATCATAAGCAAACACGTAAGGGTGAACTTCTTCCTCACCCATTAGAGCCCTAGGGACTAAAAGGATTGGGTTCTGTTGCAATGTAATTTAGATCCATCTACACAATTATGAAATTGTAGAACCCCCAAACAACAAAAATCGTTGGACATGCCTCAACACTGAACACTTGATCCTCACACTAGTGTTAGTCAACATTTAGGGATAAAAGTTTGGTGACTTTTAGGAGAAGGCTCTAATGCTCTAGGAGATTTTTTTATAGTCTCTCCTCTTTTTATATGTTATTACTCTCATGTGATTTGTGTAGAGGGGCTTAGTTGTTTTCATTTTTTTAGTTATCATCGTCATTGACATTGTCATCCCTGTCATCATCATCGTCGATATCAAAGTCATCATCATCACAATTGTCATCATTATCTATGTCATTAACAAATAAAATATTCATTATATAATTATTATATTATATATAATACACAAATAAAAAACAAAATACACAACATAAAAAAACAAATCTGTTGACATTATTCAACCTTCCTCCCATATGCACACCATAGCTCATAGCCCAAGTTTGCACACCTTTGGATTTTTTCTAAGAATATAATATTTCAACATTGTTCAAGTGATTTCTCTTATTTTATTGAATAATAGGGTATTAAATATTAGTGGTGCCTCTCAAACCCCTTCTATTAAGTTCAATTAGGGATAAATATTAGGGGTTATAGGATTTTTAAGTTATATGGATTAGGGTTATATTAAGGGTCATAAGTTATATGGGTTGAGAGTGTCAAGATATAAAAATTATAAGGTTTAAGCATTATAAGGGTTATAATATAGAGGTTATAAGGGTTACAAGTTATACATGTTAGGGATTTGGGTCTAGTAATTATAACTATTAGAGGTTAAGGGTTATAAGAGTTACAAGGGCCGATGATCAATGGTTAGGGTTTATATATTTTAAGGGTTATAAGAGTTAGTTGGGTTATATATGTTATAGGGTTAGGGTGTTATATGTGTGGATTAATATTATACTATTTATGGGTGATAGAGTCAATACATTTACTTAGAGTCTATCTTGGTTAAGAGTTAATGGTTATAAAAGTTAGAGGTAATAATGGTTATATAGGATAGGGGTCGTAGTTTTATAGGGTTTGTGGGTGTTATGGTTATATGGATTTGGATTTATCAAGTTTATAATGTTTAATGGTTATATGTTTTAGGGGATAGAGGTGATAAGGGTTAATAATTACATACTAAGGGTTAAAAGGGTTTGAGCTTATAGTGGTTATGAGTTTATACAAGTTATGAGTGGATGGGGTTATAAGGTTTTAGGGTTTTAATGCGTTAGGGATTAAAAATTATAGGGTTTAAAAGATGTAATAGTTAGTATTTAAAGGAAAGGGTTAGGAGTTATATTATAGGAGTGAATCAATATATATACAAGATATAAATTATTGGTGATAATGGTTATTTAGTTAGTTAGAGATTATAGTTATTAGCGTTTAATGGTGAATGGAGGGTAAGGGTGATAAGTGTTATAAAGGTTAAATAATAGTAGAGGTAGATTTTATTTGGGTTGAGAGTGTTATGTGTTATAAGGGTTATACAAATTATATGGTTCACGTATTATAGGTTTTAGGGCTAGGTTTGATGGGTCTTTATAGGGATTATCATTATATGCATTAGTGGTTATAAAGGTTAAAATTGTTAGGTGTTAGGGGTTAAGCATCATATGTTATAGGGGTTACGAGGGGTAAGCATTACATGAAGTAGAATTATAAAGTTTAGGTGTTGTGGGTGACATTTTATGGTTTATAAGGGTTGTGTGATGAAATTGCTATAATATTATTAGAAGGATATATATGTTAAAGTACCAACATAAATCTAACTATTATGTAGGTTACATATATAGAGTTTGAAGATTCTAGAAGTTATGAGTTACAAGAATTAGTCATTTAGAGTTATATTGTAATGTCCCCATCCAAATAAATCACTAGAAGGGAAAATTCCACAAATCTACTAGTTCCCTAGGTTGGGGTGGAAACATTTAGATTTGGAATAAGGGAGCTATAAAACCCAAAATGAAAATTAGATTGACAAAAATATATTAAAAGGGGATAAATAAATATTTATAATAGGAAAATAAGGTGGCAATTGGTCATGAGGGCACATTGGTGGTGTGGGACCCACACAAATCAAGATTATCCATGCCACATGACATCCTACTCCCACCCATTCGAATCCAAGGTGGATTATAATGTTCTTGGGGGAGTTGGAAGGGAATTATACTTGGCATGACTGAGGGTTGAATTTGAGAGGAAGAGTAACTCCCATGGAAGAGGAAGAGACATATTAGAGGTATTGTGACACTTGGGCTAGATTCCCTAGCTTCTATGACAAAAATGATGAAGATGCTATGACACTTATGACAAGGATCAGACCTGATTGCTGAAATCTGACCTATATGACATGTTAGGGATAAACATAGCCTCCAAGAGGGCGCACAAGGGAGTTAGGGCAGCCAAATATTCCCCCATTCGAATTGATGGAAGAGGGAGGCTAGGAATTGTTGGACAAGTGGCACTCATTGGAATCTCTCCCCAATTCGAGTTGGCATGAATATCTTGGAGGGAATTCAAACCATGGAGGGATTGGAAATATAATAAAAGACAAGAACAAAGAAGGAGAGGGGATTTTTATCATTTATCATTTCGTAATTTGGAGAGCATAGCTTTTCCATGCAAGTTGGGTGTTTATTCTACTTGCCTTAGCACCAATTTTGGGGGTGAAAGATTCCCATCCTAATTGGAAATTGGAGAGGAAATTAAGACCTTTAATTTGGAGCTTAAATGAATTCAGTTGTTACAGTTTTAATATACAGGGCTTCTCATGATCATTTCTTCTTCAACTTGTTCTGACATCTCTCTCACTCTTCTCTTCATATTCTTGCTCTTGGAGGAATGGCGCACATGGTGAGATGCTGATCTATTTGGGGAATTCCAAGGGGGGGGGCATTTATTTTTAATATGATTTATGAACTCTATATTTGATTCTCAGATGAACCTCATATCGAAACTCCAAGTAAAACTATGTAAAAATTCCAAACTATGTATGAATGGTGCCATTTTCCCATATATCTTGTTGTAGGAGCTTGAAGTTGTTTGATATGGAATTCTTTCAGTCAATATCAGTGGTTTTATTTCTGTTTGGAGAGCCATTAATGTATTAAATAATTTTCATGAACCGTATGCAAGTCTTTGGAACATTTCTCTCAAATTTCATAGCAAGTTATAGTGTTTTTCTCTCATTTCCCCCAATGTGATCATATGTTTACAAATCTCTAATTTATGGGAGTTGAATAAGCCTTTAGGAACTTATTAATGATGCATTTGGATGCCCATTGAAGTCATATAATTAATCCATGTTTTTTTTCTGAAATTTGGGAGGGTCGTACTGCATTTGGGAATCCATTAGTGACCTCTACCCTTGGGGGTTTGAACCTCGAAATTACTAGTAAATTCCCCATTTTCTCCTAATTACAAATGAAGGTTGCAGAAGTATTTTGAGAGTTTCCAAGAACCTATCAGATTCAATTTTATGTCCTAATACAATTCAAATACCTTCAGACCCAATTCTAAATCTGTAGGAGCCATTTGGAATCACTTGAGTCATCACTAGTCCAAGGTTCGAATTAACCAAAAAATTGCAATTTTTCCAAGTTTTCCAAATTATTAAAAAGGGACACTACAAGTGGTATCAGAGAATGGTCCTTGAACCTGATTTGGGTTACCATTTATGAGTTCAAGAATTCATCCCCCACCCTTAGACACAGAAACTGAAAGTACCTTTGGTGAAGAAGAAGAAGAAGAAGGAGAAGAGGTGAACTCTGTTGAGACTATAGCTAAGGATGAGAAATGAACTTCAGATATGGAGGAGAAAGGTGAGTTTAGGAAATTCATGAAACCATTATTTGAAGACATGACAAGGCAGATAATTCAAGGGTTCAAATTGATGGCTCAAATTGGTGGCAAATTGGCAATAGGAGGCAGTAGTAGTTCCCCTAGTGAGGAAAAGAAGGCATTTGGTGGAAGCATTTTCTCAAGGACAAGGCCTCATAATCAACCCAATGAATTTCAGAGCTCAATAAGAACCACCACACCCAAATTTATTGAGACTAAATAGGACCTTCACACCCAATATGGAATGCAAGAAGTTCTAGTAGAATAGCAGCAGTTGAGTGAAGATTGTAGGAGGACCTTACCATTTGATCAATTATTTATTGTCTCAAACAATATCAAGATGAGGGGAGGAAATAGAAATGCTTTCCAAAAAAAAAGAATTGAGTTATTCCATAGGTAAAATGCCCCTTCCTACCTTTGCTGGCTCATATCAAAGTTCTACAAATACTTGGATACAAAATTTAGATGTATATTTTCAGCTGAATCCAATGGTTGAAGAGGATGCTCTAAAAATGGCTATTTTGCATCTTGAAGGAGAAGCCAATGATTGGTGGTTCCATGGGATTAAAGCCTTGGGACATGATCAGGTCACAACATATGAAGAATTTTTTAACCAGTTATTGGAAAGATTCGAGCAAAAAGACCCTAAAATGCCTTTCAAGGAACTAGCACAATTGAAGCAAATTGGAACCCCTGATGAGTACATGTTGGAATTTCAAAAAATATTAGTTAAGGTGGATGATATATCTATGGTTTGATTGGTATTTCTCTTTACTGAAGGTTTGGATGAACCTTTGAATGGTTTAGTTAAATCCCACAAACCTACCTCATTGAAAGATGCCATGAACTTGGCAAGAGATCTGCAAAATGTGCTACCCGAGACAAAGTACCCCCCCAAGCCCAAATTTCCTTCCAAGTTTATATTTGACAAGAATCCATGGCAAAAAGATGCATTTGGAAAAGAAAAGAAAGAGGGACCAAACAAGGAAGAATTCAGAAGAAAGAAACTATGTTACACATGCTTCCAACCATGGGTACCAGGGCATAAATGTGCTAAGGGGAAAGCACAATTCATTGAAGTATTTTCTGATGATGAAGGTGAAGGGGAAATGGAGGAAGAATAACATATTTTATCCCAAGAAGAGGGATATGACACAGAAGAAGAAGATCATCCATCACCTGAAAAAGGGAGAATGGTTGTGCTTTCAGGAGTGCCTCGTTTTCACACCATTCGATGCAAGGGAGTGGTACAACGACAAAGAGTTATGGTATTGGTAGATGGAGGAGCCACTCATAAATTCATTGATGCAGACTTGGTGGAGAGGAGAAATATACCTACTGAATCATTTGATGGGTTCACAGTCATCATTCTAGGTAACAATTCTATGGAATGCAAAACATGGATTCCAAAGCTACAACTCGCCATAGGAAATTACACATTTTCTGATAGCTTTTATGTGGTGGATGTTTCTAATAAAATGTGGTCCTAGGAGTGCAATGGTTGTAATCTATAGGGGAACATACAATGAACTACCAAATACCTGAAAGGAAATTCAAAGATTCGAAAGGAAAACAAAGGGTAGTGAGAGGAATGCACACCTATCTGAATCAAGTGTGGTCTTCCCACAGTATGAGGTCCATATTGAGGCATGGGGATATTGAATGGGTTGCTGAATGTTTCATCACTTACCCCAAGACAAACATAAATCTTTCAGAACATCCAAGGGAGATAAGGCAACTACTACACAAATATGAAAAGGTTTTTGGAGGCCTTCCTCCTGGAAGGCCACCTGACAGAGGGGTTGAGAACACCATTGTTTTCGAGGTGGGTACTTCACATATACAAATACCACCATATAGACACCCAAAAAGGTTCAAAGATGAGATTCAGAATGATATTCAAGAGCTCTTGGGATTGGGACTCATTATACCAAGCTCATGTCCCTATGCTTCTTCAGCTGTTTTGGTGAAGAAAAAGGATGGAACCCTAAGGATGTGCATTGATTTTAGAGCTCTAAACATGAAGACAATAAAGAATAGATATCCCATCCCTAGAATAGATGATGTGAGGCACCTGCAACAATTACTTAATGAAAATATGCGAAATAGCAGAAATGACAGAACTCAGAATCACTTTGTATTGATCACGGGCCACTTCGAGGGGGCAACCTCCTTTGAGCAAGCTCAATACAAATAACTTCACGGTGCCTTCATAGGTCTCAACACCCACTTATATACTAATTCTAGGCGCCAATACTATGGGTCGAAACCATGGGCCGTTACAAACTATGGATCAACAATACTACGGGCGACTTACAAAGCATATGCTCCAACACAATAACACAAACTATTGATTAACAAATACTACGGGACGACTTACAAAGCATATGCGTCCAATAACAACATACTAACAAAGTAAAGACATGGGTTCCTAACATCCCCTCCCCCTTGAAAAAAAGCTTTGTCCTCAAAGCTGTAGATGTGGAAATTGTTGTTGAATCTGAAGGAGTGGTTCCCATGTAGCATCCTCTGGTTGCATGCCGTGCCACTGAATTAAGACCTCTGTGATAGAGCGAGAGCGAAGCTGACGCGTGCGCCGATTGAGGATGGCCTCTGGCTCCAAAAGGATGGATCCTTCATTATCCAGTTCCGGTAAAATCGTTTGGCCGCTGATGTTGGTGCCAAGAACTTTCTTTAGACAAGAGACATGAAAGACTGGATGAATGCGGGAAGAAGGAGGAAGTTCCAATTTATAAGCGACGGACCCAATCTTCTGAAGAATCCGATATGGCCCATAGAACTTTGGAGCGAGCTTATGACGTCCTTTGAGTTTCAAAGAGGATTGCTTGTACGGCTGGAGACGAAGAAAAACCATATCGCCGACTTGAAAGGTGCGCTCTGAACGGTGCTGATCAGCTTGTTGCTTCATGCGATTCCTTGCCATGTGAAGATTGTCCCGCAAAATGCGAAGAATCTGATCTCGGTTGCGAAGGACCCTGTCAACTTCCTGAACTGGTGAACTGGTGGGGGTGTATGGAAGAAGAGCTGGAGGTGCCTGACCATAGACTGCTTCATATGGGGTCATTTTGGAGGCAGTGTGGTAAGAGGTATTGTACCACCATTCAGCGAGAGGAAGCCACTTTGCCCACTGATGTTGTTGTTCCGAGGTGAAGCAACGAAGATAGGTTTCCAAGCATTTATTAACAATTTCAGTCTGACCATCTGTTTGTGGGTGATACCCTGAACTCATCTTCAGTTTGGTGCCAGTGTGACGAAATAGTTCTGTCCAAAAATGACTAGTGAAAGTCGCATCACGATCTGAGACAATGGAAGAAGGGATGCCATGAAGACGAAAGATCTGGTCCATAAAAATTTGAGCGACGGAGGAGGCTGTATAGGGATGGCTGAGAGCACAAAAATGACTATATTTGGAGAGACGATCAACCACAACGAGAATCACTGTCTTTCCGCCAGATTTAGGGAGCCCTTCGATGAAATCCATAGAAATATCTGTCCAAATCCGTGTAGGTATGGGCAAGGGTTCAAGCAATCCTGGAAGGAGTGTTGTTTCACCCTTATTGCGCTGGCAGGTATCACATTCGGCCACCATCTGTTGAATTGTCCTTTTCATGCCTTGCCAAAAGAAGTTACGCCGTGCTCGTTCATATGTTTTGAGGAACCCAGAGTGCCCGGCTGATGGAGAAGCATGGAGTTCATAGAAGACAGCCTGTTGAAGATCTGTGCTCTGGGGAAGCACCAGACGACCCTTGTATCGCAGAGAAGCACCATCCCAAGAGTAATGTGGGACCGCAGAAGGATTGTTGGTCAAGCGCTGGATGATCTGAGATAAGGAAGAGTCATTGACATAACCCTGTTGAACAGATTGCAACCAATTTGGAACAGGCATAGAAATAGCTGAAAGAGAACCTTGGGCATCAAATGTACGAGAAAGAGCATCTGCCACAATATTGTCTTTACCCTTCTTGTAAGTGATCTGATAGTCATAACCCATGAGTTTGCTAACCCATTTCTGTTGTGCCGGGGAGGAGACACGCTGGTCCAAGAAATATTTCAAGCTCTGGTGATCAGTCTTGATGCAGAAATGATTCCCTAATAGGTATGGCCGCCACTTCTGTACTGCATGCAAAATAGCCATCATTTCCTTCTCATAGGTAGAGGCAGCTAAATTCTTACCGGAAAGGGCTTTGCTGGTGAATGCAATGGGGTGTTCATCTTGAAGGAGAACAGCACCAAGTCCATTGCCGCAAGCATCACTCTCAATCGTGAAGGGCTTGGAAAAATCGGGCATAGCTAGCACAGGTGTAGTACACATAGCTTGTTTTAGTTTGTCAAATGCACACTGAGCAGCAGGTGTCCATGTAAAAGCATCTTTTTTCAATAGGGCAGTTAATGGAGCTGCAATCTTCCCATAATCCTTGACAAACTTGCGGTAGTAGCCAGTCAACCCCAAAAAACCACGAAGGCTCTTGAGTGTCTGAGGATGTGGCCAATTGTTCATGGCATCGATTTTGGCAGGATCCACGCGAACCCCTTGTGCTGAGATAATGTGCCCGAGATACTCAACTTCCTTTTGTCCAAAAACACATTTAGACTGCTTGGCATGGAGATGATGGTCAGAGAAAAGTTGCATGACAAGATCCAGGTGCTGGAGATGTTCATCCCATGTTTTACTGTAGATGAGGATATCATCAAAGAATACCAGAATGAATTTCCGCAAGTAGGGTCGAAATATTTTATTCATTAAGGCCTGGAATGTGGAAGGAGCATTAGTGAGGCCAAAAGGCATGACCAAAAACTCATAATGGCCATCATGTGTGCGGAAAGCTGTTTTAGGAATATCCTCCTCATGAACCCGAATTTGATGATACCCAGAACGAAGATCCAACTTGGAGAAAAAGTGAGCCCCATGAAGCTCATCAAGAAGCTCATCAACAATAGGAATTGGAAACTTATCCTTGATGGTGAGGTGATTAAGTGCTCGGAAGTCAATGCAGAGGCGCCATGACCCATCTTTTTTGCGGACAAGAATAACTGGAGAAGAAAAGGAACTAGTGCTTGGGCGAATAATACCTTGCTTCAATAAGTCCCGCACGAGCATTTCAATCTCTGTTTTTTGGTGAAATGGGTAGCGATAGGGCCTGATGTTGGGAGGAACGCTGCCAGGAAGGAGCTGAATACGATGGTCTTCTGGCCTAGAAGGTGGTAATCCCACTGGTTCAGCAAAGACACCTGTATATCGATTCAGAATTTGTTGTAGATCCAAGGGAGTAGTGGAGACCGCGGATGGTTGCATCTGGATGGAACTGATCTGAGCGATGACACCATGTGAACTCTTCTTGAGGAGTTTCTCCATGCGATGTGAACTGATGATGCTGAGAGAACCTGGTTGTAATCCTGTCAATGTGTGTTTGTGTCCATTGAGGGAAAACTGCATCCAAAGTTCGGCAAAATCCCATAAGATAGGGCCGAGTGTGCGTAGCCATTGAGCTCCCAAAACCACATCACATCCGCCTAAGGGCAAGGCAAACATGTCAGAGCGCAGGATATAATCTCCCATGGAGATACGCACATTTCGACACTTCCCTTTGCAAGGTAAGGTGCCCCCATTGGCAATCATGACTTCAAAGTTGGAGCACGGATGGATAAAACAATCAGCTTGTTTGGCGATCCGAGGGTCGATGAAATTATGAGTGCTACCGGAATCAATGAGGATTGTAAGAGGAAGCTTCTTGAAGTAACCCCTGACCCGCATTGTTTGGGGGGTGGTGATTCCAGCTAAAGCATGGAGAGATATCTCTGGGTGGTCATCTTGAGACGGAGGGTCAATAGGCGGTTCCTGAATGTCGACCGGAGCATCCAATGTTTCTGGATCTTCGTCACCCATTTCAGAGGCAGGCGGAGACTCCACATCCAGGAGATAGAGCTTTTGCTGAACACATCGATGTCCCCGAGTGAATTTCTCATCACAATTATAGCAAAGCCCCTTTTCTCTGCGTGCTTGCATCTCTGCTTCAGATAAACGCTTGATAGGAGTCGGTCGAGGAGCCTGCGGTATAGGTGGTCGCTGAGAACCCATATTTCTGAAGGGAACAAAAGTGGGCTTGGAGCGTTGCTGGGCTGCAATCTTGTCTTCTGCCAACTTAGCCAACCCGAGTGCTTCCATCATTGTGTTGGGACAGAACATTTTGACCTCAGAGCGAATGGCATCCTTTAGACCACTGATAAAACAACTCCGGTAAAATTCATCGGTCAATCCTTCGGTGTGGTTGGCTAGATTCTCAAATTCGGTTTGATACTCTCTCACAGTGCCAGTTTGGCGAAGTTTAGTGAGGGCTCCTGTGAAGTCATCAAAAGCACTAGGACCAAATCGTTGCAAAAGGAGCTGACAAAAGTCTGGCCATTTGGGCTCTGGATGAGCCTTGATGTACCAACGGTACCATTGAAGAGCTTCCTGTTCCAAATGAAAGGATGCCAATTGAACTTTGTTGACATCAAAAGTATTATGCAGACTGAAATACTGTTCTGCACGATATATCCATCCAGTTGGATCGGTACCATTGAAGCGAGGAAAATCAAGCTTCGGACCACGGAAATTGCTGGAAGAAGAGAATCCAGTGTCTACTGAAGACTCGGACTGCCGTTTGTTGTTCATAGCTGAATGTTCAAGATGGAGACCAAGAAATTTTTCATCCAAATCCTGGAGTTTGGCTTGGATGGCTGCAAGGGCTTCCTCCATGGTTTTTGCTCCTGCACGGGTGACAACCATAACCAGGGATTTTTTTTTTTATTTTTATTTTTTTTTTTGGGTAGGAAAACAAAAACAGGAACTACTTCAGTAAAGGAAAATTTGGATTTGGGAAAAAATCAGAAGGGTAATTGGGGTTTGACTCGTTTTTTGGACACTGTTGGATAGACAGGGAAGCAAAAATGAGGATTTCAGCAGTGGGGTGAAAGGATGGGAAAATTTGGCAGAGGGGAACAAAGAAGCAGAATTCAGAAAGGAACTCTGTGGTAAAAATTGAAGGTGATTGGGTGAAATCTGAGGAAGTTATGGCAAACCCTAAAAATAGACAAATGTGGGATTTCGGGCTATAGGAAGGGGAATTGAGGATAGGGTCCTCAGGGATGAAATATGCAGAATGGAATGACAGGGGTTCCCTGAAATTTTCAAGGAAAACAGAGGTAAAACAAGGGAGATATGGAGAAAAAACGGAATTTTATACTTTTTTTTTTTTTTTTTTTTTTTTACAGACTGGAGCGGCTACGGCTCTGCTTGCAGAATGAGATCTCCGGTTCGAAGGATTCTGGAACAACGCCGAACGGCTGGATCTGGAACGGTTTGCAAAATGAATCTGAAACGGCGCAGCAGTAATCGACAATAGTTCAGCTGAAAGTAGATATGGACCCCAGGTATGTGCGGCTTCCTAACAGTTCAGGGTTTTCACTCGGCCACCAATGCTGTCTGACGGCTTGCGTATTGGGGCGGTACCCCTCACTCCACGGCTCAGGTAAAACTGATAACCGCTTTGCCACAAACGACAGCTCTTGGTTTACCTCACGGGTGGGAACTAGTCAATCAGGTAGGGGTCGTTGCCCTTTTCGCCGGCAGGTCCTCTCAATGGGCCAGCTACTTCGGGGTTCCTGTGGTACTCCTCACAATGAGTTTTAGGGCTTATGCCCAAGTACTTCCCACAGTTAAGCGGATAGGGATTATTCCCAAATCCGAACCTGCAACAGATGTGAAAAAAAATTTTGGCAGAAATTTCACCCAGCGAGCCCAAGAAAGTGCTCTGATACCAGATGTGAGGCACCTGCAACAATTACTTAATGAAAATATGCGAAATAGCAGAAATGACAGAACTCAGAATCACTTTGTATTGATCACGGGCCACTTCGAGGGGGCAACCTCCTTTGAGCAAGCTCAATACAAATAACTTCACGGTGCCTTCATAGGTCTCAACACCCACTTATATACTAATTCTAGGCGCCAATACTATGGGTCGAAACCATGGGCCGTTACAAACTATGGATCAACAATACTACGGGCGACTTACAAAGCATATGCGCCAACACAATAACACAAACTATTGATTAACAAATACTACAGGACGACTTACAAAGCATATGCGTCCAATAACAACATACTAACAAAGTAAAGACATGGGTTCCTAACAGATGAGCTCATGGATGAACTATTTGGAGCAAATTTCTTCTCCAAAATTGATCTTAGATTTGGTTACCATCAGATTCGAATGAAGGAGGAGGATGTGCATAAAACTGCTTTTAGATGTCACTATGGTCATTTCGAATTTCTTGTCATGCCTTTTGGTTTGATGCTCCAGCCACTTTCCAATCATGCATGAAAAAAAAATTGCAAGCAGCTCCGCAATTTTTTTTTGGTTTTATTTGATGATATTTTGATTTATAGTAAGACATGGGAGGAAAATTTGCACCATTTAGAAGTTGTATTGAAAATGTTGCATGACCAATCTTTGTTTGCTAAGTTTTCCAAGTGTGAATTTGGGTTCAAAGAATTTTTGTATCTTTGGAACATCATTGGGAAATATGGATTAAAGGTGCACTTGGATAAAATAAATGTTATTCTTGAATGGCCAACACCCAAGAACAACACTGAATTAAGAGGCTTCATTTGGATATGCACATACTATATGAAGTTTGTGAAGGGGTTTTCCAAAATAATTGCTACCCTTACTGATTTGACCAAGAAGGATGTTTTCAAATGGGATGATGAGGCTGAAAAGGATTTCCAAAGAATTAAAGAGGTAATGAGTAGTTGTCCAGTACGTGCATTACCATATTTTTCTAAACCATTTATTTTGGAATGTCATGCATCAAGAGAAGGAATAGGGGAGGTCCTAAATGAAAATAAACACCCCATAGCTTTTGAGAGCAGAAAATTGCAGCCACGTGAGAAGATATACTCCATATATGACAAAACAATGTTATCCATCATGCATTCCTTGTCCAAGTTTAGACAATATCTAGTGGGAAACAAGTTTGTCGTCAAAACTGATCATAACAGTTTAAATCATTTCTTCACATACAAGGATCTCAATAAAAGGAAACAAAAATGGGTAAGTAAGGTCCAAGATTTTGATTTTGACATTGAATATGTAAAAGGGAAGAAAAATATTGTAGCAGATGCATTGTCTAGGAGACCTTCATTTTTCCTTATGGACATTTCGAAAGATTGGAAAGATATGTTAATAGTAGAGTATGCCAAAGATAGTTTTGCTTGTGATGTGTTATATCGGGTCAAAGGAGATGATAGATACAAGATATTGAATGGCCTAATCTACTATATGGATCGAATATACTTGGTTCATGGTTGGAAGCTAAAGCACAAGATCTTGAAGGAAGCTCATGGTTCTCCTTTAGCAAGCCATCCTGGTTTCTTTAAAACATATAGGCAATTAAGACAAAGTTTCTCTTGGAAAGGGGTGAAGGAATATGTTCTAAAGTATGTGAATTAATGAAATATATGTCAGCAAAACAAATTTGAACGCATCCATCATGTTGGTCTATTGCAACCATTTCCCATTCCAAAACAAAAATGGGAAAGCATCTCAATGGATTTCATCACAGGCTAGCCCAAGGATTTAGGTAAGGATTGTATTTATGTTGCGGTGGATAGACTCACCAAATTTGCTCATTAATTTTCTATTACATAATATTTTACTGCTGCACAAGTGGATGATCTATTCTTTAGATATATTTTTCAGATTGCATGGACTTCCCAAAAACATTGTGAGTGACAGGGATAGCAGATTTATGAGTGCTTTTTGGAAAGAATTCTTCAAGTTGGTGGGCACTCAATTGACTCCTAGCACAAGATATAATCCTCAAATTGATAGCCAAACAGAAAGGGTGAACCAATGGTTGGAGGGGTACTTAAGGAACTATGTTGGTGAGGAGAAGAAATCATGGGTTAAATGGCTACACTTGGGTGAGTTTTGATACAATACTACTTTCCATATTTCCATTGGCATGTCTCCTTTCAAATCACTTTATGGTTATGAAGCACTCACCTTTTTTTAGCACAGTTTTGGTGATAGTATAGACCCAAAAGCTAAGGATTGGGTTGAGGAAAGTCAAGATATTTTGAAGCTTCTAAAAGGCAATTTGCAGGTTGCCCAAAATCAACAAAAACAGTATGCATATCAACATAGGGAGGAAAGAACTTTTCAAGTGAATGATTTGGTTTATTTGAGGCTACATCCATATAATCAAACCTCCTTAAAATGGAAAGGATCAGAAAATATTAAACCAAGGTATTATGGTCCATATAATATAGTTGGAAAAATTGGGGAGGTAGCTTATGGGTTAGAACTTCCGGAAGGTAGAAAAATCCACAATGTATTTCATGTTTCATGCATTAAGAAGGCTATTGGTCTGCAAATTTGTATTTCAGAAACACTCCCTCCATTAGATGAAGGACAACTCATACTTATTCCAAAAAAAAAAAAATGAAGGCAAGAGAAAGGAAATTGAGGAGCGGAACCATAAGAGAATATTTGGTACAAGAAAGATTTGTCAAGTGAGGATGCCATATGGGAAGAGGAAACAATTTTGCAAAATCCCAATTTGTAATTGCTTGAGGGCAAGCAATATTGGGTGGGTAGGACTGTAATGTCCCCATCCAAATAAATCACTAGAAGGGAAAATTCCACCAATCTACTAGTTCCCTAGGTTGGGGTGGAAACATATAGATTTGGAATAGGGGAGCTATAAAATCCCAAATGGAAATTAGCTTGAAACAAATATATTAAAAGGGGATAAAGGGATATGTATAATAGGAAAATAAGGTAGCACTTGGTCATGAGGGCACATTAATGGTGTGGGACCCACACAAAGCAAGATTCTCCATGCCACATGGAATCCTACTCTCACCCATTCGAATCCAAGGTGGATTCTAATGTTCTTGGGGGATTTGGAAGGGAATTATACTTGGAATGAATCGATGAGGATCGAACTTTAGAGGAAGAGTAAATCCCATGGAAGAGGAAGAGGCATATTAGAGATATTGTGACACTTGGGCTAGATTCCCTAGCTTCTATGAAGACAATGATGAAGATGCTATGACACTTATGACAAGGATCAGACCTGATTGATGACACCTGACCTATATAACATGTCAGGCATAAAAATAGCCTCCAAAAGGGTGCACAAGGTTGTTAGGGAAGCCAAATATTCCCCCATTCGAATTGATGGAAGAGGGAGGATAGGAATTGTTGGACAAGTGGCACTCATTGGAATCTCTCCCCAATTCGAGTTGGCATGAATCTCTTAGAGGGAATTTGAACCATGGAGGGATTGGAAAGATAATAAAAGACAATAAAAAAGAAGGAGAGGGGATTTTTATCATTTCTCATTTGGTAATTTGGAGAGCATAGCTTGTCCATGCAAGTTGGGTGTTTATTCTACTTGCCTTAGCACTAATTTCGAGGGTGAAAGATTCCCATCCTAATTGGAAATTGGAGAGGCCATTCAGAACTTTCATTTGGATATGAAATGAATTCATTTGTTATAGGTTGAATCTACAAGGATGCTCGTGATCATTTCTTCTTCAACTTGTTCCCACATCTCTCTCACTCTTCTCTTCATATTCTTGCTCTTGGAGGAATGGCGCACATGGTGAGATGATGATATATTTGGGGAAGTCCAAGGGGACCCATTTATTTGTAATATGATTTATACACTCTTTATTTGATGCTCATATGAACCTCAAATCGAAACTCCAAGTGAAACTATGTATGAATGGTGCCATTTTCCCATATATCTTGTTGTAGGAGCTTGAAGTTGTTTGATATGGAAATGTTTAAGTCAATATCAGTGTTTTTATTGCTGTTTGGAGAGACATTAATGTATTTAATAATTTTCATGAACCTTATGTAAGTATTTGGAACATTTATCTCAAGTTTCATAGCAAGTTATAGCGTTTTTCTCCCATTTCCCCCTATGTGATGATATGTTTTCAAATATCTGATTTATGGGAGTTGCAGAAGCCTTTAGGAACTGATTAGTGATGCATTTGGGTGAAAATGGAAGTCATATAATTAATCCATGTGTATGTTATGAAATTTGGGAGGGTCGTACTGCATTTGGGAAGCCATTAGTGACCTCTACCCTTGGGGGTTTGAACCTCGAAATTACTAGTAAATTCCCCATTTTATCCTGATTACAAATGAAGGTTGCAGAAGTCTTTTGAGAGTGCCCAAGAACCTATCAGATTCATTTTTATGTCCTAATACCCTTCAAATACCTTCAGACCCAATTCTAAATCCTTAGGATCCATTTGGAAGCACTTGAGTCATCACTAGTCCAAGGTTCGAATTGACCAAAAAATTGCAAATTTTTCCAAGTTTTCCAAATTATTAAAAAGGGACACTACATAGATGAGTTATGGGAATTAACCATTGAGGGTTAGGGACTATAGGGGGGTAGGAATTATAGGTTACATGAGAAATAAGTGTTACGGTTTATAGGATCCATACATGATAGATTATATCTCAAAGAGGTTAGGGGTTAGGCCATAGGGGTTTAATATCATAGAGTTAAAGTGCTATAGTAAATAGGGATTATAAGTATTACATTAGGGTAAATAGGGATTATAAGTATTACATTAGATAAGTCTTGAGGGATTAGGGGATAAGGATTATTAGTTATAAGGATTATTTAAAGTACTTTTAGTAAGAAGTTGGGGGGGACTTAATAAGGTTGATTTGGATAGTTCTTATTTGTTATAAAGCATGTGTCTTACTTGTTATAGGTGTTAGATAGTTTAGGGATAGTTGTTATAAGGGTTAGGGTTGATATGGGTATGAGTTTAAGGGTTATATGGATTATATATTATGGGTTATAAACGTTAGTTCTATAGTGTTAGGGTTTAATCAAATAATGTTATGAGGGTTAGGAATTATATGTTATAGGGGTTACAAAGGGTAAGCATTATATGAAGTAGAGTTATAAAGGCTAGGTGTTGGGGGTGACATGTTATGGGTTATAGGGATTGGGTAATCAATTGCTATAATATTATTGGAAAGATATAGATATTAAAGTACCATCATAAAATCCAACTATTACGTAGGTTACATGTATTAATCATTGGGAATTAAGGTTATCAATACCTTTACGATTCTATAATTTAAGTACCTTTAACATTATAGAAGTTGTGAGTTATAAGGATTTGTCATTGGGAGTTGAATGGTTTAGAATCATTGTTTCTCTTCTTTGCAAATTTGTTGCATGTTAGCTAGTCACTTTCCATTATTTCTTGATATTGTTGCATGCTTGAGAGTTTAGTAATGACTTCTTTCTCATACCAGAAAGAATATATTTTAGTTCAAGAAAGAATATCATATATTTATAGTATTGGATATCATCTGTATTTCTTTCATTACTTTTTTTTTCAATCATTTACAACTTCTCACATTGTCATTTCATGTTGTACACTTGTTCACACACCCTCACACCCTAAATTAAGCATCACTTGGTTCATGACCCCAAGCGAAGCATTAAAATCAACCCTTACTCTAACACATGACATTCTTTCACTTAAGGGACAAAAACAATATTGTACTTAGGATGGGACTTTAGGTATAGGCATCCAAATAATTCCCCTTGTCACTATACATCTGAGACATAGTGGTTGTCTTTTAGGGTGATAAAACCCTCTTGTAATGAACATGGTTGAGGCTAGTCTATCAGTAGGCCCGTCCTTTTTGGATGGTACATGTCAATACCATAACCAGAGGGATGATTGGGACACCGTTGCATTTTAGTACCAAATATCATCTGGATCATGGCTTTTAGTTGAAGGTGTAGGAAACCTATTGGATGTGTCTATGAATGAGGTATCCTAGTATCCACTCTATTAGGAGTATTATGCGGAGATGGCTCTAGTAGGTGGGACAAGAGTTGCTCCTAGTTTGCTTCTCTATAATTGTAGGTGAGACAAATAGTTTTAGGTTGACTGGAGTTGCTCCTAGTTTGCTTCTCTATAATTGTATCGTTCACATCTTTATTCACTTTCTTAGTGGAGTTGACATCCCATCAAGTTAAGTGTTTGGAAGGCCCTTGTTTGGATTTCTACTCATTTTTTAGTAGTGGATATCAAGACCATTTGTGAGAAATATTTGAGAAAGTTTTTCTTTCACATCATTCATTTTTTACATTTCTCCTTTTAGAAGTACTGAGTCTTTTCTTTATCTAGGATGTCCATTTCTCTAATGTTTACTATTTTTCTTAGTTAGATCATTCGTTCACTAATACAAAATGAGATATTAGTTACTACGTTACTAAAAAATTTAGTCAGTACAATTTTTTCAAGTGAAATACTACCAAATTTAAGCAATTTTAACAGACCCAACTAAAAACGACTAACTTAAATGACTAATTTAGTCCAGGGATAAAATACACGACTAGATTATAAGTGACATAATTAAAAATGACTAACATAAAATGACTAATTTGGTTTGGGAATAAAAATATGACTAGTTAACAACTACAAGAATACGAATTAGTCATTTTTAATTGCATCACTCCAGTAATGGAAAATTGTAGTTTTGACGATGAATTCAAAGACCCCCTTCTAGGGAGTCTCAGAATCCATCTACAGTGTTACCATTTAGTAAATTGTAACAATGTAGATGGATTCAGAGACCCCATGTGTCACTCAGCAATGGAAAATTGCAATTTTGACATAAACTTTTTAAAATTTTCTAAAATTTAACAATTCAGATGGATTCTAATCACGAAACATTCTTCCCTCTCCAAAAGGGTATTTGACAGAATCTGATAATTGAAAATCATAATTTTGATAGTGAAATTTTGCAATTTTGTAAATTTCGACATTTAAATTCATAGACCCCATTCCCATTACAATAACTCCCTATTGTAATTACAATGATTAAAACTTATAATTCCAATCATCCATAAAAAAAATGTTGAAATTATAAAGAAATTCACAAAAAAATTAAAAAATATTTGCTACGAGATTAGCTTACATAGTCATTAATCATATGCACCTTGGGCGAGACCCTTTTTCTCTTGGAATGTTAACTATGTTGATGCACTAGAATACAATAGTCTTATGTTAGAAACCTTCTACGGACCTCGGACCTATCATAGAGCCAACATACCGAGCTAAGAGGTAAAGTTGGCGTACAATAGATCTTTAACTAGTTTCTAAAGTGAGGGTGGTGGTATTCTTCCCATTCGAGAAAGTTGTTGTACAATAAGGACCTTCTTGATTAGTAAATTGAGGGCAATAATATTCTTCTAATTCGAGAAAGTTGTTATGCAATAAGGATCTAACGGGTTGGTAATCTTAGGGGGTGGTGCTCCCCCATTAGAGTTCAATTTCCCATGGTAAATGTTAGACCTTTGTGGGCCGCCATATACACATAAGAAAACCCAGTATTAGGATGGACAAAGTTCTTTACTCTATTGCCAACAACTTTCAATACTTATGCAAATGGGGTTAATTAGTTGGGTGATGAATATATGTGTTCACTCGATGTCCCTTTGTTCTCCTTAATAAGACATGGTATGTCGATACATGTGTGACTTATTATGAATATTACAATGAATATTATAATTGGTTAGGATATGTTTTGTGGCTAATGGGTGTAGAGCCCCTTGTGTGTGGGGTGAAAAGTGTTTCATCTCTTGGAGTTGGTTTCCTTTTGTCATTATACACACTTAACACATGTTCAACAAACCAAATTAAATTAATTGAATGAGTGTAAAACCTTTTTTTGTGTGTGAGAAAAGATGTTCGACATGTTATAATTGGTTCCCTCATCATCATAAGAACTTAACACATCCAACAAACCAAATTAATTCAAATGAACTTTAATAAAATACTCTACCAGAGTAGAATCTATCATAATTTAATATGTTAAAATAATGTTCACAACTTAAAAACTATTAATCTCCAATCGTTTGTTTTCACGTGGTCAAGTAGACAAGAAAAAACTAGCAATAAAGAATGCCCCCAAAAAGATTAACCGATTCATAAACCAAAAAATTGGAAAGGATTAAACCTTTATCTTTTTTTTTTCAGAAGAAAAAAACAATAACTTGTTATTCAGTGGAATCAAATTTATTTGTACAAAGAGCATGAAGGACTCTCCAATCAAGAACCATACAAGGTTGCTCATGACAGTGCTAAAATAAAAGACTGCATGTGTTGAATACCAACAAACCATCTAGATGGGAAGTGCACTCCCAAACAGGAACTATATAAGTACAATATCAGTGCTAGTCCTAGTACAGCCACAAATGGGACCAACATTTACACCACCAACCTAAATAGGATAACAACGCTATACCAAGCCCAAAAACATACAAGATGCATTTACAATCGAATAATACATCCACTTTGTGCCAAAAAAGTCAAGCCCAATATTACAGCCACTTTGAACCAAAAATGGCAAGTAATAGCCTTAAGCTACTAATAATCCCTATAGTCTCCTTTTTCCACAAGCCTATTGTCAACACATTTTTCAAAAAAAATAATACCTTCTGCTACACCAAGGGATTTTTTTGAAAGATGAACTGCAACTAAATTGTTTTCCTTAAATATGTGAGAAAAGGTGATAGAAGGCATTCTCATAATAAGATCTCGAATATGTTTACTCCATTGATCTAGTTCAGTCACCTGCAAAGAACCGCGATTCTTGGTCCAATCCACAAAAACTTTTGAGTCCCTAAAAATATGAATGTAAGGTTGAGGTTGTACCTGCACAAACTGAAGGATACCCCATAGAGAAAGTAACTTAGCTCGAGTATTGGTACCATACCCAACCCCCATCCATAGCAAGAAATAATATTGAGCATTAATCCTCAAAACCATGCCACATCCACAACTATTATTTGCAATGGCACTATCAAAAAAACCCGAGACACTATCTTTAGGGAAAATAAAATCAGGAACCTGCCTATGATATTTCTTCACTTGGGGATTATAGTATTCCTTGTAAAACCCAAGTATTTTAATACTTGTAAAATGTACTTGTGCACATATATCAACAAAAATGCATGTGTTTCTTTCACTCCATATGCCCCAACAAACAAAAGAGGGAAACTCCTTATTGCCAGGAAAATGTTGAACCCACAATCGTAGACTGGCCTCAAAGGAATCCTTCCTCCAAACAACTTCAATATTTAGTGCAGTAAGCACCTCTTCCCAGAAAAAACAAAAAATTGACATACAAAAAACAGATGAAAAAGATCTTCTAACCTATTTTTACAAAGGTAGCATAGACCTGGTCACAGAAACCCCTATATAGGAGGTTATCCCAAGTCAGAATTTTGTTTTCCATACATTAACTAGAAAAAAAAATTATTTTAAGGAGGTTCTCGATTATCCACCTCCCCAAATCTTTAGGAAGATAAATCTTGTTCCAACAAGCCAAATGATACTCTCTTTTTTGCCACCCTCTGACCACAAGAAAAGAAACATCTTCTTTCGAATATCTTGGAGGATAGAAACAAGAATGTGAGCTAGGGACATCCAATATACAAGTGTACTCTCCAATACCTCTTTCACCAAGATGAGCATTCCACCTAAAGAGAGCCATCTGTAAGCCCATCACTCCAACCTCTTCTCCAATTTCCTAAGGAGCCAACGTTGATCAGAATTACCATAATGATTAGACATTAATTAATAGCACAGGTATCTGAATCCGTCCTCCAGTGGATACCAACTGAAAGGAAATAAGAGTTTAACCCAAGATAGGATTGAGGTATTAGTAGTATGATGATAAAAACAAGACTTTTGAGGGTTGATATCCATGCCCGAGGCCTCCATAAATAGCAATATAATATCATACAATGCAATCCAATCATTGACAATACCATTTCCAAACAACAACACATCGTCAACAAACAACAAATGAGAGATAAAGTGTATTGATGTCACCTTAACCCCATTCAATGAATTTTATTACTTTGCATGATCGATGAGCCTGCTAAAACCCTTCACAACTAGCAGAAATGAAGGGGCGCTCAACGGGTATCCTTGTCTAAGACCCCTTGAACTCTAAAAGAATTTGGAAGGAGACCCGTTGACTAACAAAGAAAAATAAGCAGAATTAACATAGGCCATAATCCAATCAACTACCATTAGAGGAAGTCCAATCTGAAAGAGAATGAGTCTCAAAAAACACCAGTCCACCATATCATATGCTTTCTTAAGATACACTTTGAGCACCATAGCAGCCAACTTCTCCATTTTGATGGAGTGCGAGCATTCTTGTGAAACCCCAATTGCATCCAAAATATGACGCTTACTCAGGAAACCAAATTTCTCTTTGGAAATACACTCAGCAAGCTTGGGTTTGATCATGTCTGCAATAATCTTGGAGATAAGCTTGGGTTTGCACAAGGAAATCGGTATGAAGTCATCAAAGAAAGAAAGATTGGATTTCTTGGGAATTAATGCAAAAAAAGTAGATTTTAGTGATCCAATGATGGATCCCTTAACCCTAGCTTCTTCAACCACACTTAGGAGATCATGTCCTATAATCTCAAAAAATGCAGAAAGAGCTCAATGTTGATGACAATTTTTGTCACCAACAATACTTAGCCGGCAAAGAGTTGTCAGGCTCTCCCACACCTATAAAAAATTTTGCCATAATGCAATGCCTATTGATTTACTGCCTCCATTTACCAAGTTATACCCAAAAACTAACTTATGTCCCTAGCTTGCTTTAGATTGTATGGGGTTTCCACCATTAGGGAGTCTATGGAATTTTTAATAAAATGAGTAAGCTAATAACACATGGTTAAAGACTTGCTGTGAGTTAGACATGATGATATATTGGTGGCAAGTTATAAGTTATTTCAGGTACTACATGGATAATATGCTTCAGAGAATCATCCACTAAAGTTGACGTAGAATCTTCAATATATTCAGTGATAAATAAGTTGTCATGCTTTAGCCTTCCCCTTCCTATTTATTTTCCATTAAAAAATAAAATTCCCATATATATGACCATTGTACATATTGATATTGATATTATGTATCATTGACAATAATCATATCGGCTATTCATAACTTTAAAATATACCTTCTTACCTTTTAGAATGAAGCTTCACATGCTCAAATCTTTCTCATGATAAAATATTATATTAAAAAAATATTAAAATTAAAAAATAAAAAGTGGTCTCACTTAACCTTTGTTTCATTCTAATGTAATTTGGAAGTAGACTATTACTTCACTTACCAAAAGTCCACCTTTTCAAGATTTTATAAAGCCATGATATAGAATATTATTACCTTTTATGATATATCATTGGAAGTAGACTATTACTTCACTTACCAAAAGTCCACCTTTTCAAGATTTTATAAAGCCATGATCTAGAATATTATTACCTTTTATGATATATCATGCTTTTGCTCATATATAACATAGATCAAAAGCACCATTTACCTTTCTCTTCAAACCAAACCTCATAACCCCAAGTCCAATGGTGGAGCCGTATCCCAAATTACAAGCGAGTCCATTTAATGATGAGACTGTTTTTTTAATCATCCAAGACGTATACCAAGAGAGCCATCCTTGGAAGGTTTTCGTTTTTATATTCCACGTTGATATTGCTCACAAAATATCACATATATAAAATAGGTGCTTTATGGACCCATAACGCAAGCGGGGAGATATCACACGCCATCCAAGAGTTCAAAGATTTTTTTTGCGCCTCTTGCAGATCTGATAATTTCTGAATCTGGTATGATAAAGATCATGCCTACTTTGGTGTGATATTGTTCAAATTTATATTTGGTCCTGCCTAAAATTCGAAAAGGTTTAGGAGAGTATTTGTATGGTTTGAAGATCATCCAAAAAGTAATATTGTTCAAATTTATATTTGGTCCTGCCTAAAATTCGAAAAGGTTTAGGAGAGTATTTGTATGGTTTGAATATCATTCAAGTTTGATCAAGACAAAAAAAAAAATGAAAATGATTAGTCGGGCAAGTATTTCAGCAGGTAACATGCTGTTCAAGTGGATCCCCATAAAGATATACATTCAATTGCTAATCCCGTGACAAGAGTACTTGTATGGTTTGAAGATCATCCAAGTTTGATGAAGATAAAAAAAATAATAGGGTTGTTAATGTGGTTGTTTCTAGTTAAGTCAATAGGCGTTATTATCCCCACTTTTCCCAGGACGAAGGTGGATGTCCCAAATCCCTAGAATTGTGGAAGAGAGTCATTGTCGTCTACAGTTAAGCCATCTCATAACTAGCAACAACCACATTAATAATAATGTGTCAGGAATACGTTGATAGGGTATATTTAGCACATAATAATGTTTTCTAATGTAGGATGTACCAAATATACGCCTATCGATGTATACCGGACACATTATTATTAATGTGCCATTGTTGCTAGTTACTGGTTAGTGCATAAACATATAATCAAAAAGATATATTATTATATACCATTTTATATCATCAAAACAATATATTATTATATAGTATTCTTGTTCTTTGATGGTGCCTCGAAAGGCAACCCTGGGTTGGCAGGTGCGGGTGGAGTCCTTTCTGACTCTGAGGGAAACAAGTTGAAAGACTTTGCATGGGGAATTGGTAGGAGATCCAACAATGACGCAGAGTGGCTAACGCTGATTAAAGGACTGGAAACAGCAAGGAAGGAAGAAATTGGGGATCTGGTGGTCTTCAGAGACTCAATGCTGGTCATTAGGGAAGCTAGAACCTTGGCTACGAACTGAAAGAAGCATGTCACTAAGATTCATCATATTTTTAATTACAATGTCAGTGAATTCAGTTCTATCAACTTTCTTCATATATTAGGATCAATAACCAGAATGCGGATGCTATGGCTAATGTCGAAGATCGTCTCGATTGTGGAATTATGGTTAGTAATGGTCAGGAATTTGGCAACAATTGGGTCCCATAATCCCTGCCCTCTTTCAGATATGAAGATGAAGCTCAATGGTTTTTATTGCAATTGGAAGTGGCAGCCACCCTTAGCATGGAGAAAACATCTTGTTATTCTTTTGATCTATAAAACCTCGAGACATATTGGAAATGGTTTTTTTAAAACTATATTGGGATCGCCTCCCCCTCCTTGGATCATCCCCGCACCTTTTCAACGATTATGGATCCTTCCACATGTTGGATCCATCTGGATCGCATGCATGACATTAAGGTGGTCGAAGATCGAGGCAGTGTTGGCCTACATCACAGTCGGGGGCATCATTCTTGGCATAATGTTGGAAATTTTTCGCATTCAAAGCATGGAGATTGAAGTTTGGGTAAACATGGAAGAAGTTGTTCCTACTGTCGTATCGATCCTTCCCTCGCTGCAATGTTTGCGATGCAAGAAGCATATTCAGACCTTAGAAAGAAATGGGTCTGTTGGAATTATGAGAATTCCTTTTGCAAATGATGTTGCAAAACAGAGGCGTTGGGAATGGGCAAGAATCAGATCTCTTCAGCAGGAGAAAACAGCGAGATCAACAACCTGGTATCTACGATGGGATTTGGCAGCCTTCCAATTGAGGTCCAAACATATTTGAAAGAAATAGAAGTTCAAGTTCGCATGCTTAGAGGGGAGAACTTTGATCTCAAACGAGCCATTTCTCACCTATATACACTCGTCCAAGTTACGAATTCTGAGGTTCGCAGCAATAGCAGCAAGTTGAATGAGCAGGTTTCCATCCTGGCTAGAAAGTTTGATAATGGATGCCCTTGTTCTGTCAATCTGGACACTAAAATTATGGCATTGCATAGCAGTCTCATGATAGTGGAAGCCAAGATCGATAACATGAGGGCAGACATCAGAAAGACCACCACGGTTTTACAAGGAGGCGCAGGAGGCATAGCTGGAGATGCCGATGGGAACAAGGGGGAAAATCCATACCAGTAATTCGTCCAACATGGGTATTTCCAGTTTTTTTTTAGAAACTTTTTTGCTTTTAATATGGTATATCAGAAATATAGTATAGTGTCTTTTTTGGATTAGGCGTGTAGCAGTAGTTGAATAGCTCTTTTAAGGTCTCTTTCTCAGCAATGCTTTGTTGTTGTATTTTGATCCAAGGTCAGTTTGTTAGAAGGTATAGCTTCTATAGAATAGGATTTTATCATGAACATATCAGACTAGAAAAAGATGAGCTAGGAGTTGTGGCAGCTCTTCTTTATTGGGATCAGTCTTCCCAAATTTTTTGTAACCTTGTTCTACTTTTTATATAAAAGCTTGTTACTCGTTTCTGTTAAATATATATATATATATATACTATTCTTTAATATATCATAGGACTTTTTTTTTCAGTAGAAAAAATTCATACTATTGATATTCAGTAGAAAATCAAATAGTACATGGAAATGAGTCTCGTAGGGACTATACAAAAATATATAATTGACGACTTATCCAAAATAAGACAATAAAAATATCCAAGTGTTTACAAGAAGGAACCAAGAAACAAGATAGTCGAAGCACTTATAGTTTGTAAATATTTATAGAGCCATCCGCAACTCTGCCACCTTCCTGGAATTCCTCCTAAAAAATGAATCCTTCATCTCCAGCCATAGCAAGTTTGGATAATTTATCAGCCACAGTGTTATGATGTTGGTAAATATGCTTAAAATAAAGATATCTGAACATTTTCAAAATAGACTTTATCTTATTACACCAATGATTAAGTGAAGCCACCTGCAAGGAAAAATGACCGCACACCCAATTGATGGTAACCCAAAAGTCTCCAAAGACTTGAAGATCATGAATACCAAAAATGTTGACAACTTTCAGAATGCACCACAAAGCTAATAGTTCAACTTTCATGTTTGTACCACGCCCGCAATTAAACCTGAGGGTGAAAAAATGTACACTGTTGATATAAATAATTCGACCCGCAGCACACAAACCATCCTTTGAAGCGCCATCGAAAAATGCAATTGTCTTCCTTATCTGAAAATTAAAATTACTCACTCTTTGAATCTTGTGAGAAGTAATCTCAATGCAATTCTCCTTTACCAAATTGAGAACTTATGTGCAAATTTGATAAACATTTGGCTTCACATCTTCAAAAATAGCTTTGTTACGGGCCCTTCAGATAGCCCATGAGATTAAAGCAGGTAACTCAGGATAATTTTTGCACTTTCTGGTCCAATCCAGACAACACCTATCAAAATAATCCTCATGCCATAAGACCTCAATCCTTAATTCCAAAAGTATCTTGCTCCAAATGCTTATAGAAAACACACAATTTACAAAGATATGAAATATGGAGTCTGAACTTGAACAACAGAGCATACATATGCTTGGGCCGATCCATGCAGAACTAATAGTTTATCCCAAGTTTTGAGACAGTCAGACAAGGCTAGCCACATGAAACACTTCAGTTTCAGTGGTAACCGCCACCTCCATATCTTCCTGTACCACCAATGCTCGGGGTAAGTGCACTTGTAATGGATGATGGCATTATATGCAGTTTTGGCATTAATGATCCCCGAAGAAGTATTACCGTTCCAAAAAAAAACATCTTTACACCCATAAAATGTACTAACATTATTTTAATATTTACAATTTTTTGACATAATAAATTATATATATATATATATGGTGGATAAAATTAATGTCAATTTTTCAATGCTCTTTATAACGTTAGTTCTTGATAACTTTAATTAATTAAGAAATGTAATAATATTTTAATAATTATGAATTAATCAATATACTAACCATACAGTATATTGATGATGTTGTACATTATAATCCATAATGTCATCTAATAGATATTTGTTCTGAGTCCATTAATTTATAAACAATTATAAATGCAAATTTATTAACCATATTTATGAACAATGTCTTGAGTACATTAGTGCAATGTGTAAATTTATGAAAAATGTGTCTCAAGTACATTAGCACGATGTGTAAATAACACTTGAGAAAACTATGTCGCATTGTGATGTTGGTCAAGGGTTATGCTACATTGTGACAGTTATGAATGGTTATGTCACATGCGACATTAATGAATTTTTTTTGTCACATTGCTACATTATATAATTGTCAAAACTAAATTCCATTGAAAGATGGTACTTGATTCTCTTACATTGATTAAACATCAACTTCAAATTCAAAGAAAATTAAAGACCAGCATAGATCCATCTTAAACCCGTATCTATCAAGCACCGAGAGGGATCCAATTTCTTGAGGTGTATTTCTTTTTTTAAATTCAAACTCAAGAAATTTAATCTCTCTTAATTGATAGATCCGGGTTTAAGTTTTTATTTTTTTATTTTATAAATGAACATCTATTTTTTAATTACTTTTCATAATATTTTATTTTATGAGCGGACATGGATTTTTTTTAAATACTTTTCATAAAAAAAAAAAATTACATTTTAACTAATGGTCGACAATACATTTTACTTTTTTTTACTTTTCATTACATTTTACTTTTTTTTACATTTTAATTAATGGCCAACAATAATAAAGACAATCGTTTATAGCCTAGGATTTAATTCAAACGAAAATACACGTCCATGTATTATATAGCTTAGCATTTAATTCAAACGAAAATACACGTCCTTTTATTAATCGCCGACATAATATTAATTTTTTTTTATTATTAACCACTTATACTATGAAACGAGAACTCGACACAGTTCTCGTTTTTCTCTCTCCTAATTTTAGTAGGTATTTTTAGCTCCGTTTCAAAAAGGGGTGATGCCAGTATCACACATTTTCATTTCGAGGCATTTTTTGGGACCTTTGAATTATCTTTATCGTAAAAAAAAATTAGTTTCCATTTTCAGGTACATTTTTAGAAATTTAGCAAAATAGCATACATTTTTAAGCAATTTATAATGAAAAACATATACATTTTGCAATTTTTTCTATAAAATAAGACATTTTTATGGACAAAATAAGACACTTTTATTGACAACATTGTAAAAAATTCCAGACAATATAGACATTTAAAACCATTTTCAATCAATTTTCAGATATGTTTTGTGTAAAAATGATACTATTTCATATTATTTTCTGAAAAGTGTTGATTCACATAAATTCAAGAAAAACTATACAAATTATTTGTAAAAAACATATTTCAAACATTATATATAGAAATTTTATTTCTAAAATTAAGTCTGAAAGTCAAAACATTACTAATATATCTTATCAAAATATTATCAAACTAAGCATTTTTTTCAAAACATGAAACTAATCAACAATATCATGGAGGCCAAATTCATGTCCTCTTCTGCTGCATGTTTCCCCCCTCTAACATTATAATAAAATAAATTAAAAAACAAATTAAACTAACCCCTAACAACATTATAATAAAAAATTCCTAACAACATTATAATAAAAAATTTAAAGAAAAATTAAAAACAAATCAAATTAACCCCGTCGATGCCCGGCATCGAGGGGGCCGTGAGGGCCGCCCTTTGGTGCCCAAGCGAGTGACCTCCCTTGCTTGGGCGCCAAAGGGTGGCCCTCACGGCCCCCTCGATGCTGGGCATCGACGGGGGCCCTGAGGGCCGCCCTTTGGTGCCCAAGTGAGCGACCTTTAAACAAAATTTAAAAATACATTAAAAAAAAATACTAAGTATCTAATATACTAACCAAATTTACATTATAATTTTTTTTTTAAAAACTATACAAAAACTTAAAAAACAATTAAAACAAAAATTTAAAAACAATAAAAAAATCAAAATATACAAAATTTTAAAATAAATTAAAAAACAAAATAATTAAAAAAAAAATTAAACTATAAAAAATTAAACAAACTTTAAACAAAAATTTATAAAAAATTAAACAAACTTAAAAAAAAAATTAAACAAAATTTAAAAAAACATAAACTATACAAAAATTCAACAAAATTTAAAAAAAATAAAACAAAATTTAAAAAATAAAACAAAATAAAAAAAAAAAACTATACAAAAATTAAACAAAATTTAAAAAAAAAAAAAAAAATTAAAAAAATTAAAAAAAACTATACAAAAATTAAA
Source organism: Larix kaempferi (assembly GCA_027924585.1). NCBI lineage: Eukaryota > Viridiplantae > Streptophyta > Pinopsida > Pinales > Pinaceae > Larix > Larix kaempferi. Next base: position 13,668,058 of record BSBM01000268.1, read on the forward strand.
CAAAATTTAAAAAAAAAAAACAAAATTTAAAAAAACTCAAAACAATGCAACGGGCGGCCCTCGAGGCCGGCCGTCGATGCCCGGCATCGAGGGCCGGCCTCGAGGGCCGCCCGTTGGCGCCCGAGCGGCGGACGTCCGCCCGCTCGGGCGCCAACGGGAGGCCCTCGAGGCCGGCCCTCGATGCCGGGCATCGACGGCCGGCCTCGAGGGCCGCCCGTTGGCGCCCGAGCGGCGGACGTCCGCCCGCTCGGGCGCCAACGGGCGGCCCTCGAGGCGGGCCGTCGATGCCCGGCATCGAGGGCCGGCCTCGAGGGCCGCCCGTTGGCGCCCGAGCGGGCGGACGTCCGCTGCTCGGGCGCCAACGGGAGGCCCTCGAGGCCGGCCCTCGATGCCGGGCATCGAGGGCCGGCCTCGAGGGCCTCCCGTTGGCGCCCGAGCGGGCGGACGTCCGCCGCTCGGGCGCCAACAGGCGGCCCTCGATGCCGGGCATCGACGGCCGGCCTCGAGGGCCGCCCGTTGGCGCCCGAGCGGCGGACGTCCGCCGCTCGGGCGCCAACGGGCGGCCCTCGAGGCCGGCCGTCGATGCCCGGCATCGAGGGCCAGCCTCGAGGGCCGCCCATTGGCGCCCGAGCGGGCTTTAATTTTGTTTTGTTTTTTTAAATTTTGGTTTTTTTTTTAAATTTTGTTTAATTTTTTATAGTTTTTTTTAATTTTTGTATAGTTTATGTTTTTTATAAATTTTATTTAAAGTTTATTTAATTTTTTATAAATTTTATTTTGTTTAATTTTGTTTAAAGTTTGTTTAATTTTGTATAGTTTATTTTTTTTTAATTATTTTGTTTTTTAATTTATTTTAAAATTTTGCATAGTTTGATTTTTTATTGTTTTTAAATTTTTGTTTTAATTGCTTTTAAGTTTTTGTATAGGCTTTTTTTAAATTTTTTATAATGTTAGTTTGGTTAGTATATAGATACATAGTATTTTTTCTTAATGTATTTTTAAATTTTTAATTATAATGTTATTTTGGTTTAGTATAGATATATAGTATTTTTTTTTAATGTATTTTTAAAATTTTAATTATAATGTTATTTTAGTTTAGTTTGTTTTTATTTTTTTTTAATTTTTAATTATAACATTAGTTTAAATGTTAGTTTAATTTGTTTTTAATTTTTTTTTTTAAACTCAAAGCTAATATTCGTGGAATAGGGAGCATTCGTGCAAGATGGGAGTGTATTAAACCAAGTCGTAGATCCCGAAGGAATATGACATCTGAAATGATGGGTATAGATGTAGACTCAGATTGTGCGCCCATTGATAATAGAGAAGAGTATGGGTCATCTACATCTTCATCAAGTCCTTCATCTGCAGAAAATGTAGATTCTGATGGGGTGTCAGAATCCATGGATGAATTTGAAGAAACAGTGTAGATGCTTTTTATTAGTATGATTTTTGTAATTGAAACTCTAGAGGAGTTTTTGATGATGGGGTGTCAGAATCCATGGATGAATTTGAAGAAGCAGTTTAGATGCTTTTTACTAGTATGATTTTTGTAATTGAAACTCTAGAGGAGTTTTTGAATATTTATATGAACCATTTGTTCTTGTATGGTCTAATATATTATCTCATTATGAATCGCATCATAATTCCTTTGTTTTTATATGGTTATAATGGTGAAATTATTAGAGAAATTTGTTTTTTTGTTTAATATGCAATTTTCTTGAAAGTTGTAATTTATCTCTTCAAGAAAAAAAAAAAAATTCCAATTTAAGGTTGATTTTAAAGTTTTGTTAAACAACAATATGGGATGTTTAGGCCATGGCTCTATTTTTTACCCTAAAAAAAAATACGTGTATACTGGCATCAACACTTTTCTATTTAGGGGGTGTTTTTGGTGTTTTTTTTGCAAAAATCATCGTTTTTATGAGTAGAGTTCTCGTTCATAGTATATAGTTCTCGTTTCATAGTATAAGTGGTTTATTATGCTAAAGACAAACTTTATTTATTATGACCAACTATAAGGACAAACATGGACAAACGTTACAGGATCTCCCCCATACTAGGTTGTAGAGCACCTCGTTTCACTCAGTGCAATCAATTAAGTCATTGATAATTTTTGTATGAATAATTTGTCATTAATAAGAAAAGACACCAAATATTCTACATCTAAAAAATAAAAATACCGAATAATATTAAAATATAAAAATAATAAAAGAATCATATGGAGAAGGTCATATTATCAATGTGAAATATTACATTGGTCTTTTTTCATGCATATATTTCCATCCAAATGTGAAGAGTGGAAAAGAAATAAAAATGATAATGTGTTTCATATATATAGTTATCCATTTAATCTATCTTATTGTTGGAAAAATTTTGCTCAACATTTTCTGAAAAGAGAAGATTGTTTTTTAATATAATACATTATTGTAATGTGGAATCGCAAAGTCCATATATGTTGGGACACAAAAAGTAAATTGGAGATAAGCAACAGGTGCAAAAATGGAAATATACTTCGTAATTTAGAAACGATCCAAAAACATGTGCTTACCTCATAACCTTTAAATTGTAGATTTTTTATGCATTGATAACATGAGTGGAAGGAATTGAAATGTGGACTTGCATAGTCCATAGCTTTTGGCACAATAAAGAAAGTAAAAATAAGAAATAATTGAAATAAATTAAATTATAAAATATGTTTTGTAATAGAAGTTATCAAAAAAATATGCATAGCGTGTAAGTTTTTATTTGTAAAAGGTTTTAATTCAAGGAAGGGAATAAAAATGCATTGAAAGTAGTAATAATGTAATATTTTCTTTGGTCCTTGGTATCGAGCCATGAGTATATATCTGTTATTCAAATAAAAAATAGGTATACAATGATTAAGTTATTCTGATAAGAAAATTCACAAAGACATAATAAATTAAATAAGAAAAGAACTAACCTCACCCAATATTGTTATAATGAAATTTGTTGTAATCGATGTTTTTCATTCTTTCTAATTGTAACATATGTACCTCTACATAGTGTTAGAAGGTAAATGGTAGAGATATCTTAAGACTGTCTAGTGATTTTACCCTTGATATTACTATAAAGGTTAAACCTTTCCTATCAACATTGCCAATATCAATTGTTTCCCTTTCTAAAATCAATCCCTGTGATTTATGTATAGTGAGTGCTCAAGCCATACAAAATGGGACTTGCGTATGACTTTCTCTAGTAACTAGTATTATTAATACAATGCTTAGATTAGTTATGTCCCATGGCACTCCAATGTACTCGTCAAAAGATACAATAACATACATAGGGAGTTCAGGAGGTTTTGATCCGAGACAATAGAAAATTCCTCGAATAGTTCCAAGTGCACCATTCACAAGAAGAGATCGTTACTAAGAAGAGAATTTAAAGCTAAAAAGGACTACACAAAGGAGCCATTTAACTTCTGAAGGATGTCATTATTTTTAGATGGGACAATCAGTTGCACATTTCCATGTAACAAAGCATAATTTGAAGATATATTTTGGTCAAAAGAAATAGAGCACCTGGAAGCTACAGAGTTCTGTGAAAAAATAATATCCCAGATTTTGAAGTAGATTTTTAGTTTTTGAGGATTTCATGAGTATGGCTAGTTTCGGGTGCATTTACAGGTGGTAGGGGAGGTGGTAGGGGAATTTAATGAGCTCCAGGAGAAGAGGACCAATCCCATATTTCTAGGCATCAAATCAGTAAATCAAATATCAGTTCCACAATTGAGGAAACAATTTAGCAATTCCTAAATTCCTGTGATGTATCAGAGACCTCATTCATTTCTTAGTCTATTATTAAACTTTTGGTTCCGAAGAGCTTGTAACTGCTCTTATCTTGTAATTTTTATAAATTCTATCATGGGAAAATGTAAGAGGGGGGCTCAGTCTAGAGGCTCGAGGGAGCTTTATGAAGCAGAAACTTGTATGAATATGCTTGTAATCCTAAGGGGATTTTATCATGTAATCATTTCTGACATTGTAGATTCCTGAGAATTGTCTTACCAAATTCTCAAATTGTGACTTCTTTGTTTTCCATTCTGTATTTCCATTTTTGCTTGAATGAATTTTTCGACATTGAGGATTAATGGTTGTTCATGGATAATAGTCTCATGAGTAGCAAAGTTTTTGCTGTGACTACATATTATTTGTGGGCTTTGTTCAAGTACCCTTCTAATTCATTTTGTAGAGAGCATCTATGTTTGGTGGATATTCAACCTTTTGTTACATTCTCCATTCTTCTTGCCATCATCATATAATCTTGTCTCTGATATGTAGTTCAATGGCCTTCGATCTACAAAATGTTTGCTTTACTCCATGCCCAATGGTATCACTAATCTACAATAAGCTTGTTGTAATTTCCTTTCTCATTCAGTCTTGCTGATCATCCTACCAAACCCAATCCAATCATTCAAATTCAAGATGTGCTAGGCTTGTTTCTATAGCAGTCTAGAAACAACTTCTAGCGCTAACATCTTCTGGCACCGTTGCCGATGATCAGAGCAACGAAGTAATCTTCCCGAGGAGAACAACAAAGCATAGATCCAGTCTTTGATGGTGAACAAGGGCTGATTACATAGTTTGGACTGCAATTTTTCACCAGGCGACTCCATGGAGGAAATATCTGTTGGCAGCTCTTCTGGTTCAAATTTTCAAATGCAATGGAAGCCATTTTGGCACAAAGGTATGCATTTTGTGACTTATGTAATATACCCGGCTTTCCAAATTTTGTATCTGATAAAGAAGTAAGGGAACATTGCCTTCTAAGGTTTAGAGGAAACAAGTATGATCATCTTGGTGAGCACCTGCTGGATTTTCACGAATGCATGCATAGATTAAATATTGGTCATGAGGATCTTCTTATAAAAATGATTAGATATTCTTTGGAAGGACATGTTCGTGAGTGATGTAAATTCATTCGTTGAAAGATTTTCATATTGCATTCAATTGCTATTGCAAAAAGAGGTATTATGTTGATCTTCTTTTATGAAGAATGTTGTATGGAGTTTGATCTTTTATATAAAAAATCTGCCAACTTTAAAGATCAAGGTGCTTGTAATCAAGAAATTGTTCCACACAAACTTCAACAGGTTTCCAATGATTTTCAAAATGATATGCTTTCACAAGAAATTGAAGTAGAAGCAGATAAACAGGTCTCTAAAATTCCACTTGCTGTAATTTTTTCTGGTTATCATGAATTCGAAGATGTAGTTACTCCAGTTATAAATCACGAGGATCAACTTTCTTTTCATCAAATTCCACTGGAAATCCTTGAAGGCATTGAAAGTAGCCTGCAGCCACCTTCAGTTTTGCAAAAAAATGAAATTGACAACAACAATACAGCAATCCAATCTTCTCAGAGGCAATCCAATCTTCAGCTGGGACCGGAAAAGGAAGTCTTTATTAAGGTATTCTCTCATGTTTTTTTTATCCAATGGAAGCGTATTTAGAGAATTTTCTCAGCTTAAAGTTGATATTTGCAGGCTGTAAGTATGAACTTCTATTTTATGATGATTTGCCATTGTATAGAGTTTTCGTTTTTCCGAATACCAGTGTTCAAGTGTTACACAAAGAGGAAAATACAAGCACCAAGCGCCGAATACCAGTGTTCAAGTGTTCAGAACTACGCGTCAAATATAGGTGAAAGCGTTTATGTATTACAAAACAAAACAAATATTAATGTTTGTGCATGTGGGATATTTTCCACCGCACGAAAAGCTTGAATGTCCGAGCCAAAGTTAAAACTCAAATGTGCAGGCTTCAAAAACAAGCGCCTGATGGATGCTAAAGACCGGGAGCTGAGACATTGCAGCATCCGTCAATCACCCAGCTACGACTAGATCGTCAAGAGAGAGCATGGAGGTGTTGAAGATCATTGGGTCATTGCCAACAAGTATCTTAAATAAAACTGCCAGCAGATCGCCCTATCCCAAGTGTTAAATAGAGAATGCGCAGGTGTCAAGTTGATTTTCAGGTTTTTGTTGATGAAGAATGTTTATCTCGACCGAGCAGGAAGATAAATGGACCAATATGAAAAAGTGTGTGAGACAGTGTTCACTTCCTTGTAAAGCTTCTGAATATGTAGCAGTGCTTTCTGGAGATCTCATACTTTGTTTTCAGGAAGGAAAAGAGCAAGCATTGTACTTTGATCCTCACGTCTTGGACGCCCAAAGAAAGCGACATGATACACGGGGTTGTAAATGTTGTCAAACGTTCTATGCTTTTGGTAAATCAAAGATTCAAGATATGTAAACAATATAAGCAAGAATTATTACAGAGTTGAATGAAGTGACCAGTTAAGGGTTGTTTCCAGCTATTACTATGTTATAGCTATCTAAATACTTATCAAACTCAGTCCTCCAGTTTGCAGCTGTTCAAAGTAAGGTTGAATGTTGATTCTTCTTCCTGAGGAATGGGTATTGCAGCCCAAAAGCTTGTCAAAGGATCGTTACTAAGAAGAGAATTTAAAGCTAAAAAGGACAACACAAAGGCGCCATTTAACTTCTGAAAGATGTCATTATTTTTAGATGGGACAATCAGTTGCACATTTCCAGGTAACATTGCATAATTTGAAGATATATTTTGGTCAAAAGAAACAGACCACATGGCAACTACAGAGTTCTGTGAAAAAGAATATCCGAGATTTTAAAGTAGAGTTTTAGTTTCTGAGAATTGCATGAGTATGGCTAGTTTTGGGTGCATGTACAGATGGCAGAGGAATTTAATGAGCTCCGGGAGAAGAGGACCAATCCCAAATTTCTAGGCATCAAATCAGTAAATCAAATATCACTTCCACAATTGAGGAAACAGTTTAGCAATTCCTAAATTCCTGATATATGTGAGACCTCATTCATTTTTCAGTCCATTAATAGACTTTTAGTTCCGAAGAGCTTGTAACAGCTCTTTATCTTGTAATTTTTATAAATTCTATCATGGGAAAATGTAAGAGGGGGGCTCAGTCTAGAGGCTCGAGGGAGCTTTATGAAGCAGAAACTTGTATGAATATGCTTGTAAGCCTGAGGGCATTTTATCATGTAATCATTTCTGACATTGAATATTCCTGAGAATTGTCTTATCAAATTGTGACTTCTTTGTTTTCCATTTTTGCTTGAATGGATTTATAGACATCGAGGATCAATGGTTGTTTATGGATAATAGTTTCACGAGCAGCAAAGCTTTTGCTGTGACTGCATATTATTTGTGAGCTTTGTTCAAGTATCCTTCTAATCCATTTTGCAAAGAGTATCTATGTTTGGTGGATATTCAACTTTTTGTTACATTCTCCATTCTTCTTGCCATCATCATATAATCATGTGTCTGATATGTAGTTCAATTACCTTCGATCTACAGAGTGTTTGCTTGACTCCATGCCCAATGGTATCATTGATCTCCAATAAGATTGCTGCCATTTCCTTTCTCACTCAGTCTGGCTGATTATCCTACCAAACCCAATCCAATCATTCAAAGTCAAGATGTGCTAGGCTTGTTTCTATAGCAGTCTAGAAACAACTTCTAGTGCCAACAGGGGGCAAGACTATTTCAATTCATGTGGAAGTGGTAGACGTTCCCTTGAATTATAACTTGCTACTTGGTCAAAATTGGTTTTGCGCCATGATTGTTGTCACTTCTCTGTAACGTACCCACCCTTGGACCCAATTCGAGGGAGGGAACATGATGCCAATCTGTGGGGCTTTGACATAAACTCAGCCCATTCATTAGATTCATACCATTAAAAACAAGAGTGTGCGGATGCAATCAAGCAAGTATGCATAGCAAAATTAAAACATCATACACACACCATTCATGCTCATCCAGCATATCAAAATAAACTACAAATTAGACATTTGCAAAAGTAAATACACATCAGATACTTATCTTCATTTCACAATTGTCCCAAACAACTAGCTATGTCGCTGCAACGTTCCACCCAACCATAGGTCTCTGCCCAACCTGTATTCTTTCAACACTCAGAGACCACCCCCAAGCTGGGTATGATTTCTACAAAGAACATGGGACATTCAAGCTCATTCACAGCCAATTTATCATTTCAACTCAGCCAAGCCAGTCCATAGCTGGGTTTATCAAGCTACACTTGAACCCTGGATGCTTGCACTCAAGCTCAAGCCAAAGCAATGGATTTACCAACATGATGGCCATGGGTTTCCCAATCGTTTCCAGTCAAAAATGGATTGAGGGATGGGAAAAACAATCACAGGGAGGAAAATGAATTCTCCTCCAGATAATTAAGCATTCAACAGCCCAAAATGGTCTGTATGGAACCCCAAATCAATTCCTCTTCTTCCCCACTGGTATATAACTCAAAAACGCCCTTCTCCCAGCTGAGAATGAAGGAAAACACAGAAAAATGTGGTTGGAAAACACCTAGGTAGCTCCAAAATCGCGAGGGAGAGAAACTGGTTGATGTATAATGGCTTGGAGGCAATTTCATGGCTCTCTTCTTGCCCAAGAAGCCCAACACGAAATTCTAGGAAGGGTGGCTTGCCCATACTCGAATTTGGACAGCCATACTTCTCCATTCCCAAAGCATTAATTACCTCAACCAACTCTTGGGAGAAATGAATGATTGGGTACAAAAGTCAACATGGTTAGTTGAGGGTTTGATGGGTTCTCTCATTGACACTTGGCTAGCACATAAACCATATGCATCAATAAATCGATGATGGGGCCTTGGCCTTGAGCTCCTCACCATGATTTTATAACAATATTACATCATTTACATTTGAATGTAATGGGGTCAAAATGGGGATATTACATTTCCCTCCCCCTTGGAATAACACCGTCCTCGGTGTTCCAATACTTAGGAATAAATACCCATTTCACACATGCTTCAAAATTCACAAATGGTGGCAGGTCTGTCCTGCATTTCATTTCTTTACTTTGAGCTTTCAGGACCAAGTCCTTGGCTTCCACAACTGCTCCTGCTGGCTTTGATCTTCCATCTTTGCAGGTGGTCATTGCTCCATAGCAATCCCTTCCTTTTATTTACCTTCCAGCTGATCTACAAGTCTGGAATCCCATGGATGTCATCTTTCTTGTTGTCTTGACGACTATTTGAGGAAGATTTTTAGCCAAAACAAATAGCTTTTGGTCTGTTTCCATGATCAATGTGCACAACTGGCTGTCACTTTTGTCACCAGCAACACTTAGCTAGCACTAGCTGCACTCAATGGCTTTCAATGTCTCACCTGTGAGACTCATCATGGCAATTCCTGTTAGAACAAGCATAACACAATATTAAAATTAGTCAATCCTTTTCCCAATTGACATAGAGAGTCCATTGTTCACTAAAGTGACTTCCACATTAATTTTCATGCTTTCCCAACATACACATGAACTCATTCATGTTCATCCTTTCACAGGGAAATAACTATTTCAGCATTCACAGTTTATTTTCAAGCAATTAAACACAATCTATTCTCAGTCATGATATGCATTCAACAATTCTTTGTTTCTGAAATGCATCCATCAAAAGGAAAGAGAAGAGTAAGAGTTTCCCCCTCTTAGTCTTGTTCCAATCCGGAGACACACCACAACTCTGGTTTCATGCTCCTTAGCCTCTTTCACTTTAATGTGAATGCTTGACTTGCCCTTCTTGGCTATGACACATAGTGTCTAAGGTTTGTCTGAGGATTTTCAACCAGGGAACCCTTCCCCATTGTTTCCTACAGAACCTTTGGCTACTAGGACCCACACATGTCCACTAGCACCTTTCATCACTGCTCGTACTGAGCTCTTTTGGACGGTCACATGTCCACATGCATCCCTACGATGCCCTCATAGTCCTTGTTTCCAGCAATACCTACACTTAAACATTGACTCAATTCACATGTTAAGTTTATTTTCATAGGGTTTATATCTAAACAAGAGTTTTAAGAAATCATAACCAAATCATATACACACGTATATTCATAGTAAATAAGCAAGAAACTACAAGATAACCAAATACTTATCTCTATTGGGTGTCTTCACTTTATTCCATAGGATCCTTCTTCGCTTTATAAGCCATGGATTTCCTGTGGATACAATAACGAATGTTGGGCTAGCACGCAGGCTGCTCCACAATCATTCGAATGGAAATGCCAGGCCAGTATGCCGACTGGTTTTATCAATTATTCAAGGGATGTTTGGCCAGCACACATGCTGCTCTACAACATCAAGTAGTTAATGTTCAACCAGTTACTCTCTGGGTTTACCAGGAATTTTATAGCTCCAACCAGTTACTCTCTGGATTTACCAAGAATTTATAGCGCACAACCAGTTACTCTTTGGTTTTACCAAGAATTTTATAGCGCTCGGCCAATTACTCTCTGGTTTACCAAGAATTTATAGTTCTTTCAGGGTCCTTTCTTTCCTGCAATTCCCAATGTTTCCAACAAAGAAACAATAGTGTATCAGCTTCGTTGTTAGAAGACTTATACCTGAAATCTTCATTATTCCAAACAAGAAATAAATGAAACTGAATACTTATCTATATTGTGCTTTTCCTTTTCTAGTCCACAGGGTCCTGCTTCGCTTTGCAAGCCTTGGGATCGCCTATGGAATTGGATGTTTGGCCAACACGTATGCTGCTCCATAACATCAAATATTTAATGCCCAACCAGTACACCTTCACGCCAACTAGATTTACCAAGCATTTGTGGTGCCCAACCAGTCCCATACCTAGTTGGCCCTCTCCATTGCCAAGCCAGCACATTCGTCTGGGTCATCGACCAATGGAAGGAAACTGCGCCACCGACCATTATAGGTCAAGGCTCTACCACTATGCCTTAGGCTTGCATCAGCCTTTCACACGTGTCACAACCCTTCATTCGCATAACAATTCTTCTTCCACACAAGGATGGCACTCCTTCTCCCGGGAAAACCAACGGTTCCCTTTAGGAACTCTATAGGTGACTTTCTTTACTGTAGGCCAACATGGCCCCACAATACCCACAACATCCAAGAAAATAATGTCAAACCAGTGCATCGACTGGGTTTATTAGGCATGCAACAACCCTTCATCAATACCTCCACAACACCCAAGCAAATAATGCCAAAGCAGTACATCGACTGGGTTCATTAGGCATGCAACAACCCTTCACAACAACCTTCCATTTTGCTTCATCCGTGTGCAACACCCAATTGCATCTGTGCGAGCTGATAGTACAAGAAGGATAAGCAAGCTCATCAGTATTGCTGCTCTAAAATTATAACCATATTTCATAACATTCACTATCAAGTATTGAAACACCAGGAATGCGACCATTCCCTTAGGGTGTAGTCAATATTGACAACCCTATCATAACCCAGCACCAGAAATGTGTGCACCCCCTTTCAGACCATGTAGGCCCTAATTATACTCAAGCAGTCTGAAATGATATAAATAAAATAGAGCATGCTTTGCATATTAACCCTAATAATTTAGACATGCATATTCTTATCTAGGGTCACAGAATACTCATTCATTTTGCAGATGTATCTTTTCTTCATTTGCAAAAAATGGGGGCTCCCTTCTCTGAGTCAATAGTTCTTCGTTTTTCCACCCCAATCTTTCCACGTTCCATAATCCATACATGTCTTCTTAGCATAGTTTTACCATCTCACTCTCATGGTTTTCCAACATACAACTCGGCTGAGATGTCATTCTTAAAATATGAAATGGTGTTTCACTCGAAACCCATTTCCAAAGCATGGGGTCCTTCCCATGTATTTTGGCTTATGCAATTCATCACACATGGTCTTCTTGCAATGTGTCTTCCTAGAACATTTATCAAATAGCCAAACAATCAGCAGCATCTAGCAATAAAATTCAAATCTGATTTCTCTAATCATTCAATCGCATTAATAATTAAATTCAAGTATGAATTTTCAATTCTGTCCTCTACATAAATTGATTTGCTTAGTCATGAGTCTGTTCTCATATCGTTTGGCTCTTTCTCATAGTAGATTCCAATCTTCATCATGGACTTTCCCACATTTTCCATGCCCAAAACAATCTACCTGAAATCTGAAACTTCAATCAGCCAAACACTTTTTAAGTCTCTTGTGCATATAATATTTCATTGTTGCAACAGTCACTGAAGTGATCTCAAAATTATAGCACTCAATAACTCAAACACCCTCAACTATTAACATTTGAAATGCAACGAAATATATATATATATATATATCATCATCATCATCATAATAAAATTGCAATACACAGTCACATCATTTATGCAATTTAAATGAAGCTTTAGATACTCATCACTTCATAGCTGTATCATTTTATGCAACTCTGTCCTTTCAACGTAGCACTCTTGGTAGCCCATCAACATGTCTACTTCTATATTCAATCATTCTCCTGCATTGACAGCAGCTCATGAAATGGTCTCAAGATTAACAATAGTTCACCATTTCGTCTATTATCTAAGTGCAATGAAACATACACCACAACCATGCATTCACATAATGCATCTCAACATGTGCACCCATACATATGCATGCACATTACAATACTCACATAATCTTTTAATGTGCACCCACTCAATGTATAACCCATCAATGCAACCTTGCGTTAATCCATGGATACTAGGCATTTCAACATATTATGGCCTAACCATGCCTATCTCATATGGCATACACTGCAACAAGACCATAAGTCATCACTTGCTTTGGTTATTAAACTCACAACCAACATACATAGATGGTATGATATAATTTCATATGAATGCATTGAGGTTTCTAAGAAACTATAGGGTATAAGGCTCCTTGCCTTCACTTATCCACACCTGACCATACTTAGTAGGATTATATTCACATCCAGGCACTCAATACCACATGCAAACCAAATCAGCATAGTTTAAACATAGTTGAAGATCTTACCAAATCCTCTTTCAACATTCATGCACTTTAAGCACAAATAACCATTACCTGCATGGTTGTCATTAACATCACTGGATGTTACCTGATCAGTTGGCCTCTTACCAAGGCTACATAGTCCTTTTGCCAACATCATGTTCATAGATTTGTTGCACCATCCTTTCCTCATAAGGTTGTTGGTCATATGCAACAACATCATCCTCATCTTTAGCCATGCTTCGGTTGTCTTTGGTCCTACAACCAATGCGAACACAACTAATTATTAGCAACCACAATCATTATTTTAAATGGATCTGTGCATATGTAAAACCTCACTATTTTACCAATATGCAATATCATATATACATACACAAACATTTTCATATGCACTATGCAATGTCTGTTAGTATTCCAACTAGTACATATTCACTTCATCTATCCAATCTCTTGCATTTTCAATCACGTTTCTATGGTCTGATTCCTACAACATTAGTTGTCATCAACCATAGGTAATACTATTAATGGGCTATTACATGTGTAACTTCACTATCTTCACCCATATGCAACGTTATGCTCATACATAAGCAATTTACATGCACTATGCAATGACTCTTTAATTGTTCCCTCTAATTCATATGCATTATTCTCTTGCATTTCCAGCATCCCTATGCCATAATTTTCAGTATATAACACTCAGGAAATATAAATACAATAGCAATGGAGGAGTTAAGGAATTCTCCCTTTCCAATTCCTCATTATGACATGGAATTTCTCCTCCACATCATATCTGATCCTTTTCTTGGACTTCCTACCAAGCATACAAGAAATCATTAGCTATGATCTTCTCATAAATTAGCAATTCAACATATACAAACGTGTAATCATTCATTCTTGCTATTTTCCAAATATGCAATTTTTATGCTAGAAGCATAAATAATTTAAGGTGAGGAATTTCCCTTTCATCCTCCATAATGGATATTACAACCCATTACTCTTGTTGAGATTCCACGACCCCTCCTATGCAATTCCTGCTTCTCATTCCAAGCATAGAGAATGCATTTCACACTTTTAATGACTGTCTCCGGGGGATGACGGGGGTCAAGGGGGCTTTCCCCCTTGTGGCTTCCCTGCACCACTGCAGGGTGGGTCGAGGGCAGTGCCCTCGTTTTTTTTTTTTGTAAATCCTTTGATTTCGCGCAATCTGGTGCATGAGTTCCATGGCATTTTTCAACTTTTGGCACCTGAAAAATCTTCTTGGAAAACAGCTGAAATTCTCTATTTTGGCGGACTTGGAAATTCTCCTTCAGCCCGTTGCGAAGCAACTCGTCGAGTCCTTCCGCCGTTCGGACCAACTTGCTGAGTCCTTCCGCCGTTTCGGACCAACTCGCCGAGTTCTTCCGATGTTTAGGACCAACTCGCCGACTTCTTCCAGTTGGAGAACTTTAAAAAATTTCTAGCCGACCATTTCGGCAAAAACTCACCAATTATTTCCGTCGTTTCGAAAACTCACAAGTTCTTTCCGCCGTTTCGGCCCAAAACTCATAACTTTCTACCGAAATTTTCCTTCTTTTTTGGCAAACTTATTTATTTTATGTCGGTTCGTTGCGGGGCAACTCGCCAAGTTTCGTCACCAACTTTTCTGCAGACTCACCAGTTCTAGCCGACAACTTCGGCGCAACTCAGTGACGTTCGCTAAAACACGTCGGCTCAACTCCATGAGACTCGCCGAAAAAGTTAAACAAAACACTTAAAAAAAGTTTGAAATTTTTTGAAATTTTCTTAACGATTACTGCGGAGCAGGAAGCATACTTATCTCTGCAAGCTATGATAGGTAGCCCATGAAGGCCCAATGCTGCAACCAGCAGCTCTGATACCATTCTGTAACGTACCCACCCTTGGACCCAATTCGAGGGAAGGAACATGATGCCAATCTGTGGGGCTTTGACATAAACTCGACCCATTCATTAGATTCATACCATTAAAAACAAGAGTGTGTGGATGCAATCAAGCAAGTATGCACAACAGAATTAAAACATCATACACACACCATTCATGCTCATCTAGCATATCAAAATAAACTACAAATTAGACATTTGCAGAAGTAAATACACATCAAATACTTATCTTCATTTCACAATTGTCCCAAGCAACTAGCTATGTCGCTGCAATGTTCCACCCAACCATAGGTCTCTGCCCAGCCTGTATTCTTTCAACACACAGAGACCACCCCTGAGTTGGGCATGATTTCTACAAGGAACATGGGACATTCAAGCTCATTCACAGCCAATTTATCATTTCAACTCAGCCAAGCCAGTCCACAGCTGGGTTTATCAGGCTACACTTGAACCCTGGATGCTTGCACTCAAGCTCAAGCCAAAGCAATGGATTTACCAACATGATGGCCATGGGTTTCCCAATCATTTCCAGTCAAAAACAGATTGAGGGATGGGAAAAACAATCACAGGGAGGAAAACGAATTCTCCTCCAGATAATTAAGCATTCAACAGCCCAAAATGGTCTGTATGGAACCCCAAATCAATTCCTCTTCTTCCCCACTAGTATATAACACAAAAACGCCCTTCTCCCAGCTGAGAATGAAGGAAAACACAGAAAAATGTGGTTGGAAAACACCCAGGTAGCTCCAAACTCGCGAGGGAGAGAAACCGGTTGATGTATAATGGCTTGGGGGCAATTTCATATCTCTCTTCTTTTCCAAGAAGCCCAACACGAAATTCTAGGAAGGGTGGCTTGCCCATACTCGAATTTGGACAGCCATACCTCTCCATTCCCAAGGCATTAACTACCTCAACCAACTCTTGGGAGAATTGAATGATTGGGTACAAAAGTCAACATGGTTAGTTGAGAGTTTGATGGGTTCTCTCATTGACACTTGGCTTGACTTGATTGGCTCTAAGGGTTTGAATGTTTTCTCTCCCAATTCCTTGTAAAATCATGCCCCCATCTCTTTGTTGCATTGCAGAGCTAGTTGTGGGTATTTTATTAAAATGCATATTTACATGATATTCGAAATTCCATTGTGCCTGGCTAGCACGTAAACCATATGCATCAATAAATCGATAGTGGGGCCTTGGCCTTGAGCTCCTCACCATGATTTTATAACAATATTACATCATTTACATTTGAATGTAATGGGGTCAAAATGGGGATATTACATTCTCGGTCTTTCACTTAATACAATTTCCCCATCAAGGGAAAATTGTTACGATAGACCAACTCAACTATTGTACGCCAAATATTCAAGAGAACTTGGCCCATAATGTTCCTTTGTTGGGACATTCAAAACTTCATTATGAAGATGTTTGAGAAAGATTGTTTAAAGACTCTTCACTCATGGGAGTCTTCCCTATGTCTGTCAATGCCCCTCTGCTGCAAGTCGCTATAGGTAACATGATTTCGTCCATGGTACAACAATCCCAGGAGTCTGATGACCCTTCGATAGTACCCGATCCATCTCAAATTGCGTCCTTTGGTGATACCATGCCACTTAGTCCTACTGAGGCAGCATACCATACTATCCAATCTGTGTTTGATAACAGGGATCCCAACGACAAACACCTTTTGGCGTTGAATCCATACTCTCTACCATCCTGGTTCGACTCTTCCACGCCTTCCATGGATTACCTCTTGCAGACATTTCCCTCGGGTGAATCCGTCATGGAAGCTATGAACTTAGAAGAACCCTTGTGGGAGAATAATCATCATCAATCATCCTTTCTCCTTAATATGGATGTAGTAGAGAACAATATCGAGGCCATCGGCCCACCCGATATCGTCAACAACCCCCCCATCCTTACTCAAAACTCGGTCTCTAAAGGAACTTTGGGGAATATTACGCCAACTATGCCAATCGATATATCGGTAAAACTAGGCATCGTGAAAAACATTCAACTCAGCCAAACCTGTTCTCCTAAAAAGGTAAAAATTTATAAGGCCTTGTTTCGAGAATTCTGGGATGTGTTCGCATGGAATTATGAAGAAATTCAAGGAATTGATCCATCCATCACGGTGCATGAGATCAAAACCTATCCAGAACCCAAACCAGTTCAGCAAAAAATTCACCTGGTACACCATTGTAAGACCGCTGCCATCAAGGAAAAAGTGGAAAATATTTTGAAAGATATATTTATTTATCTCTTGTCGTTAACTAAATGGGTCTATAATACTGTCCCAGTCTTGAAGAAACAAGGGACTATTAGAGTTTGCATCGATTATAGGGAACTAAACAAGGCCCGTCCTAAGGACAATTACCCTACTCCCTTCATAGACCAGGTTATCGATAACTGTGTTTGAAGCGTCATCTTCTCATTTATGGATGGCTTTTCCAGCTATCATCATATCGAAATCCTTCCATCCAATCAACACAAAATAGCTTTCGTCTTTCCACGGGGAACTTTTTCCTATTGCAAGTTACCCTTGGATCTCATAAATTTTGGGGCCACCTTCCAACGAGCCATGTCATATGCTTTTCATGATATCAAGCATATTATATATCCCTATCTAGACAATCTACCCACTCATTCAACTTGGCGAGAAGATCATCCAAAGCATCTTAGAGCAATTTTTCTTCAATGTCGTCACTACAATTGATGCTTGATCTCGCATAAATGCATCTTTTGTGTCGAAGTCGGTAGACTCCTGGGATTCATAGTCTCCAAGGACGTGATTAGTATTGATCCATTGAAGGTTGAGGCTATTTTGGCCTTACCTTCCCCCAACAATATACCCCAACTTCAAAATTTGCAAGGGAAGGAGAACTTCTTACGCCATTTCATTTGTAATTTTGTGGAGATTACATAAAGATACATGCAACTATTGAAAAAGAATGTCCCTTTCATCTGGGATGATCAAGCTCAACGTTCATTTGATAATCTCAAACATGCTTTAACGCATGCACCATTGTTACACCCCCCTGACTACATGCGATATTATATCATGTACCTTGTCACATCTGCCTCCACCATTGGAATGGTGTTGGTGCAAGAATACAACGACGATCAAGAGCATGTAGTTTACTATTTAAGTAAGAGTCTTGTCAACTCCAAAACTCGTTATTCACATGTTGATAAGTTGGCTTTGGCAGCAGTCATTTCCCTCCAAAGGTTTCACGATTACATTTTGCTCCGCAAAACTACTATTATCGTAGATTACAACCCCATGTACCATATCCTGACTCGTTAGGTATTGGGGGGCAAATATTCTCGTTGGATTTTCATTCTCCATGAGTTTGATTTGGAATTTGCTAAGTCTAAATCGAAGAAATATTTGATTTTTGTCGAGCTTATGTGTGATCTTCCCCATACTAATGGAGAATCTGAGCAGGTTGACTCCCTTCTCATGAGCCATTGTTCCTCATTAGTACGTCTGAATCATGGTATGGAGACATTGTTTTGTATCTCTGGACCCAATGCTTTCGATCTGAACTAGCTCACGATGATCATTGTCGGACCCGCCATCACGCAAAATATTACCTTATCATTGGAGACACTTTATTTCACCGTGATATCGATTCCATTTTACGACAATGTCTAATTCACGAGGAGGCTGAACGTGTTCTAAATGACTGTCACTCTGGAGCATGTGGCATTCATCTCTCTAGGATGACTACAACCCATAATATTTTGTGCCATAGTACTTATGGCCTTCCATTCTCAAAGATTATATGGAGGTCGTTAAAAAGTATCCCCCTTGCCAAGCCTTTTATCCCAAAAAGCGCACTCATCCCGCTCCATTACATCCAGTCATTTTCATCGGCCCTTTTGAAAAATGGGGCATTGATTTCATGCATTGCAAGCCTACCTCAGTCTGGGGGCATGGTTATGTTATTGTCGAAGTTGACTATTTTACCAAGTGGGATGAGGCTATGCCTACATATGTTGAAGACAATAAGATTGCCAAGTTATTCATTTGTAACCACATTATCACCAAGTTTGGGGTCCCATAATCCATTTTTATTGATCATGGTTCCCATTTTAGGAATCATATGATGGTCGAATTAAGTGCCAAACTAGGTTTTTCGTCATGAAAATACGTCTCCTTACTATCCTCAAGATAATGGACAAGTAGAGGTCATCAATAAGGTCTTGAAAACCATGATTCAATGCATGGTGGGGATGCATAAATCTAGTTGGAATTTGATGATTTTTTCGGCTCTCTAGGCCTACATGAATTCAGTAAAAGCAACAACGAGATTCACACATTTTCAGTTGGTTTATGGTCTCGAAGTTGTTTTACCTACCGAGTGTGAGATTCCATCTCTTAAGCTAGCTGTAGAACTCTTTCCTAATACTTCTGCGGAGGAAGAACAATTCTTATATTTGACGAAATTCTACAAAACATGTCATGATGTTGCTCTTGCCAACAAGGCACATAAGAAGTGCATCAAAGATCAATATGACAAATTCGTTCAAACTTGTACCTTCAATGAAGGTGATCTTGTTTTAGCCTATGATCAGATACACAATTAACTAGGAGCCAAAAATTTTGAATCCATGTGGCATGGTCCCTACATCATTAAGCGAGTCATAGAAAAAGGGGCCTATGAGCTAGTTGATTATGATGGAGTACCTTTAGGGGAGCCTCAGAATGGGATCTACCTTAAAAAGTACTATGCTTAGGATCTCCCTGCATAAGTGCTTTGTACATATGTGTTTTTGGTGTGGTGTGAACTAGTTTTTCTTTTGGCGTGTAAGGAACTTGTTTAGTTTCGACAACTTATCTCGCTTTGTGCTTTGATATGCAGATGTCAGTGTACTCGATAATCATTGATGGTGCTAGCCAACATACTCGAAATATTGCTTCGGTAGCTTGGGTGGTTTATTCCCTCGCTGATGAGTTGGTTAGCTTAGGTGGAATTTGTTGTGAAGAACCTGCAACAATTAATTAATGAAAATACACGAGCAATCCCAGAAGGAGTGTCGTGTCACCCTTATTGCACTGGCAGGTATTACATTCAGCCACCATCTGTTGAATTGTCCTTTTCATGCCCTGCCAAAAGAAGTTACGCCATGCCCGCTCATACGTTTTGAGGAACCCAGAGTGCCTTGCCAATGGAGAAGCATGGAGTTCATAGAAGACAACCTATTGAAGATTTGTGTTCTGGGAAAGCACCAGATGACCCTTGTATCTTAGGGAAGCACCATCCCAAGAGTAATGTGGTACAGCAGAAGGGTTGTTGGCCAAGCGTTGAATGATTTGAGATAATGAAAAGTCATTGACATAGCCCTATTGAACATATTGCAACCAATTTGGAACATGCATAGAAATAGATGAAAGAGAACCTTGGTCATCAAATATGCAAGAAAGAGCATCCGCCACAATATTGTCCTTACCCTTCTTGTAAGTGATCTCATAGTCATAACCCATGAGTTTGCAAACCCATTTATTTTGTGTTGGGGAGCATACACGTTGTTCCAAGAAATATTTCAGACTCTGGTGAGCAGTCTTGATGCAAAAATGATTCCCTAATAGGTATGGTTGCCACTTCTGTACTGCATGCAAAATAGCCATCATTTCCTTCTCATATGTAGAGGCAGCTAAATTCTTACCTGAAAGGGCTTTGCTATTGAATGCAATGGGGTGTTCATATTGAAGGAGAACAACACCAAGTTCATTGCTGCAAGCATCACTATCAATAGTGAAGGGCTTGGAAAAATCAGGCATAGCTAGAACAGGTGTAGTACACATAGCTTGTTTTAGTTTGGAAAATGCACACTCAGTATCATGTGTCCATGTAAAAGCATCCTTTTTCAATAGAGCAGTTAATGGAGCTGCAATCTTCCCATAATCTTTGACAAACTTGCGATAGTAGCCAGTCAACCCCAAAAAACCATGAAGGCTCTTGAGTGCCTTAGGATGCGGCCAATTGTTCATGGCAGCGATTTTGGCAGGATCCACGCGAACCCCTTGTGCTGAGATAATGTGCCCGAGACACTCGACTTCCTTCTGTCCAGAAACACATTTAGACTGTTTGGTGTGGAGATGATGGTCATAGAAAAGTTTCATTACAAGATCCATATGCTGGAGATGTTCAGCCCATGTTTTATTGTAGATGAGGATATCATCAAAGAATACTAAAATGAATTTCCGCAAGTAGGGCCAAAATATTTTATTCATCAAGGCCTGGAATGTGGAAGGAGAATTAGTGAGGCCAAAGGGCATGACCAAAAACTCATAGTGGCCATCATGTGTGCGGAAAGCTGTTTTAGGGATATCATCCTCATGAACCCGAATTTGATGATACCCAGAACGAAGATCCAACTTGGAGAAAAATTGAGCACCATGAAGCTTATCAACAACAGGAATTAGAAACTTATCCTTAATAGTGAGGTGATTAAGTGCTCGAAATTCAATGCATAGGTGCCATGACCTATCTTTTTTGCAGACAAGAAGAACTGGTGAAGAAAAGGAACTAGTGCTTGGGCGAATAATACCTTGCTTCAGTAAGTCCCGAACGAGCATTTCAATCTCTGTTTTTTGGTGAAATGGGTAGCGATAGGGCCTGATGTTGGGAGGAACACTTCGAGGAAGGAGATAAATATGATGGTCCTTTGGCCTTGAAATCCCACTGGTTCAGCAAAGACACATGTATATCGATCCAGAATTTGTTTTAGATCCAAAGGAGTAGTGGAGACTGCTGATGGTTGCATCTGAATGGAATGGATCTGGGCGATGACACCATGTGAATTCTTCTTAAGGAGTTTTAATCATGCGATGTGAACTGATGATGCTGAGAGACCCTGGTTGTAAGCCTGTCAATGTGTGTTTTTGTCCATTGGGGGAAAACTGCATCCAAAATTCAACAAAATCCCATAAGATGGGGCCAAGTGTGCGTAGCCATTGAGCGCCCAAAACCACATCCCATCCGCCTAAGGTCAAGGAAAACATGTCAGAGTGCAAGTTATAATATCCCATAGAGATACGCACATTACAACACTTCCATTTGCAAGATAAGGTGCCCCCATCAGCAACCATGACTTCAAAGTTGGAGCAAAGATGGATAAAACAATCAGCCTGTTTGGCGATCTGAGGGTCAATGAAATTATGAGTGCTACCAAAATCAATGAGTATTGTAAGAGGAAGCTTCTTGAAGTAACCCTGGTTTGGGGGGTGGTGATTCCATCTAAAGCATGGAGAGATATATCTGGCTGGTCATCCTGAGACGGAGGGTCAATAGGTGGCTCCAGAATGTCGACCTGAGCATCCATTGTATCTAGAGATTCTTCACCAATTTCAGAGGCAGGCAGAGAATCCATATCCAATAGATAGAGATTTTGCTGAACACATATATGTCCCCGAGTGAATTTCTCATCACAATTATAACAAAGCCCTTTTTATCTGCGTGCCTGCATCTCGGCTTCAGACAAATGCTTGATAGGAGTTGGTTGAGGAGCTAGCAGGATGGGAGGTCGTTGAGAACCCATATTTCAGAAGGGAACAAAAGTGGGTTTGGAGTGTTGTTGGGCTGCAATCTTGTCTTTTTCCAACTTAGCCAACCCCAAGGCTTCCATCATTGTGTTGGGACACAACATTTTGACCTCAGAGCGGATTGCATCCTTTAGACCACTGATAAAACAACTCCGATAGAAGTCATCAGGAAATGCTTCGGTGTGGTTGGCTAGTTTCTCAAATTTGGTTTGGTACTCTCTCACAGTGCCAATTTGATGAAGTTTAGTGAGGGCTCCTGTGAAGTCATCAAAAGCACTAGGACCAAATCATTGCAAAAGGAGCTGGCAAAAATCTATCCATTTTGGCTCTTCATGAGCCTTGACGTACCAACGGTACCATTGAAGAGCTTCCAGTTCCAAATGAAAGGATGCAAGTGGAACTTTGTTGACATCAAAAGTACCATGCAGACTAAAATACTGTTCTGCATGATAGATCCATCCAGTCGGATCAGTACCATTGAAGCGAGGAAAATCAAGCTTTGGACCACGAAAATTGCTGGAAGAAGAGAACCCATTGTCTGATGAAGACTCGGACTGTCATTTGTTGTTCATGGCTGCATGCTCAAGATGGAGGCCAAGAAATTTTTCATCCAGATACTGGAGTTTGGCTTGGATGGTTGCAAGTGCTTCTTCCATGGTTTTTGTTTCTGCTTGGGTGACAACCATAACCAAGAGATTTTTTTTGGGGGGGGAGTGGTTAAAAAAAAAACATAAACTGTTTCAGTAAAGGAAAATCTGGATTTGGGAAAAAATTGGAAGGGAAATTTGCGTTTGACTGGTTTTGGACACTATCGAATGGACAAGGAAGCAAAAAATGAGGATTTCAGAAGCGGGGTGAAGGAATGAGAAAATTTGGCAGAGAGGGACAAAGAAGCAAAATTAGGAAAGGAACTCTGTGGTAAAATTTGAAGGCGATTGGGTGAAATCCGAAGAAGTTATGGCAAACCCTAAAAATAGACAAATGTGGGATTTCGGGCTTTCGGAAGTGGAATTTGGGATAGGGTCGTCAGGAATGAAATATGCAGAATGGGATTACAAGGGTGTCAGGGAAGTTTCAAGGTAAATGGAGTGAAAACAATGGAGATATGGCCAAAAAACATAAAAAAATTCAGGAATGGATCTGTAACGACGCGGAAGGGATTTGAAACAGATAGATCTGCAATGGCGCGGAAGTGATTGGAAACAGAGGGATCTGAAACGACGCCGAATGGATCGAAAATGGCTGAATCTGAAATAGATCTAAAATGGATGGATCTGGAACGACTTTCAGAATGGATCTGAAATGGCACGAAAGTGATCGGCAACAGTTCAGCTGAAAATAGATATGGACCCCAGGTATGTGCGGCTTCCTAACAGTTCAGGGGTTTCACTCAGCCACCAATGTTGTCTGACGGCTTGCGTATTGGGGCAGTACCCCTCACTCCACGGCTCAGGTAAAACTGATAACCGCTTTGCCACAAATGACAACTCTTGGTTTACCTCACGGGTGGGAACTAGTCAATCAGGTAGGGGTCGTTGCCCTTTTCGCTGGCAAGTCCTCTCAATGGGCCAGCTACTTTGGGGTTCCTGTGGTACTCCTCACAATGAGTTTTAGGGCTTATGCCCAAGTACTTCCCATAGTTAAGCGGATAGGGATTATTCCCAGATATGAACTTGCAACAGATGCGAAAAAAATTGTTTGGCAGAAATTCCACCCAATGAGCTCAAGAAAGTGCTATGATACCAGATGTGAAGAACCTGCAACAATTAATTAATGAAAATACACGAGATAGCATAAATAACAAAACTCAGAATCACTTTTATTGATTGCATGCCACTTCGAGGGGGCAACCTGCTTTGAGCAAGCTCAATACAAATAACTTCACGGTGCCTTCATAGGCCTCAACACACACTTATATACTAAGTCTAAGCGCCAATACTATGGGTCAAAACCATGGGCCAATACAAACTATGGATCAACAAATACTACAGGACGACTTACAAAGCATATGCGTCCAACAACAATATACTAACAAAGGAAAGACATGGGTTCCTAACATTTGCTTAGTTCTAGCGACTAATAACATTGTTGAATATCATGCTATAATAGGACTATTAACCGACACTTCCACTTTTGGCATACACAGTATCATCATTTACCTAGACTCCCAACTTGTGGTTTCACAATTGAACCGATTCTATTCCATCTGCGACCCTACATTACTCTATCTTTACTGGAGAATACGTCTTCTTGAGAGATCATTTTATTTCATACAATATCAACACATCTCGATAAAATTAAACACAATCGTCGACTCTCTAGCTAATTTTACATTAAATTAGCATATCATGCATACATAAACATTTCACCATTACGAAGTGTACATATGAAAATCACAAAAACAATATAATGTAAATCACGCATGTAGAAAATAAGTAGTCCAAATAAGATCCGTGTATATAGCATATTGAAAGTGTGTCAGATCAAATATCCAAAATAGTACATAAAGGGGGGGAATTGGGGCTACATTGCCCATACATCATCAAAATGTCACAAAACGAAACTAGGATACTGCTAGACTATCTATACCACTACTCCTCATCATGAGGATCACGGTGCCCACTATAGCACACTACTGCCCGAACCACTCGACGCAGTAAGCGACTAATATGCTCTGGAATCCCTACGGTGTTCCTCTGTAGGTGGTAAGTGATATCATGCAACCTCATCGAAGAGACACCCATCTCCAGACCCTTCATGTTCCACTCCACATCACAAAATTCCCCAACATCAACCACTATCACCTGGTAGTCTTCCCCGCGTTGGTGTAATGGTTATGATCCCACTGGTCACATCAATCCTTGATCTATGACATAGAACATGCACATATTAGATCCCCTTTGTACCAAAAAAAATATAAATATTTAAAAATCCAAAAACACATAACAATCCAAGGTCACATTTTCTAAGAGTCATACCTGTGTCATCCCACTTTACTCCCTCCGGAAGCACCAGGTCTATATCTTCACAAAAGTCCACTCTTGAATAAGGATAGTCCTCTATCATTGGGATTCGGTTTCTCCACCATGAGAAGAAATCGACATCATAAGATAGCATCTAAGGACCTTCCAACCGAACTACGTGGCTAGTCCATCATTCCATCTGTGGCCCGAATGGGGTTCGGATCGACATGTCAATCTGTGGATAAAGTAGTGGTACTCACTCTAAGAAAAATGAGACTAAGATAGTCCTGTGTCCAAATTGTTTCCATCGTCCTATTCTGCACCTAGTGATGTGGTATTTCATGTTCACCAGTACACTCGCACACCAGTTGAAGAGTTTTGGCTCAAGACATTCAATGACATATGTCATATGTGCCTTGGTGGCATGGTGAGGTCATGCACTCCTAGAAGATCTTGTGATGGTAAACAAGATGGTTCGTAGGGGTCGATCTGCTACATCCTAGATTGGTATTTTACCACTACTTTTTTGAGGTCCTAGCCTACAGTATTGGGAAATATAACCCTCTGTACTCTCATCGGTGCTCCAATGTCTGACCAAGTTAACTCATGACCCTCTTTTAGAGAGCCCAGTCAAGAAGTATATGTCCTCTAATTCAATTTCGAGAACATGTGGCCCCATATTAAAACTTTGTTGATCAACATCCCACATGCTTATCAAATGTTTCAGGACGAGTGGTTATTTCCTCATGCACTAGGTTTTAAAAAAATTCAATAACCCACAGTCTCTAAGTACATATAGGGTCTCTTGTTCATGAAGAGAGGCCATGTCATCAAACTCATTATATCTTTATTTCCACTCGATCATTGTGACTTTTAGGCTTAGCAATCTCATGTCATTCACCAAAAAGAAAATTAGTTAAGTTTATAGCTTTATATCTTGCAAGATAAGAAAAAAACAAGCTTAAGAGTTTCCTTCCCTGCGCATTTTCTCTCCCCCGGAATGGATTACAAAGCGAAAATCTCAAATTTTCGCTCCCCTACAGTGGTTGAAGGAGTGACAATCCATAAATTTTCACTCTTCTCAAATTTATAGGGGAGGGACAATCTTAGGAGGGCTAAATTAAATCCCTAGGGGAGTCTAAATCCCAATGAAACTTACATCAAACTAAGAAATTTAACATGAATGGAAAGAGCTTGTTGAGGTGACTTACCTGGTTCAGATAGTAAGTCAAACGGTGTCCCGAATCTCCCACAATAAGCAATTGAACTATAGCTTCCAAGAAGGGAAAAATCTCCTTTGAGGTAAATGGCAAGGTAAAAATGAGATTGTTTTTTACCAATTATTTCCATTTTACTCTCATATAGCTAGTTGTTTTTCTCATGTTCACACTGGCAACTTCTTTTCAAGCTATTTTTTGACTTATTGACTATTGCATCATGAGAGAGATTCTAACACAACTTGTGTCTAGACATGATTTATTTTTAGAGGATTATGAGAGGAATATCTTTCTATGTCTTAGTGACCTTGTACACGTGTATGATTTGACTTTTTCATACACATTAAAGCCATGAAAGAGTAATCTTTTAAGTGATAATTTATCCCTTTTTTGGCCTCATTAGACTAGTTACGAAAAAGGAACCTCTCGGAGTTCTCATTAAGTCCTTTTCAGACTCCTTAAACATGAAAAAATTGTTGAGCGAATTTATTTCTTTCATGCTCATGAAAGTATTTGAAAGGAAGTTTAGTTGGTGATAGTTTACCCCTTTTCGGACCATTTGGACTAATTACAAAAAATGAATACTCTAGTCTGTCATAGACTAGAAGAGTTCTATCTCACATTGTTTTATCCTTTTTGGGGCGAGGAGACTAAATTTACGAAAAAAAACCATTTTGGAGTTTTCTTTGGATCATTTTCAGAATCTCTAAACGTGAAAAGATCGTTGAGTTTACCTTCTTTGGACTGGTAAAATAATGCATCGAAGTGCCCATATGGGACCAAACCCCTCCTTCTTCAGGTTTGTTAAACGTATGTTGAGGGACTCATCTAATATGAGCTATATTGAGCATCTGTTACCCTCCTCAACCTCATTAAAAAACAAAGAGGTACTCATCGATCGTGATGGGGGGGGAATCAGGAAAATGGGTTAAGTTTTGTTGGAAATATTTATGGCATCTTGTTGTCTCCCTTGAACATGACACAAGTTTGTGTCTTTCCTTACAGTTGGGTAATATTCTTGCCTCTAAGTCATACCAAATTCTATGAGTCATCTTACTCCTTTGGGCCATCCGAAGAATGCTTCAATCATTATCGCATTATGTTTTGGTCTCTACCTCATTGAGTCAACGTTGCCAAGTCACTTGTTGTGCCATCCAATGTTCAAGGGAAAGTAACGTGAGTCATCCTTTATGCAATTCTATCCACCTTCATCCTTGTGTCAGTTTATACTCATTTGATACACCACTTTACATCACTTTCCTATGTCGGTTTCATGTCGATGATGTGGGATACATCATGGCCCTCTTTTGACGAGTCTATTCCTGTCGACTTCAACACATCATCCATGAATTAGACTTAGAAACCATTTAGTACCTTGGGTCCTGCATGCCTTAATGGCAGGTTTCCTCACTTCTGACAGTAGCTTTACATCATTGACCTCTGATCAGATGATTCCATGAGTGTTCGACTTTAGCTCATTTACTCACATTCATTGGAATGTACTAGGATACCTTGGGATTCATTGTCATTATTGGTGATTTACCTCACACTTGTCAATGGTTTACATCAATGACTAGTAATCAAGTGGTTTCTACCATGTTCGACTTCAATACCTTTATTCACATGTCTAGAATCATATCATTTTGGGATCTGGTTGAAGACCCTATGGACTCTTGTTATGTACTTTACCCTAGTTGCGATGGAGATTTTTTTAGTAGGTTACTACATGGACATAATCTTGGCACTGATATGTATATTGTCACATAGATCCACTTTGTATTAATATGTGGCTGTGTCATTGTTATATCATGGATCTACCTTGTATTCTTGTACCGTGATATTTCTTCAATCATTTTTAGGTATGGATCCACATTGTATGTCGGCGGCTTTAACCTGAGTCAATACTGTCATGGATTTGCATTGTATTGGTTAGCGGCCATGCTTTGAGTCAGTATATTCCGAGCATGGGTATGCCCACCTCAGGGATGATATAGATATAATGTTTGATCTTTGCTTGCAGATGCTTTCCAACTCTCTTCTAGATACCCTTTACACCTACATCTGGGTAAAGTGTTTTTGGCCATTAGATCCCTTCTGACCTCACACTTTAGGGGGCACCTATTATACCTCAAATTGTCACTGAATGCTTCATCACAATAAGAAGCATGAGGTCTTATGTTCCCTAAGTGTTTTAGGACCCATTTTTCTATGGTTCACTCACTCCCTAGCCATGTTTGGGAGAGTTTCCTATATTTTTGGGGTCGAAATCCACTTCACCCAACCTCACTTTGAGCCTTGGAAATGGATTTTAGCTCCATGTCCCTTGTCCAAGGAATGAGAATGACAAATTTGTCGCTCCTTGTAAGACTCCCGGAGAGAGAAAATTTCAACATTTTCGCTTTGTGTCCTACCTTAGGGCAGCGACAATCCCGTTGAGACTACTTTGCCATGATTTTAGGGTTGATATCCGAGCTTGATTCTTGGTGGATCATCCTATCCTTTGAATATCTCTCCAGTTTTCATTCAAGGTAACCTAAATCCTCCTTGATCCACATTATCCTCACTTGATCCAAATCTTTCTCCTAAGTAGTTTGGCCTCTCCATCCTATAAAGAGAGATTCATACCTTGGCTCAAGGGGCTTAGGGGGACAAGAAGCTTAGAGAGGTGGTCCTTATGATCTTGTGGTGCTCAAAGGGATTTGGAAGGGAAGCTTGAAGGACATGTTGTTGCAGAGTCAGGTATAGCATTGTATATGTTGCTCATGGATTTCCCTTAATATAACTTGGCCTATTCTCCCATTTCATGTCTCTTTTAATGGATGTATGAACATGTCTACTAATTGGTAGTTCGATCTTATTTGACACACTTGGTGCGTTGGAAGGTTTTGTTCTCTATCTTTGTATGCGGGATTGCAAGTTTGGATATGCAAGCTAGGAGCTGGATCAGTAAGGAGCAGCTAAGACAACCATTTGGACTAAGGTAGGACATCTACCCTCTTCCTTCCTTATCATGCATTTGTTTTCTTGTGTATGAATAAGGTCTAGGATATATTAGGTACCATTTTTTCCTTTCTGTCTTGGATTGGTAAGTCTAGGGAACCGTTATTTATCCAAGAGAGATTCTACTTATCTGTAGGGAGGATTTCCTGCAACAATTTATCATAACTGTGTATATAAAAACTTAAGAAATGTTTGTCATGCACTATAAATGCATGCCTAAGAGATTATTATGTATGTGTGTCATGTCATCTAACATTAAGCATCCTCATGTGTGCTTATGTCACTAATTCAATGTTTATAATATTATGTTAATATGTAACTCGCAAATTGTCTTATGGAGGTCAACTATGAAAAAATAACACTTGGAGTTTACTTCCAAAAATATATACTTATCATAGTAAAAAATTAATTTACTATGATAATTTAATAAGAGTAATTTGCATGCATTTTAAGAAGGTCCTCTGAACCTTTATTTAGAGTAAACATTAATACAAAATATAACCTAGGCAACTTAGAATAATTGTAGACAAGGTTATTTTCGGACTCAAAATTAAAATATTATAATTCATGATGGTAAAATGAGGAAATACACCATTTCTAACTAGAATCATTAAAACTGACACAAATAAGAAGCATGTGCGGCCATTTTTCTAAGCTTTGCAATTTTATGTAAAAATATTAAAATTGTCAACTTTGAATGTTTAATTCAGACATTATAAATTGATTCCCATAAATATGAGAGCATTTTTTTTGTCAAACATATATCTAAATTCAAGCATGTAGTATTATTTTCATAAAACGACATGTGTACGAAGTTTGGCGTGCATTTTACTATGCCTAACTTTGATAATCATAAAAAGGACTCTGTTTTATACTGCATCCTTAATGAAAATATATCATTCTTGTTGAAAAACCACAGTTGTGATAGAATATGAAATTGTGGAAGTGTATAGGGGTATTGGAAGAAGAAATAAATCTTATCCAACTTGATCCACTCAATTTGACTTAAGAATGAGGCATTTGTGTGCATTTTAGTGTTCATGTCTATGTATTTTAAAAAATCTAGGCAACTTAGAAATATTTGCAAATGAGGATATTTTAAAAATTAAAATTAAAATATTATAATTAAAATATTATAATTAATGATGATGTAAGATAAGGAAATACATCATTTCCAACTAGAATCATTAAAAATGGCACAAATAATAAGAATGTGCGGGCATTTTTCTAAGTTGAGCAATTTTATGTAAAAGTACTAAAATTGCCAACTTTGTAGGTTTAATGCAGACATTATAAATTGATTCCCAAAATATGAGAGAGTTTTTTGTCAAACATATATCTAAATTCAAGCATGTAATCTTATTTTCATAAAATTCCATGTGTACGGAGTTTGGCGTACATTTTACTATGCCTAACTTCGATAAAAATTGACTCTGTTTTATACCGCGTTCTTAATGAAAATATATCATTCTTGCTAAAAAAATGCTCTTGTGCTAGAAAATGAAACTATGGAAGTGTATAGGGGTATAGCAAGAAGAAATAAATATCATCCAACTTGAACCACTCAATTTGACTTAAGAACGAGGCATTTGTGTGCATGTTAGTCTTCATGTCTGTGCATTTTCAAAAATCTAGGCAACTTAGAAATATTTGTAGACGAGGATATTTTCATAATAAAAATTAAAATATTTTAATTTGTGATGATGTAAAATGAGGAAATACATCATTTCCAGCTAGAAGCATTAAAAGTGGAACAAATAATAAGAATGTGCGGACATTTTTCTAAGCTAAGCAATTTTATGTAAAAACACTAAAATTCCCAAGTTTGCAGGTTTAATTCAGACATTATAAATTGAGTCCCAGAAATTTGAGAGAGGTTTTTGTCGAACATATATCTAAATTCAATAATTTAATATTATTTCATAAAATTCCATATGTATGGATTTTGGCGTGCATTTTACTATGCCTAACTTTGATAATAATAAAATGACTCTGTTTTATACTACATTCTTAATGCAAATATATCATTCTTGCTAAAAAAACCACTCTTGTGATAGAAGATGAAAATGTGGAAGTGTATAGGGGTATAGGAAGAATAAATAAATCTAATAAAACTTGAACCATTTAATTTGACTTCATTATGATGTATGCACGTGCATTTTAGTGTTCATGTCCATGTATTTTCAAAAATCTAGGCAACTTAGAAATATTTGCAGATGAGGATATTTTCATACTCAAAATTAAAATATTATAATTCATGATGTTGTAAAATGAGGAAATACATCATTTACAACTAGAATCATTAAAAGTGACAGAAATAATAAGAATGTGCGGAGGGCATTTTTCTAAGCGGAGCAATTTTATGTAAAAACACTAAAATTGTCAACTTTGCAGGTTTAATTTAGAAATTATAAATTGATTCCCATAAATCTGAGAGGGATTCTTGTCAAACATATATCTAAATTCAAGAATGTAATCTTATTTTCATGAAATGCCATGTGTACGGAGTTTGCCATGCATTTTACTAATCCTAACTTTGATAATAATAAAAATGACTATGTTTTATATTGCATTCTTAATGCAAATATATCATTCTTATTGAAAAACCACTCTTGTGATAGAAGATGAAAATGTGGAAGTGTATAAGGGTATAGGAAGAATAAATAAATCTAATCCAACCTGAACCACTCAATTTGACTTCATTATGATGCATGTGTGTGGATTTTAGTGTTCATGTCCATGCATTTTCAAAAATCTAGGTAACCTAGAAATATTTGCATATGAAGATATTTTCATACTCAAAATTAAAATATTATAATTCATGATGATGTAAAATGAGAAAATACATCATTTCCACCTGGAATCACTAAAAATGAAACAAATAAGAAGCACGTGTGGGCATTTTTCTAAGCTGAGCAATTTTATGTAAACATACTAAAATTGCCAACTTTGCAAGTTCAATTCAGATATTGCACATTGATTCCAAGAAATACGAGAGAGGTTTTTTTTCAAAAATATATCTAAATTCAATAGTGTAATCCTAGTTTCATAAAAGGCCACGTGTACAGAGTTTGGCATGCATTTTACTATGCCTAACTTTGATCACAATTGACTATGTTTTATACCACATACTAGTTTTATAGTTAACAACTACAAGTATGCCATAGATTAAGCTAAATAAGAGTATTGAATGATTAATCCAACAAACCTAAGACTGATATTTTCAATGATTTACATCTTTCAAAGGAACAATTCTTTGGAAGATGCTTTATCTAAGGAAGTTCTAGTTTCACCTATGGAGCAGGTTGTCATTAAATAAATACTGGATGGACATATCATTGTCAATGACTAGGATTTGAGCTCTGTTTTGGGTTGAATAACTATGTTTGTATAATTCATTGAATAATTATGTTTTGGTTTGAATCAATATGTTTCAATAACTTTGTTTTGGTTTGAATAACTCTATTTTCGTTTTGGTTTGAATAACTCATTGAATAACTCTGTTTAGTTTTGATCACAAACCAATATAATGATTTCAATGATTTACATATTTGAAGAGCACAATTCATTGGGAGATGCTTTATAAAAGGAAGGCCTACATTCCCCTATGGGGCATGTTGTCATTGAATAATTGTTGGATGGGAAGGTCATCATCAACAAATCAGTGGGTTTGAGCTCTTAGCTAGATGAAATATTTGATTTGGTTTAATGATATTCAGTTTGATATACTTTCTATTTCAAAGTTTCTTTTTGGAAATATTACAGCTTCTATTACATGCCTATGTAAGCTTTATTTTGTAGGCCATATGCAGACTGATGAGCCTATTAAAGGAAGACTTTCTATATAATTTTTTTAATAATTCTAAAGAGCTCTAGTTGTCTCTGTCAATGTTATAGTGCCTATAACACCTTTAGAATATATTTTTTGTTCTTTACTGGAGTAGAAAATATGTTTTTTTTCTTAAAAAATGTATTCCATCAATAGTTCTATTGTATTGATAATGTTGAAATCAACATGTAGTACAAAATTCTAGCTTCTCCATGAGCTAGAGTGGGCCACAAAATAGAGCAATCTAAAAATAAAGTGTAATATCCCTCTTTTATACCCTCTTATTTTGTAAATAGAAATGTCAAATGTATACTTGTTTATGGTGAGGAACTCAAGGCCAAGGTCCCACCAGTAAACCTCATTTGTGATGACATTTAATTCCTAAATTGTAGTTATTGTCTTTAGACTTAAGGGATTGAAGGTTTCCACTCAACTAAAATGACGAGGCAAATGACTCCACTAGGGGAGAGGTTGATGGCTAGAATCCATGAGGATCTAGTTACGATGGGTGTTATCCTAAGTTAGATCCACTTATAAGTAGAAGGACAAACTGAGTATTAGTATTTGTGGCTAAAACAAATATTTTTACATACCTACTTATGAGGAACTAGTACCACTACATTAACCTTTAAGGTGTAATAGACATGTATATATACATAAATACATCCTAGGAAAAGATACAAGTAACTTAAAAGGAATGTCTTGGTATATTTATATATATACATTAATACATCCTAGAAAAGGATGCTAGTAACTTAAAAGATATATATATATATATATATAGATAGTAAATCAAAAGATATATATATATATATATATATCTTTTAATTTACTACCTATATATATATATATATATATATATTACTACATCCTAGGAAAGGATGCAAGTAAATTTAAAAGAGATATTTTCATCTCTCTCTCTATATATACATCCTAGAAAAGGATACAAGTAAATTAAAAGAGAGATCTTGATATTTATATATATATATATATATATACAATAATATATCCTAGGGAAGGATGCAAGTAACTTAAAAAGAGTAAAGAAGCTTCCTTCTATTTTGATAGGAGGAATAATAACTTATTAAACATGTGTAAGAGGAATGCTTATATATATACATATATACTTTTAAGAAATGTATGCATATAATTACAAATAGTATAAGATTATTATATTAAACACATTATAGGTATGGTTGAAAGAAATAAGCAAACATAATGTCTACTAAAGAAAGAATGGCATTCAAATGAATGGCCTTGGAGATAAAGACAGGTTTACATAGAAAAACTATTAATAAGACATACGGGTTTTTGTTAAAGCTTAGTTTCATTTATGAATCACACTCGTAAGAGGTGGAGATCATCATCATCCTTCCACTTGGATGGATTTAAACTGTGTGATGATGGAGGGTTGCCGCCAGTTGTCTTTCTTTAGAACTTCGAAACTTACACTTGGAAAAGGGAGATCCACCTAGGCGGACTCCCCAACGCGCTCAAAGACATGAAATCTTTATGTAAGGTCACAGCCCACTGAGTTGGGGGAGGAGGGGATTCTGTATTTCAGATTGGTGAGTTTAGTTGCCTTGGTTATCATTGGTGTTCTCCTCTGTTTTGACAAGTCTCGGCACAACGGACCAGAGATCATACCTTAGGGATATCTCCTTCTGCATTGATGGGTTTGGTGTAATGGTCAAAGATCTCTACCCTTTTGTAATTAGTCATTTGATATATATCTGCGTGTAGCTCTGTGACTTCATAGGGGTAGGTTTATTCCTTTTTATAAACTTATGCAAAAAAAAAATGTTGTCTTAGGGAAGGGACGGCTGCCGACGGCCCGATCCCAACCAATTAAATACTTGTGCTATGGTTTATATTGTTTGATTTGTGATATGAGAAACATATCAGACAGATTTATGTAGGCTTTAGTAGAAGCTTGGTTAATGTAGATCCTTGACAGAAGAAGCATAGTGCCATGAATATTAAAGATCTTTGTAGAAACAGAAATGCTAATTTTTATACTTAGGCATTTTTGTATTGTCTGAATGTAATATGATTCAGATAGATTTTTGTAGATGCTTTAGTAGAAGCTCGGTTAATGGAGATCCTTGTCAAAAGAAGAATAATGCCATGAATATGAAACAAACAGTAAATTTTATACTTATGCGTCACTTGTATTTTTGGAATGTGATATAATTCAGATAGATTTTTGTAGATGCTTTAGTAGAAGCTCGATTAATGTAGATCCCTGACAGAAGAATAAGAGCGCCATGAATATGAAATATCTCTGTAGAAATAGAGATGGTAATTTGTATACTTATGCGTTTTTTTGTATTGTTTGAATGTGATTCCTACATTATCGGATACTAGTAATGAGTTTCACGACAGGGACAGAGATTGTGTAGTCTCTCTTTTTATGTACCTTACATTGTTTAATGTTGATCCCTGCCAGAAAGTAATTAGCGCCCAAATGTGGTAAGATCTCTGTAGAAGTAGAGATGGGGTTTCATTCTTATACTTTAGCTTATGTTAAATATTGATCCCTGACAGAACTCAGTGAGTTATATGTGATATAATTCAGATAGATTTTTGTAGATGCTTTAGCAGAAGCTCTGTTATCTATATCATAATTTTAGAGCAGAGATCTTAATAAACACATAATTAGTTTTATGTTGTGTATATAGATGTTGATCATCACATCTATTTAGTGACTGCGTAGGGATCCCTGTTGGTTTTGGTTACATACATGATACATTGCTGGTTTATATATGTCTATGGTCGAATCTAATTGTTGCGTATATCCTTGGGAAGGGACGACGAGGAAGCCCGATCCCTGTGAATTATGATTTGATATACTATGTATGCTGGTTTCCATTGCAAGTTTATGTTTAAATCACATTTGGATAGGTGCTAACTTATATCTTTGTTCCAATGTATCGTACTTCAAGAGGCTGTATAGACCCTTGAATGTTTTATGCTCTCTATGAGAGAGACTTTGCGAAAGGAGAATGTAAAGTTTGCAACAACTGTATTGAATAAATGTACCCCCTCTATTTTGATAATAATACAAGATGTGACATTCTTTGTGGACGTACCCCATAGATTGGGTGAACCACGTTATATTGGTCTCTCTCTTATCTGTATCTTATGTGTTTTGTTTTATTGGATAATTGTGATTTATTATGGTTTTCAAAATAAATTTAGTGACATTCAAATGTGAATATAACTATGTTAGATGAAGCGATTTGACCTTGCAGTATCAGTTGGCTTGAAGAAACTTACTATGGATAAACATGGTGTATAGTGTAATGCCTTCCATTTATGTATAAGTATCCTAAGTGGAATAGAAGAAGTGGTTTTGATGTGTGTTTTTAACATGGTAGATGAATCGATATATGTTGAAATGAATTTTATTATGAATGGAAGGATCTTTAGCATTAAGAAGAGTTTTATTTTAAAATTTCGTGGATTAAATGGGTATGTCACATATGGTATCAAAGCTGAAGTGACAGCACTCGGGCCTATTTGGGCTCAACATGAAGTAAGGAAGCATGAAGATGGTTAAATCTAACCAATCAAATTATTTTGTTTTTGGATGCATGGCTATGATGGACGATGGAAATAAGTTATCTAAGTTGGCCTTCAAAGATTGCAAGAGGTAACTAAGAGGATAAAGACATCAAATATCATAGCAAAGGTATGTTATTACATTATCGTCAGATTAAAACCAAAAGTATGCGAGTAATGATTTCATTTCTTTCTGTAAGTGTTACGTTTATATTTACACACTCAAAATGGGAGGTTGAACTATAAATTTTACTCTTGATACATTCAAGAAGAATTATAGTTGTTTCTTAGAATTGCCTCTAGCGATAAATATATATATAGAAATATTAGACTCATGCTAACAGAGACCTTTTTAATCATAGAGCACCAAATAGATGGGTAATGAACTATGTTGTGCCTTAGGAGAGAGAATGAATAGGGGTGCTAGCAGTAAATGTTAAAAAGCTATATGAAGGCATGAATGGTAATAATTATTATTAGGAAATAATGGAAGTCATGTGTTTACTATGCTTTAGGAAGAGTATTTGATGTTGTAAAATCTTTACAAAGAGTCTCAAAACCCTAAGTGTTGAGTAATGAAGAAATTAGTACTGCTTAAGAAAAATTTGAAGACGTAATTCATATGTAAAGAATGTCGTAGACATGGAAATGTTAGGCTTATGATAAGATTTTGTTCAAAACTAATTATTAGTTGTTCAAGTATTGTTAAGAAAAATTCTTGCACTCAGAATATAATTTAAAGGGAAGTTTAAATTAAAAGCTCCCTTTATATTAAACCTAAATGCTAGATTGTTACCAGTAGAAGTAGAGTGGGTGACCTAGCATAATGATAGGAGTTAGGGTATCGGTACATTCCATGAAATGTGTGAGAAAACAAATATAGTATCTATTACTAAAATTAGAGGTTTGAGAAAATTATGAAAAGTTATCAATATGTGTTCTTTTATGATTATGTTCCTGTGTTACAATGTGAGTTAATTTATATCATTAACACCTTAGGAATTTTTGTATTCGTAGCTTGCGTTGCCTTGTTAAAAGGAAGCTTTACTCAAAGTACAAAAGTTCCATTGATAAGTATATTGTTTCCTCTAATGACACTAATAGCCAAATAGAACTATATAGAAATTTGGATTTTCTACATCTCTAGCTTACTACTCATGAACATTGTGTAAGGTTGGAATGTTTCTTTCAATCATAATCGTAGGTGTTATTAATATTTGAATATGATGAGTGAGTGAACGTCGTATAATGGTTATGTACTAATATTGCAGGATTATGCCATGAACACTACCAATCAAAATGGAATGTTAGTTACAAAATTCACTAACTTAAATAATTGAGTTAAACCACTCAAGAGCGAGTGATGTTTTACTTTTTCATCTTATTATAATTGTCGGATTTCGAGATTTTTATGAACCAAGAATTAACTGTAGATTATGTTATTTATATGATGTACTGACATTGCAGGATTTTACCATGATTATGACCGTTGTCAGGATCAACATAGAACATTGAATATAAATCCACTAGCGTAAATAAGTTGAGCTCAATCGCTCAACAATGAGTAATGATTTATTTTAGGATGGATTACAGGATTGTATGAACAATGAATGATGGTAGAGGTACAAATAATTAAAACTTATGAAATGTTGATGAATAAATAGGTGAAATTATTGTTTATCGATTGATGATGATTATATTACAACTAACAGTAAAGTTGTAAATGATTCTAGGATCTTGGCAATGGCAGTAAAGTCACGATAAGTACCAAGTCTGTGTGCCGCAAGTAGTCAAATGTTGTAACTGACAATAAATGCGGACAAAATAAATAATAAATATAATAATATGATCATCGGTTTTGGTAGATCGTTAACATCTACAGGACTTGTTGAAAGACAAGAGCATTCTACATATTATGCATAAAGTAGGTCATAGAAATGGAGGGATTTGTTGTGCGAGCACAATGGTGTTAGGAAAATGATTACTGTGGGAGCACAATGGTGTTAGGAAAATGATTGTTGTGTGAGCACATTGGTGTTGAGATATTGTAACTTCTAAGAATATTATATTTGTACTTTATTATTTCGGAGATGTTTCATTCCAACGTGAAGATCTTATTGTATATCCGGAGATGTTTATTCCTCCGTCGAAATGTGGTAACTTGGGTTATTAGACTTCCCTAGTGGGGGTCG
Source organism: Larix kaempferi (assembly GCA_027924585.1). NCBI lineage: Eukaryota > Viridiplantae > Streptophyta > Pinopsida > Pinales > Pinaceae > Larix > Larix kaempferi. The sequence continues at coordinate 13,707,127 of BSBM01000268.1, forward strand.
GCCCTGTATGTGTTATGTGGGTCAAAGGATATTTAGACCACCCTAGTGGGGTCAGCCCAGTCATTTGTAGTGGGGTTTTTAACCCAGTGGTAAAGTTGGGGCCAACCTAGTTAATATAAAGTACAAGTCGGAGATGTGTATAAATAGAGGAGGTGTGTTCCTCATTATACACACACTTCCCTCACTCAGAATGTAGCGCACTTGTGGAGGAGAGGTCTGCTATGGTGAACGAGGAGATCATGTCTTTGGTTTGCATATTTGTATATTGCCGGTCATCTATATTGAGGAAGCTTTGCTAGGTTTTCTACCCCATGAGGGTTTCCCAAGATAAATCTATGTCTCTTGTGTTTATGCTGTGCTTGTTGTTTCTTCAGTGATCCTGTATATGCTATTATTGTGAAATGGAATGCGATGCTGCTATTTTCTGTCTTAGCATATTGAATCTTAACATGGTATCAGAGCTAACCTGAAGGAAGGCAATGTATGGCACTTATGACACTTGCTTCACTTGCGACAATTTGAAGGTTTGGGTTTTACATAGCAAAAATCAGTCATCGTGGAACTTTCACTATAAATCAATTTATGCGAAGGTTCAGGATCTGAAAAGTTTACAGGTCGTAGATAACATCCCCAGGTACGTTGTGTCCAAAGGGTACCCTCAAATTCATTGTACTTTGTCAGTTATGATCAGTACACGTTAGGGTTTCTGCCTCTTCTAGATCTCAGTCAAAATCAGGTGACCTTGGAAAAAAGGTCATAACTTGGGATAGGAAGCTCCAAATGAAATTTCGTAAAAAGTGACAGGTAGTGCACAGACTGTACTATCTCAGGAAACATTGTCAGAGGCCGAAGCTGAACCAGTGACACGTGGCACTCCGTACAATTTATCTTTCCTGTTTTATCCCATAAACAGGTCACGTTGCGACACTTGGCATAACTCTCTCTTAGAAAATCCAATTGAGGTCAGACCTGTCGGGATGGAAATATGACAGGTCAGGATACCACAGAAAAAAAATTTAGACCATGTGGAGTGAAAAGTTCAAAGTTACAGCAGAACCAATCAGGTACATATTTCTGTCAAAACAGAATTATTTTTGGAGCACCTTCATTCATGGCTTCCGGAATTTAGGGTTTCGGAGAAAGTTAGAATTTTTGGAATCGGAATCCATGGCTGAATGCTACTCAGGAAAATCGAAATTTAGAGTCCAAGATCGAATTTTTTGGTTGGGTAGAAGACCGGGCTTGATCAAACCCCAGTTCGGGATTTTGATCAGAAAGATGGAAAATTAGGGCTTCAACAAAAGTTGGAATTTTTGAAGTCTATAACCATGGCTGGAAGCTCCTCAGAAAAATAAGAGTTTAGAGCCTTGGATCAAACCTTTTGATTGGGCAGAAGGGTGGGCTTCATCAAACCCTAGTTCGGGATCCTATCCAGAAGATCCAGAAGTTTCGAAGGCAATTTTGAGGGGTCAAATTTTTGGAGATTTCAAAATTGAAGTATGCTAGTTTGATTAGCTCAGCAAGACACATCCTTCCATCCATTCAGAAGTGTGAAAGTCAAAGATGGAATTTTTAGGGTTTTTCTAGCAAACCCTAATCAAGCTCCAGATCAAGTTTCAGGGGGATTTGAGGCTAAGGCCTTACATAAGAAGACTACAAGAAGTCTCGACAGGTATGACTTAAGGAGGTTCAGGTATGTCTTGAAATCTGATTCCTGATTAAGTTCATTATATGTTTGTCTTCATATTATTTATTAGTACAATCTTGATTAATGTTCGAATTGTCTTATCACCCTAGTAACAATATGAATGCATGTGAATGATAGAAGACATTCATTGATTAGGATTATATGATTGTACTAATGCACTGTGATGTTGTATAAGGTTGATGTTGTCTGCTAACAAGATACAGGTATGTCACGAAAGTCAAATCAAGTTCCATGACCATGACAACATGAAGACAAAGACTCATCCATAATATTTGATCACATGGAAGTTCTACATGCAAGGTATGCATGACTTTGTTCTATTATGCTTAACCTATGAGATATGTAGGTTCCAGCATAGGATCCCTAAATCATTGAAGAGAGCAAAGAAGATATTGATTAGGTATGTTAGACATAACTAAGCAGGTACACTAATCCAGGTATGTTTTCCTATGCCATGTATTAGGATCCCTTATATAAGTATACTTGGTATGATTGGTTATGCTTATTCATAAAGTTAGTAATCAGGGGTTTATGCATATTATGTCTCTTATCTTGATGATTTAATTAACCAGAAGAGTACTATGATCAAACAAGAATATGCATGAGTAAAAGAAGACTTCCTTGAAACCCTGAATACTAATGATCATGACTATACATATTCAAGATTATTTAGAATTATGATGTTTTGATAATATTGAGAAATACTGATGAATGTATGTTTGTGTTCGAGATCATGAGGATGACACTAGTGTACACTTGAGCATGCATAGTGGTACAGAATGAATAGAAGTTCAAAAGACATATAGAAGATCAAGCAGGAGGCAACCACACAAACATAAAAGATAAGTATTTGAGTTGTTATTTGAAATAGTAAATGATATTGCTTGTATGCATATTTGTATTCCTAGAATATATCATGCTGAGTGTAAACATTCATAGAGCATTGAACAATATATTACTAACATGCATATGATTGGTAAGTTGGACAAACATTCCATTGTTGCTTGTCTAGAATGAAACCTCTTTGCTGACATGTTGAGAGCTATGCACACTCTCGATAGTATGTTCTGGTAGAGATGGAAGGCATCTAGATAGCCACTATCTGCATACAGGATATGGAAAAGTGTTGTGCCAAAGTAGTGGTCAAAATAGTTGCATAACTATGTAAATGATATCTGTATGCATAATAGGTTATCATGTCAACATGATTTCATGATTATGAAGTATTACTAATCATGTACTAATTTTGTTTTGTAGGAAACATCATGAAGAATGATGAACATCGAACAAGTGATGGATGTTAAACAAGAAGAATTACAAATCAAACAAAATATAGAAGGCTCATGGCTAGAAGATTCTCTTAGAAAGAGGAAGAGAATAATGACAAGATGTTTGCTCCAAGTGGATAGATAAGACCATTCTCTTAATGGTATAATTAAAGTAGTGTGAATGAATGAGAATTGACAGCTTCTTAACAAGCATGGGCTTTACCAAGAGTAAAGCTGACCCTAATCTTTATCTCAAAGCGATGGATGATGAACCAGTTATACTACTGTTATATGTAGATGATCTCTTTCTGAGAAGGAATGAGAAACAGAAATGAAAATGAAAGATCTCAGATTGATGCATTACTTCCTAGGTCTGGAAGTATGGCAAGGCTCAGAAGGAATCTTTCTCAACCAGGGAAAATATGCCGATAAATATTAAAAGGACTTGATGTGTTGGAATGGCCACTCTCATGGATTCCAACTTGAAGGTGTTAGCGGATGACTCTTCAGAGTTAGTGGATATAACTCTGTACAGACAAATTATTGGGTCATTGATGTATCTAATAAATACTAGGTCAGATATATGCCTTGATGTGAATACCTTGAGTCAGTATCTAGTGGAAACTAGATGTGTTCACCTATTAGTTGCAAAGCATGTGATCAGGTACCTAAAGGATACGATAGACTTTGATCTATGCTATCTTAGAGATCATGACTTCAGATGGCTACACAGATGTTGATTGAGCAGAAAGTGTATCAGACAGGAAGAGCACAACGAGAAGATCTTATTGTCTGGGATCAACCATGATCTTGTGGTTTAGAAGGAAGCAGTCTAGTGTGGCTCTTAGCACAAGAAGAATATATGGCTGCTTGCTCTGCTAAGTTATGAAGCAGTATGACTTCAGGATTGTTTGACTTAGAGATAGACCCAACTATGATCCTATGTGACAAACAGAGTTGTATCAAGATGGCAGCAAATCTAGTGTTCCAAGATATGGTGCAGAAAGGAACTAAAAGTTCGAATTTGTAACAAGTTACCAATGTACTAACCAAACTTCTACCGATCCGATGTACTAACCAAACCTCTACCTCAATTCAACAAGTTGCCGATGTACTAACCAAACCTCTACCTCAAGTAAATTTTTTCGAGAAAAAATATAGTTCAGAAGGACCCTCCTCGAAAGGAGGAGTGATGTGATCACTTATGATGAGATTGCCTGCATCGACAGAGAGGTCGATGATGTGGTTACCTATATTGGTGATGCCAACGGAGAGGTTGGTGGATGTTCCTTAGACAGGGTCTTAGTTGACAAAAGAATTGCATCATCCTTGAACACATGTTCTAAAAGGATCCATAGACATATGTCTCCGAGAAAGAAGAGGGATTGCATCATCCTTGAACACATGTTCTAAAAGGATACGTAGACATATGTCTCTGAGAAATAAGAGGGATTGCATCATCCTTGAACACATGTTCTAAAAGGATCCGTAGACAGTTGTCTTCGAGAATGAAGTCCTTGGTAGACATGTGGGGATTGGATCATCCCTGGACATCAGTCCTAAAGAGAGTCGTAGACAAAATGTCTCTGAAAACAAAGTCCTGAATGAACAGGTAAGGGGATTGGATCGTCCTCGGACTTTGGTCCTATGAATTGAGTCGTAGACAAGATGTCTCCGAGAATAAAATCCTAAATGAACAGGTAAGGGGATTGGATCATCCTCGGACTTTGGTCCTATGAATTGAGCCGTAGACAAGATGTCTCCGAGAATAAAATCCTGAATGAACAGGTAAGGGGATTGGATCGTCCTCGGACTTTGGTCCTATGAATTGAGTCGTAGACAAGATGTCTCTGATAATAAAATCCTGAATGAACAAGTAAGGGGATTGGATCGTCTTCGGACTTTGGTCCTATGAATTGAGCCGTAGACAAGATGTCTCCGAGAATAAAATCCTGAATGAACAGGTAAGGGGATTGGATCTTCCTCGGACTTTGGTCCTATGAATTGAGTCGTAGACAAGATGTCTCCGAGAATAAAATCCTGAATGAATAGTTAAGGGGATTGGATCATCCTCGAAATTTGGTCCTATGAATTGAGCCATAGACAAGATGTCTCCAAGAATAAAATCCTGAATGAACAGGTAAGGGGATTGGATCGTCCTCGGACTTTGGTCCTATGAATTGAGGCGTAGACAAGATGCCTCCGAGAATAAAATCCTGAATGAACAGGTAAGGGAATTGGATCGTCCTCAGACTTTGGTCCTATGAATTGAGCTGTAGACAAGATGTCTCCGAGAATAAAATCTTGAATGAACAGGTAAGGGGATTGGATCATCCTCGGACTTTGGTCCTTTGAATTGAGTTGTAGACACGAGGTCTCCGAGAATTGAATGATAGGACTATATCGTCCCTGCACCTCGGTTCAGAAGGTACATGATAGGACTGGATCGTCCCTGGACCTCGGTTCAAAAGGTACATGATAGGACTGGATCATCCCTGGACCTCGGTTCAAAAGGTACATGATAGGACTGGATCGTCCTTGGACCTCGGTTCAAAAGGTACATGACAGGATTGCATCATCCATGGGCCTATGTCCTAAAGAGAGCAGGATTGATCATCCTGTAATATGATCGTGTGTGTTGTAGGGTATGCTGCTAATCGTATTGATCTAGATGACGATGCTGCTGATCGTGTTGATCTAGATGACGATGCTATTGATTGTATTGATCTAGATGATGATGATGCTAATCATGTAGATTGAGATGATCTAGATGTTGTAGATCATGATGAACCAGATGCTGTAGATCGAGATGATGTGACGATGCTGATCATGTTGATCTAGATGACGATGTTGATGATCGTGTGATGACGATGCTAATGATCGTGTGATGACGATGTTGATGATCGTGTGATGACGATGTTGATGATTGTGTGATGACGATGCTGACGATCGTGAGGATTCGGATGTTGATGTTGCTGTAGCTATTTGAATGTTGCAGAAGATAAGGACTCAGTACTGAAGATGTTGGTGTTCCAGTATTGAAGATGTTCCAGTAACTGGTTGAGTTACTGATGATGTTGAGAAAGCTTCCAATGATTTATAGATGTATCATGTTGATGACTCCTTGCTCCTGCAGATGTTGTTATAATATCCTTCTCGTTAAGGGGGAGTGTTGAGATATTGTAACTTCTAAGAATATTATATTTGTACTTTATTATTCCGGAGATGTTTCATTCCTCCGTGAAGATCTTATTGTATATCCGGAGATGTTTATTCCTCCGTCGGAATGTGGTAACTTGGGTTACTAGACTTCTCTAGTGGGGTTCGGCCCTGTATGTGTTATGTGGGTCAAAGGGTTGTTAGACCACCCTAGTGGGGTCGGCCCAATCAGTTGTAGTGGGGTGTTTAACCCAGTGGTAAAGTTGGGACCGACCTAGTTAATATAAAGTACAAGTCGGAGATGTGTATAAATAGAGGAGGTGTGTTCCTCATTATACACACACTTCCCTCACTCAGAATGTAGCGCACTTGTGGAGGAGAGGTCTGCTATGGTGGACGAGGAGATCATATCTTTGGTTTGCATCTTTGTATATTGCCGGTCATCTACATTGAGGAAGCTTTGGTGGGTTTTCTACCCCATGAGGGTTTCCCAGGATAAATCTGTGTCTCTTGTGTTTATTCTGTGCTTGTTGTTGCTTCAGTGATCCTGTTTATGCTATTATTGTGAAATGGAATGTGATGCTGCTATTTTTTGTCTTAGCATATTGAATCTTAACATGGTATCAGAGCTAACTTGAAGGAAAGCAATGTATGGCACTTACGACACTTGCTTCACTTGCGACAATTTGAAGGTTTGGGTTTTACATAGCAAAAACCAGTCATCGTGGAACTTTCGCTATAAATCCATTTATACGAAGGTTCAGGATCTGAAAATTTTACAGGTCGTAGATAACATCCCCAGGTACGTTTTGTCCAAAGGGAACCCTCAGATTCGTTGTACTTTGTGAGTTATGATCAGTACAAGTTAGGGTTTCTGCCTCTTCCAGATCTCAGTCAAAATCAGGTGACCTAGGAAAAAAGGTCATAACTTGGGCTAGGAAGCTCCAAATGAAATTTCGTCAAAAGCGACAGGTAGTACACAAACTGTACTATCTCAGAAAATGTTGTCAGAGGCTGAAGCTGAACCAATGACACGTGGCACGCCGTACAATTTAGCTCTCCTGTTTTATCGCATAAACAGGTCACGTTGCGACACTTGGCATAACTCTCTCTTGGAAAATCCAATTGAGGTTAGACCTGTCGAGATGGAAAGATGACAGGTCAGGCTACCACAGATAAAGTTTTCAAACCCTGTGGAGCGAAAAGGTCGAAGTTACAGCAGAACCAATCAGGTACATATTTCTGTCAAAACATAATTATTTTTGGATCACCTTCATTCATGGCTTCCGAAATTTAGGGTTTCGGAGAAAGTTAGAATTTTTGGAATTGGAATCCATGGCTGAATGCTACTCAAGAAAATTGAAATTTAGAGTCCAAGATCAAATTTTTTGGTAGGGTAGAATACCAGGCTTGATCAAACCCCAGTTCGGGATTTTGATCGGAAAGATGGAAAATTAGGGCTTCAACAAAAGTTGGAATTTTTGAAGTCTGTAACCATGGCTGGAAGCTCCTCAGAAAAATAAGAGTTTAGAGCCTTAGATCAAACCTTTTGATTGGGCAGAAGAGTGGGCTTCATCAAACCCTAGTTCAGGATCCTATCCAGAAGATCCAGAAGTTTCGAAGGCAATTTTGAGGGGTCAAATTTTTGGAGATTTCAAAATTGAATTATGCTAGTTTTATCAACTCAGCAAGACACATGCTTCCATCCATTCAGAAGTGTGAAAGTCAAAGATGGAATTTTTAGGGTTTTTCTAGCAAACCCTAATCAAGCTCCAGATCAAGTTTCAGGGGGATTTGAGGCTAAGGCCTTACATAAGAAGACTACAAGAAGTCTCGATAGGTATGACTTAAGGAGGTTCAGGTATGTCTTGAAATCTGATTCATGATTAAGTTCATTATATGTTTGTCTTCATATTATTTATTAGTACAATCTTGATTAATGTTAGAATTGTCTTATCACCCTAGTAACAGTATGAATGCATGTGAATGATAGAAGACATTCATTGATTAGGATTATATGATTGTACTAATGCACTATGATATTGTATAAGGTTGATGTTGTCTGCTAACAAGATACAGGTACGTCACGAAAGTCAAATCAAGTTCCATGACCATGACAACATGAAGACAAAGACTCATCCATAATATTTGATCACATGGAAGTTCTACTTGCAAGGTATGCATGACTTTGTTCTATTATGCTTAACCTATGAGATATGCAGGTTCTAGCATAGGATCCCTAAATCATTGAAGAGAGCAAAGAAGATATTGATTAGGTATGTTAGACATAACTAAGCAGGTATACTAATCCAGGTATGTTTTCCTATGCCATGTATTAGGATCCCTTATACAAGTATACTTGGTATGATTGGTTATGCTTATTCATAAAGTTAGTAATCAAGGGTTTATGCATATTATGTCTCTTATCTTGATGATTTAATTAACCAGAAGAGTACTATGATCAAACAAGAATATGCATGAGTAAAAGAAGACTTCCTTGAAACCCTGAATACTAATGATCATGACTATACATATTCAAGATTATTTAGAATTATGATGTTTTGATAATATTGAGAAATACTGATGAATGTATGTTTGTGTATGAGATCATGAGGATGACACTAGTGCACACTTGAGCATGCATAGTGGTACAGAATGAATAGAAGTTCAAAAGACATATAGAAGATCAAGCAGGAGGCAACCACACAAACATAAAAGATAAGTATTTGATTTGTTATTTGAAATAGTAAATGATATTGCTTGTATGCATATTTGTATTCCTAGAATATATCATGCTGAGTGTAAACATTCATAGAGCATTGAACAATATATTACTAATATGCATATGATTGGTAAGTTGGACAAACATTCCATTGTTGCTTGTCTAGAATGAAACCTCTTTGCTGACATGTTGAGAGCTATGCACACTCTCGATAGTATGTTCTGGTAGAGATGGAAGGCATCTAGATAGCCACTATCTGCATACAGGATATGGAAAAGTGTTGTGCCAAAGTAGTGGTCAAAATAGTTGCATAACTATGTAAATGATATATGTATGCATAATAGGTTATCATGTCAACATGATTTCATGATTATGAAGTATTACTAATCATGTACTAATTTTGTTTTGTAGGAAAGATCATGAATAATGATGAACATCGAACAAGTGATGGATGTTAAACAAGAAGAATTACAAATCAAACAAAATATAGAAGGCTCATGGCTAGAAGATTCTCTTAGAAAGAGGAAGAGAATCATGACAAGATGTTTGCTCCAAGTGGATAGATAAGACCATTCTCTTAATGGTATAATTAAAGAAGGAGTGTGAATGAATGAGAATTGGCAGCTTCTTAACAAGCATGGGCTTTACCAAGAGTAAAGATGACCCCAATCTTTATCTCAAAGCGATGGATGATGAACCAGTTATACTACTGTTATATGTAGATGATCTCTTTCTGAGAAGGAATGAGAAACAGAAATGAAAATGAAAGATCTCAGATTGATGCATTACTTCCTAGGTCTGGAAGTATGGCAAGGCTCAGAAGGAATCTTTCTCAACCAGGGAAAATATGCCAATAAATATTAAAAGGACTTGATGTGTTGGAATGGCCACTCTCATGGATTCCAACTTGAAGGTGTTAGCGGATGACTCTTCAAAGTTAGTGGATATAACTCTGTACAGACAAATTATTGGGTCATTGATGTATCTATTAAATACTAGGTCAGATATATGCTTTGATGTGAATACCTTGAGTCAGTATCTAGTGGAAACTAGATGTGTTCACCTATTAGTTGCAAAGCATGTGATCAGGTACCTAAAGGATACGACAGACTTTGATCTATGCTATCTTAGAGATCATGACTTCATATGGCTACACAGATGTTGATTGAGCAGAAAGTGTATCAGACAGGAAGAGCACATCGAGAAGATGTTATTGTCTGGGATCAACCATGATCTTGTGGTTTAGAAGGAAGCAGTCTAGTGTGGCTCTTAACACAAGAAGAATATATGGCTGCTTGCTCTGCTAAGTTATGAAGCAGTATGACTTCAGGATTGTTTGACTTAGAGATAGACCCAACTATGATCCTATGTGACAAACAGAGTTGTATCAAGATGGCAGCGAATCTAGTGTTCCAAGATATGGTGCAGAAAGGAACTAAAAGTTTGAATTTGTAACAAGTTACCAATGTACTAACCAAACTTCTACCGATCCGATGTACTAACCAAACCTCTACCTCAAGTGAACAAGTTGTCGATGTACTAACCAAACCTCTACCTCAAGTAAATTTTTCCGAGAAAAAATATAGTTCAGAAGGACCCTCCTCGAAAGGAGGAGTGATGTGATCACTTATGATGAGATTGCCTGCATCGACAGAGAGGTCGATGATGTGGTTACCTATATTGGTGATGCCAACAGAGAGGTTGGTGGATGTTCCTTAGACAGGGTCTTAGTTGACAAAAGGATTGCATCATCCTTGAACACATGTTCTAAAAGGATCCATAGACATATGTCTCCGAGAAAGAAGAGGGATTTCATCATCCTTGAACACATGTTCTAAAAGTATACGTAGACATATGTCTCCGAAAAAGAAGAGGGATTGCATCATCCTTGAACACATGTTCTAAAAGGATCCGTAGACAGTTGTCTTTGAGAATGAAGTCCTTGGTAGACATGTGGGGATTGGATCATCCCTGGAAATCAGTCCTAAAGAGAGCCGTAGACAAAATGTCTCGGAAAACAAAGTCCTGAATGAACAGGTAAGGGGATTGGATCGTCCTCGGACTTTGGTCCTATGAATTGAGCTGTAGACAAGATGTCTTCGAGAATAAAATCCTGAATGAACGGGTAAGGGGATTGGATCGTCCTCAGACTTTGGTCCTATGAATTGAGTCGTAGACAAGATGTCTCCGAGAATAAAATCCTGAATGAACAGGTAAGGGGATTGGATCGTCCTCGGACTTTGGTCCTATGAATTGAGCCGTAGACAAGATGTCTCCGAGAGTAAAATCCTGAATGAATAGGTAAGGGGATTGGATCTTCCTCGGACTTTGGTACTATGAATTGAGCCGTAGACAAGATGTCTCTGAGAATAAAATCCTGAATGAACAGGTAAGGGGATTGGATTGTCCTTGGACTTTGGTCCTCTGAATTGAGCCATAGACAAGATATCTCCGAGAATAAAATCCTGAATGAACAGGTAAGGGGATTGGATCGTCCTCGGACTTTGGTCCTATGATTTGAGCCGTAGACAAGATGTCTCCGAGAATAAAATCTTGAATGAACAGGTAAGGGGATTGGATCATCCTTGGACTTTGGTCCTAAGAATTGAGTCGTAGACAAGATGTCTCTGAGAATAAAATCCTGAATGAACAGGTAAGGGGATTGGATCGTCCTCGGACTTTGGTCCTTTGAATTGAGTTGTAGACATGAGGTCTCCGAGAATTGAATGATAGGACTGTATCGTCCCTGGACCTCGTTTCAAAAGGTACATGATAGGACTGGATCATCCCTGGACCTCGATTCAAAAGGTACATGATAGGACTGGATCGTCCCTGGACCTCGGTTCAAAAGGTACATGATAGGACTAGATCGTCCTTGGACCTCGGTTCAAAAGGTACATGACAGGATTGCATCATCCATGGGCCTATGTCCTAAAGAGAGCAGGATTGATCATCCTGTAATATGATCGTGTGTGTTGCAAGGTATGCTGCTGATCGTATTGATCTAGATGACGATGCTACTGATCGTGTTGATCTAGATGACGATGCTGTTGATTGTATTGATCTAGATGACGATGATGCTAATCATGTAGATTGAGATGATCCAGATGCTGTAGATCATGATGAACCAGATGTTGTAGATCGTGATGAACCAGATGCTGTAGATCGAGATGATGTGACGATGCTGATCATGTTGATCTAGATGACGATGTTGATGATCGTGTGATGACGATGCTAATGATCGTGTGATGACGATGTTGATGATCGTGTGATGACGATGCTGATGATCGTGTGATGACGATGCTGATGATCGTGTGATGACGATGCTGACGATCGTGAGGATTCGGATGTTGATGTTGCTGTAGCTATTTGAGTGCTGCAGAAGATAAGGACTCAGTACTGAAGATGTTGGTGTTCCAGTATTGAAGATGTTCCAGTAACTGGTTGAGTTACTGATGATGTTGAGAAAGCTTCCAATGATTTATAGATGTATCATGTTGATGACTCCTTGCTCCTGCAGATGTTGTTATAATATCCTTCTCGTTAAGGGGGAGTGTTGAGATATTGTAACTTCTAAGAATATTATATTTGTACTTTATTATTCCGGAGATGTTTCATTCCTCCGTGAAGATCTTATTGTATATCCGGAGATGTTTATTCCTCCGTCGGAATGTGGTAACTTGGGTTATTAGACTTCCCTAGTGGGGGTCGGCCCTGTATGTGTTATGTGGGTCAAAGGGTTGTTAGACCACCCTAGTGGGGTCGGCCCAGTCAGTTGTAGTGGGGTGTTTAACCCAGTGGTAAAGTTGGGGCCGACCTAGTTAATATAAAGTACAATTCGTAGATGTGTATAAATAGAGGAGGTGTGTTCCTCATTATACACACACTTCCCTCACTCAGAATGTAGCGCACTTGTGGAGGAGAGGTCTGCTATGGTGGACGAGGAGATCATGTCTTTGGTTTGCATCTTTGTAGATTTCCGGTCATCTATATTGAGGAAGCTTTGCTGGGTTTTCTACCCCATGAGGGTTTCCCAGGATAAATCTGTGTCTCTTGTGTTTATGTTGTGCTTGTTGTTTCTTCAGTGATCCTGTATATGTTATTATTGTGAAATGGAATGTGATGCTGCTATTTTCTGTCTTAGCATATTGAATCTTAACAATTAGTGTTAGGAAAATGAAGTGGAAAAAATTGATGATCCAACTCTTCTTTTCTAAAGTAACTTTTCCTGGACTCAAGCAGGAGGTTGGGTGGAAAATGAATTCCTGGATTCAAGCGAGGAGGCTTGAGGGGAATTGTGAAAGAGTCTGTGATATCAATGGCAAGACCTAGGCACAAAATTTTACATTTGGAAGACAAGACGTTGTTTGATGTTTTTTAGGAGAAAATGTTTGACTAGCAATCAAAAGGGAGAGTAACCTCAAAGATTATCCCGTAAGTCCACACGAAAATTGGTGACAGAACTGGAGGGAGAGTTCTGTGTTCAACAGAGGATTGTTGAAGTTCCAAACTCAAGGGAGAGTTGGCGATCAAGAAAGTGTTGTTGAAAGATTTTTTTATCGGTACGATATAACGATAAAAACACTTATTAAACGAACTACCAAGTAACTAGACTATTGAATGTCTTAATGTGTGAATGTTATAACACAAATAAAACTTGAGTAGACAAATTCCCTCAAGGGAGAGGATGAATGATGAATTTAAGAGTTTACTGATTGAAATTATGTGATACTAACATGTGAATGAAGGAGATGTCTACTTCAAGTTGAGGACTAGTTACAGTGTCCAAGTATAGGAAGTAAAAGGCATCCTCCAATAGATAAGTAAATCTGAATTGCTTATGAATTCTTTTGAATTATATTGAAAAATAATATTGTGTTATGTTTTCTTATGATGATAAAAGCACAAACAAAGGCTAGAAGTTGTTGTCATGCATCGAAAATGTTGTGTGGAAAAAGGACTCATTACTTATGTTCTGAGTTGGACTATGGATTAATGATATGTTTTACTGAACCAATCTTGAAAGACCTAGTTTTGTTGCACAAAAGTAGAGGTTTGAGCGAGAACAACTGGCAGGAATCATGAAAGCTTGAAGATGATCAAACAGAGATGACGAAACGAGCGAAACATGACCCAAGAATGGAAGATATACTATTGAAAAGTATGAACACCGAGGATGGTGTTATTTTTAAGGGGGAAAGGATGTAATATCCCTCTTTTATACCCTATTATTTTGTAAATAGAAATGTCAAATGTATACTTGTTTCTGGTGAGGATCTCAAGGCCAAGGCCCCGCCAGTAAACCTCGTTTGTGATGACATTTAATTCATAAATTGTAATTATTGACTTTAGACTTAAGCGACTGAAGGTTTCCACTAAACTAAAATGACGAGGCAAATGACTCCACTAGGGGGAGAGGTTGATGGCTAGAAGCCATGGGGATCTAGTTACAACGGGTGTTATCCTAAGTTAGATCCACTTATAAGTAGAAGGGCGAACTAAGTATTAGTATTTGTGGCTAAAAAAAAATATTTTTACATACCTACTTATGAGGAACTAGTACCACTACATTAACCTTTAGGGTGTAATAGACATGTATATATACATAAATACATCCTAGGAAAGGATACAAGTAACTTAAAAGGGATATCTTGATATATTTATATATATACATTAATACATCCTAGGAAAGGATGCTAGTAACTTAAAAGAGATATATATATATATATATATATATATATATATATATATCCCACAAAAGGATGCAAGTAACTTTAAAAGAGATATTTTAATCTGTTTATGTATATATATATATATATATATATATATATATATATATATACATCCTAGAAAAGGATACAAGTAAATTAAAAGAGAGATCTTGATATATATATAGAGAGAGAGAGATCTTGATATATATATATATATATATATATATATATATATATATATATATATATATATATATCCGAGGGAAGGATGCAAGTAACTTAAAAAGAGCAAAAAAGCTTCCGTCTATTTTGATAGGAGGAATAATAACTTATTAAACATATGTAAGAGGAATGCTTATATATATACATATATACTTTTAAGAAATGTATGCATATAATTACAAATAGTATAACATTATTATATTAAACACATTATAGGTATGGTTGAAAGAAACAGGCAAACATAATGTCTACTAAAGAAAGAATGGCATTCAAATGAATGGCCTTGGAGATAAAGACAGGTTTACATAGAAAAACTATTAATAAGACATACGAGTTTTTTTTAAAAGCTTAGTTTCATTTATGACTCACACTCATAAGAGGTGGAGATCATCATCATCCTTCCACTTGGATGGATTTAAACTTTGTGAGGACGGAGGGTTGCCGCCAGTTGTCTTTCTTTAGATCTTCAAAACTTACAATTGGCAAAGGGAGATCCACCTAGGCGGACTCCCCAATGCGCTCAAATATGAGAAGTCTTTATGTAAGGTCACATCCCACTGAGTTGGGAGAGGAGGGGATTCTGTATTTCAGATCGACGAGTTTAGTTTCCTTGGTTATCATTGGTGTTCTCCTCTGTTTTTTTTTTTTTTTTTTTAGCTCGAGGGGAATCGGTAACTTGTCAAACTTGCCTAGGCCAGACCCAGGTTCAAATCCGCTGCTGCCACTATAACCCCTACGGTATAAACCGGCAGCCCGCAAGCCAGGATATACCAGCAACTTGTGACTCAGCAAGGACCGAGACGTCCCGACTCCAATCCCGACAAGGGGCGGTAGCCTATCCAGGGGGAGCCTATCCTTTGAGCCTTATCACAACGGGCCATATCTCGGTGGGAAATTCTCCTCTGTTTTGACAAGTATCGGCATAACAGACCAAAGATCATACCTTAGGGATATTTCCTTCTACATTGACGCGTTCGGTGTAATGGTCAGAGATCTCTAACCTTTTTTAATTATTCATTTGATATATCTTTGTGTGTAGCTCTGTGACTTCATATGGGTAGGTTTATTCCTTTTTATAAACTTATGCAAAAAAAATGTTGGCTCAGGGAAGGGACACCTGCCGACGGCCCGATCCTAACCAATTAAATACTTGTGATGTGGTTTATATTGTTTGATTTGTGATATGAGAAACATAGAAGATAGATTTATGTAGATGCTTTAGTAGAAGCCCGGTTAATGTAGATCCCTGACAGAAGAAGCATAGCACCATGAATATGAAAGATCTCTGTAGAAACAAAAATGGTAGTTTTTATACTTAGGCATTTTTGTATTGCCTGAATGTAATATGATTCAGATAGATTTCTGTAGATGCTTTAGTAGATGCTCAGTCAATGTAGATCCCTGTCAGAAGAAGAATAGCGCCATGAATATGAAACAGAGAGTAAATTTTATACTTATGTGTTTTGTATTGTTTGAATGTGATATAATTCAAATAGATTTTTGTAGATGCTTTAGTAGAAGCTTGATTAATGTAGATCCCTGACATAAGAAGAATAGCGCCATGAATATGAAAGATCTCTGTAGAAATAGAGATGGTAATTTTTATACTTATGTGTTTTTTTCTATTTTTTGAATGTGATTCCTACATGATTGGATACCAGTAATGAGTTTCACAACAGGGACAGAGATTGTGTAGTCTCTCTTTTTATGTACCTTACATTGTTTAATGTTGATCCCTATCAGAAAGTAATTAGCACCCAAATGTGGTAAGATCTCTGTAGAAGTAGATATGGGGTTTCATTCTTATACTTTGGCTTATGTTAAATGTTGATCCCCGACAGAACTCAGTGAGGTACATGTGATATAATTCAGATAGATTTCTGTAGATTCTTTAGCAGAAGCTCCGTTACCTATATCATAATTTTAGAGCAGAGATCTGAATAAACACATAATTAGTTTTATGTTGTTATGTTGTGTACATAGATGTTGATCATCACATCTATTGAGTGACTGCGTAGGGATCCCTGTAGGTTTTGGTTACATACCTGATACATTGTTGGTTTATATATCTCTATGGTTGAATCTAATTGTTGCATATATCCTTGGGAAGGGACGGCTGAGGAAGCTCGATCCCTGGGAATTATGATTTGATATATTGTGTATGCTAGATTCCATTGCAAGTTTATGTGTAAATCACATTTGGATAGGTGCTAACTTATATCTTTGTTCCAATGTATCGTACTTCAAGAGTCTGTATAGACCCTTGAATTTTTTATGCTCTCTATGAGAGAGACTTTGCGAAAGGAGAAAGTAAAGTCTGCAACAACTGTGTTGAATAAATGTACCCCCTCTATTTTGATAATAATGCAAGATGTGACATTCTTTGTGGACGTAACCCATAGATTGGGTGAACCACGTTATATTGGTCTCTCTCTTATGTGTATCTTATGTGTATCTTATGTGTATCTTATGTATCATATGTGTTATGTTTTACTAGATAATTGTGATTTAATATGGTGTTCAAAATAAAGTCTGTGGCATTCAAATGTGAATATAACTATGTTAGATGAAGCAATTTGACCTTGCAATATCAGTTGGCTTGAAGAAACTTACTATGGATAAACATGGTGTATAGTGTAATGCCTTCCATTTATGTATAAGTATCCTAAGTGGAATAGAAGAAGTGGTTTTGATGTGTGTTTTTAACACGGTAGATGAATTGATATATGTTGAAATGAATTTCATTATAAATGGAAGGATCTTTAGCACTGTGAAAAGTTTTATTTTAAAATTTCATGGAAATTTTTTATTGTGGATTAAATGGGTACGTTACATAAAGGAATGCCCAAATGTAATTTAGTTACAACTTTGAGTAGCTTATAGTCATTCGCTAAATAATAAATAAAAACAGGACATCCAATGTTCATGCAAACTAGAAATAGAATTAATAGCACCGGTAACCAATATAGTAGAGTTGAAGTGGTTATCTTGAGATACCTTCAGTGCAACAATATGATCTGAATTTTCTGAATTCGATGAACATAGCACCCATGACTAAATCATATAGTAATTGGTCAAAAACAACTCATACAACTTTTAATTTGACAAAGGATGCATCTTACCCAGAGGTTAAATAAAATGAAATAAAAACTTGAACATTCCATTAATGAAAATTTTGAAGTTACCCATGAGATTGATTGGCCACCAAATCGATTTCATTCATCCACATAGATCTAATGCCACCATTATCATAACTACACCACCCCAATCTTAACTGCGTGGACCTTAAAAATAATAATTTAATTACAGGCTTCACTTTTGAAGGTTGTTGGTATTTAATAAAATGAATCCATACAGATCTAATGCCACCATTATCATAACTACACCACCCTCATCTTATCTACGCATACATTAAAAAATTAATTAATTGCAGGTTTCATACCGGTTGGAATTTAATGAAATTTAGAATCTCTAGATAGTTAACCTATGATAAACCCACTACCGGTAAAAAAATTCGGCTGGCTAACTCATGTTTAACTAGAAACACGGCTAGTTTACCCATCTCTTTTCCTGGAAATTGTCTTAATTTTTCTACTATACAGCTAAATTATCTTCCGTTCGATGACCCACGAACCCTTTCCAAAAGCATCTTGACAATTCTAGCCAATCCAAAAAAGCAACTTTTGACAAAGAAAAGAATCTTTTGACATGCCTTGATTAATTTCTTAATGATATATGATACATCATAGAAGTGGGTAAAACATTATGAAGCTTGACAACTTCATTTGTTTTTTTATCAGCGAGAGCATTATGAGCTTGACAAATCTTGAAATATTTGGTGATGATTCCCTCTAAATTGGCAATACCTTTTGAAAGTTTCTATGAAATAGTGTTTCTTCCTTAAAATTCAGTTTCTGCATTTTTTGAATGATGAAGAGGGAGTCTCCCATGATTATGATTTCCTTAATTTGAAGATCTTTCAAGAAATTCATTCTTAAATACATTGCATATAAATTTGTTTGATTGTTTGAGGCAATTCTTAGGCCCCGAGAAAATTTTAATTCTGCATTTCCTTCGAGGTTGAAGATTACCCCTCTTTCTCTTGCCACCCCTATTCTTTGACAAAATTATTATCATGTAATCGAATACCAAATTTATATTGAATTTTAATTTTAATTACTTTATTTTAAAAAGTAATGTTCTAGACTTCCTTCCCATTTTCATATTTTTAAACCATTTTCTCATATTTAATGTGTGTAAGTTTGATGAGAAAAGTGTTGTGGATTGCATGATCCACCCTCATTTTGGATGCAAGCAAGTTTATGGTTAGAAGAGAGTTGGCTATTTCGAAGGCTTAGTGTCATGGTCTTGGCGAGGAAGGCACCTTGACCATCACCCCTGCCCACAAAGAAGCTCCAGCAAACTTAGCAAGTGATCAACTTTGCGACTGATTGGGCATCCCATGGAGGAGAGTAGGTGCAAGACACATGCACCCCTTGGTTTAACACCCATGATGAGCAGGCGGTAGGGACTTAGTGCAAGGAAATCCAACGAAGCGGAACATGGGCACAAGACAAAGCAAACACAAGTAACATGAGTTGGGATCCCAGGGGATTTCCCATCAACAAGTGGACCTAGAAGATGGGCATAACACCCATGCTAAGTGGCAAAGAGACTGGTAAGCATTGCATGGAAAGTGGATTCATCAACACAATAGGGGATTCGGAAATGCGTGCGGCAAGGAAACAAGTGGACGTATTAAGGGTAAAGAGCCCCACACAATGGGTGAAGAGGTTTTTGCATGAGAATCCCGCATGATAAGTAAGTCGCTTTCCTTGGAAGAGGGCACAACCCTTAGCATGACTTGGAAGCCTATATATAAGAGAGCATTGAGGCTCAAAGAAAGGAAGTGTATGGAATCATTTGGTAAGGAAGCAAGCACAAGAAGAGTGCGAGCAGCAGTAAAGGTGTAGTCCAAGAAGTGGAAGGAAAACTTGGGTAGAAGGGTACACTGCTGGAAACAGGAAAACACGAACACTTTGGGAAAAACAGTATGACTTGGGTGCAGTTAGGTGGACTAGCAATTTAAGGTGAGAGTGCAGACAGGGACCGTAGGAGGCAAACCTAGAGGTGCAACAGGAGAAGTTTGTCGAATTTTTGGGCATGAATTGTGAAGGAATTTTGTTAAAATTTCATGGTTACTTTGTAAGTGGATTCGACAGCTAGTTTGGGCACACTCCCAGGGAGGCAGCTAGTGGGTGCTCCATTAAGGCATTTCCCAACATACTTGTTGTTATTTTCTTGTGTCTTCTTTAGGCTAAGTATAACTAAGATGAGCATAATGAAGAATGACTAAGTATAAGAATAATGGTTAAGTGTGAGAAGTTAGGTGTAGTCTGCCAGGTTCCATCTTGGGCTAGTCTCACCACCAGGAGTGGTTCCTGGGTAGTGACACACAGTAGGGAGAAGAAAGGGAACCCATGGTTTCCGAGTTAGACTCTCTAGCACTGTGATAAGTGGCATTAGAGCATAACAAGTGCCAGAAGGTGAGTTTCAGAAGAGCGTCAAGAAGAGCAACACATCAGGAAGGTGCACTTGGAACTAGTGTACATGAATCATTGTAGTAGAAAGGTGCTACCATAATGTAGTGAACCAATAGAAGTGTGTCTGGGTAGGGGACACTCGACACTGTTGCACTTGGTAGAAGTGTCTCCGACCTCCTCCATCATCCCAACATTCTCATAATGAGCATTGAACATCCTAAAGGATTATCTAGTTTTTAGGTGCAACAACATTCTATTGCATTGTCTCTTCTTCACCACCTATCCCTTTCATTGAATCCATATAAATCATTGGTTTTATTGCAGCAGATAAAGATCCTTTAGCAAAATCGAGAATAATGTTGTAATGCATTTATGAGTCAAAGGCGAGTTTTTCAACTTGCTTCAAGCACTACTTTCAGCATAGATTCCATTTCTTCTTGCTTATTTTCCTATCTTTCTAGATGGATATGCATAACCTACCTAAGCCCTTCCATTTGATTGTTTAGCCTATGCAACATCTTCTTCATTTCTCTTATCTTTGTAATACAATCACCCTCCCCATGACCAAAATTATATGGTTGAGCCATACTACATGAGATAGCAGTAAATTTAAACTCAATATAGTCACCTAAGCCAGGTTTAAGTTCCTAGCTCCCGCGAGGTTTCCTCAATCCTTTCAAGTAATAGTGCCCAGCTACTAGCTTTCACATTTATGCTCTAAAGTTCCAAACTCTCCCAACCAACCAAATTTCAAGTCCTAAAATAAACCACAATAGAACAAGAAATTGGAATACCCCATGGAAATTTGTCACCTGGACTCCTTCCTTCTCTAAACTAGAGTCCTAATAGCCAAATCCTATTGAACTTATTGCTTATCTTATACCACAGAGCTCCCACACCCATCAAGTTTTCATTGTAGCCATCGATGACAGAGCCCCAAGTTATCCCACCTTCATAGCCAAACCAATCCACAATAGATTTATTAGAGCCCATAACTTTGTGCATCTACCAAGCGCCGAGAAGACTTAGGGCACAAGGGAGAATGAAGTATCCCTCACGTGAACCATTAATAAAGCAATGGCTCTCATGCATAATGAATTAGATGAACTACCAAGTGTTCTTGCAATACATAAATTCAAATGCCAGGTGATAAGAATAATTCTTGGTCATAAAATCGTCTTCCATAATCAAATTAGGGGATCCATAGTCTGATAAGGGGGTGCCCATTTTTAACCATAACCCCCTTATCAAGCTTGACAACTTCGTTTTCTTTTTCATCACCTAGAGCATTATGAGTTCGACAAATCTAGAAAATTTTGGTGGCAACCCCCTCTAAATTGGCAATAACCCCTTGAAATTTTAAGTGAAATAGCGTTTCTTCCTTAAAATTCATCTTCTGCATTTTCTGAATGACAAAGAGGGAGTATCCCATGATTATGATTTCCTTAATTTGAAGATATTTCAAGAAAGTTGTTCCTAAATACAATGCATATAATTTTGTTTGATTGTTTGAGGCAATTCTTAGGCCCCTGGAGAAATTTAGTTTTGCATTTCCTTTGAGGTTGAAGATTACCCCCACCAGCTGCAACTCCTGGCACCCCTATTCTTTGCAGGGAAAATTTTAGAGGTGAAATTTAGCGCATGGGCTATTTTTCGATGGTTTTTTCCAAAAAAAAGATTCACCAATTTCCCATTTTTTCTAAATTGATTCGTTCACACTTTAATATTTTTTTTTTTACAGAAATAGATAGAAATCTTTATTAAAAGGAAGAGGAAAACTCCTCAGCAAACAGAGTTACAAAAATCCATATAGAACCTTTCAGTTTGAGAGTCTAACAGAGAACCAACTATGTCTATACCTTGCCCAACATTCCTAGCATGAAAGCAACCTTCTAATTCTATAGAGCATTAATTATACTGTCTTACATATTGGCCTAGCAAAATTACAAAAAAACACTGCATAATTCTTGCCTAAAAAGGAACCCATGGAACCTTAGTTTCCTACTTGAGAGGGGGAGGAGCAGCTGATGAAGCTTTAGCCTCCTCCTTTTCCTTTTGCTTCTAGTGAAGGTCGGCAATTTATTTCTGTAGGAGCTCCACTTTAGCTTGCATGTCTTCTATTTTGTCTTGTTGTTGTTCCAATTTGCCTGCCGTTAGGTCCAATTGAAGCTGGAATTGTCTGCACTCCTCCAGTCTCAGACGGTCTTCTTCCTCCTGCCATTCATCCCAACAACGATCTCGACTATTCCCCTCACATTCAACCCAGTCCACTCGTTGACTCAACCCGTGAAAACAACGTTGCAGCTTCCTGACACCGCATTCCGCACAACAAAATGCCCTCCTTTCTTCCTTGTCTTGACTCATGCTCCCTAACACACCTTCAACCCTTCAACAGTTGTGCCTTCATGTTTAATATTTAATATGCTAAGACTGAAAATAGCAGCATTACATTCCATTTCACAATAATAGCATATACAGGATCACTGAAGAAACAACAAGCATAGCATAAACACAAGAGACACAGATTTATCCTGGGAAACCCTCATGGGGTAGAAAACCCAGTAAAGCTTCCTCAATATAGATGACCAGCAATACACAAAGATGCAAACCAAAGATATGATCTCCTCCTCCACCATAGCAGACCTCTCCTCCACAAGTGCTCCTTTCTCAAGTGAGTGTATGTGTCAAATGAGGAACACACCTCCTCTATTTATACACTACACTGACATGTATTTTACAAAGGTACACGTAGGCTCGTATTTAACCAATGGGTTAAATACCCCACTACAACTGACTGGGCCGACCCCTCTAGGGTGGTCTAATAACCCTTTGACCCACATAACATATACAGGGCCGACCCCCACTAGGGAAGTCTAATAACCCGAGTTACCACATTCCGATGGAGGAATAAACATCTCCGGATATACAATAAGATCTTCACGGAGGAATGAAACATCTCCGGATATACAATAAGATCTTCACGGAGGAATGAAACATCTCCGGAATAATAAAGTACAAATATAATATTCTTTGAAGTTACAATATCTCAACACTCCCCCTTAACGAGAAGGATATTATAACAACATCTGCACGAGCAAGGAGTCATCAACATCATACATGATACATCTATAAATCATTGGAAGCTTTCTCAACATCATCAGTAACTCAAGCAGTTACTGGAACATATTCAATACTGGAACATCGACATCTTCAGTATTGAGTCTTTATCTTCTGTAGCACTTGAACAGCTACAACAATATCATCATTTGGATCCTCACGATTATCGTCATCACACGATCATCAGCATCATCATCTCACGATCATCAACATCGTCATCGCACGATCATCAGCATCGTCATCTCACGATCATCAGCATCGTCATCTCACGATCATCAGCATCGTCATCACACGATCATCAGCATCGTCATCACACGATCATCAGCATCGTCATCACACGATCAACAACATCGTCATCTAGATCATCACGATCAGCAGCATCGTCATCTAGATCATCACGATCAGCAGCATCGTCATCTAGATCATCACGATCAGCAGCATCGTCATCTAGATCATCACGATCAGCAGCATCGTCATCTAGATCATCACGATCAATAACATCATCATCTAGATCATCACGATCAACAACATCATCAATACAAGTATAAATATCATCAATACAAGTATCCTCATCAATACAAGTATACACATCATCAATACAAGTATCCTCATCAATACAAGTATACACATCATCAATACAAGTATCCTCATCAATACAAGTATACACATCATCAATACAAGTATCCTCATCAATACAAGTATACACATCATCAATACAAGTATCCTCATCAATACTAGTATACACAATAGCAGCATACCATGCAACACACAAGATCCAATTACGGGATGATCAATCCCTCTCACTTTAGGACATAGGTCCAAGGATGATACAATCCTGATCCGCTTACGGGATGATCAGTCCCTCTCAGTTTAAGACAACTCTCATGTCCATGGATGATGCAATCCAGATCAACTTATAGGATGATCAATCCTTATCACTTTAAGACACCTCACCATGTCTAGGGACGAGGCAATCCCAATCTATTTACTGGATGATTAGTCCTTATCACTTAAGACATCTCACCATGTCTAGGGACGAGGCAATCCCAATCTATTTACAGGATGATTAGTCCTTATCACTTTAAGACATCTCACCATGTCTAGGGACGAGGCAATCCCAATCTATTTACAGGATGATTAGTCCTTATCAGTTTAAGACATCTCACCATGTCTAGGGATGAGGCAATCCCAATCTATTTACAGGATGATTAGTCCACTCAATCTCATTTAGGACTATCCTTCCTTTCAAAATTACTGGATTTACTGTCCAAGGATGATTTAATCCATTCAATTCATTTAGGACTATCCTTCCTTTCGGAATTACTGGATTTACTGTCCAAGGATGATTTAATCCACTCAATTCATTTAGGACTATCCTTCCTTTCGGAATTACTGGATTTACTGTCCAAGGATGATTTAATCCACTCAATTCATTTAGGACTATCCTTCCTTTCGGAATTACTGGATTTACTGTCCAAGGATGATTTAATCCACTCAATTCATTTAGGACTATCCTTCCTTTCAAAATTACTGGATTTACTGTCCAAGGATGATTTAATCCACTCAATTCATTTAGGACTATCCTTCCTTTCGGAATTACTGGATTTACTGTCCAAGGATGATTTAATGCACTCAATTCATTTAGGACTATCCTTCCTTTCGGAATTACTGGATTTACTGTCCAAGGATGATTTAATCCACTCAATTCATTTAGGACTATCCTTCCTTTCGGAATTACTGGATTTACTGTCCAAGGATGATTTAATCCACTCAATTCATTTAGGACTATCCTTCCTTTCGGAATTACTAGATTTACTGTCCAAGGATGATTTAATCCACTCAATTCATTTAGGACTATCCTTCCTTTCGGAATTACTGGATTTACTGTCCAAGGATGATTTAATCCACAACCGTACATTTAGGACCAACATCCAAGGATGACTTAATCCTCAACCGTACATTTAGGACCTACGTCCAAGGATGACTTAATCCTCAACCGTACATTTAGGACCTACGTCCAAGGATGACTTAATCCTCAACCGTACATTTAGGACCTACGTCCAAGGATGACTTAATCCTCAACCGTACATTTAGGACCACGTCCAAGGATGACTTAATCCTCAACCATACATTTAGGACCTACGTCCAAGGATGACTTAATCCTCCACCGTACATTTAGGACCACGTCCAAGGATGACTTAATCCTCAACCGTACATTTAGGACCTACGTCCAAGGATGACTTAATCCTCAACCGTACATTTAGGACCTACGTCCAAGGATGACTTAATCCTCCACCGTACATTTAGGACCACGTCCAAGGATGACTTAATCCTCAACCGTACATTTAGGACCTACGTCCAAGGATGACTTAATCCTCAACCGTACATTTAGGACCTACGTCCAAGGATGACTTAATCCTCAACCATCCACCAAGGACTTCATTCTCGAAGACATACGTCTACGTCTCTTCTTTAGGACTGAAGTCTAGGGATGATCCAATCCCCTCACATGTTCACCAAAAACTTCATTCTCGAAGACATACATCTACGGCTCTTCTTTAGGACTGAAGTCCAGGGATGATCCAATCCCCTCACATGTTCACCAAGAACTTCATTCTCGAAGACATACGTCTACGGCTCTCTTGAGGATGATGCAATCCTATCATGTCCACCAAGGACTTCATTCTCGAAGACATACGTCTACGGCTCTTCTTTAGGACTGAAGTCCAGGGATGATCCAATCCCCTCACATATTCACCAAGAACTTCATTCTCGAAGACATACGTCTACGGCTCTCTTGAGGATGATGCAATCCTATCATGTCCACCAAGGACTTCATTCTCGAAGACATATGTCTATGGCTCTCTTTAGAACATATGTTCAAGGATGATGCAATCCCCTTGTCACCTTTGACCCTATCTAAGGACCATCCACCAACCTCTTTGTCGGCATCACTAATATAGGTATCCTCATTATCGACCTCACTGTCGATGCAGGCAATCTCATCATGAGTTATCACATCACTCCCCCTTTCGAGGAGGGTCCTTCTGAACTATATTAAGTTTGTCTCAAAAAACTTTACTTGAGGTAGAGGTTTGGTTAGTACATTGGATTGGTAGAGGTTTGGTTAGTACATTGTTACAAATTCAAACTTTTGGTTCCTTTCTGCACCATATCGTCTGTGTATAGAAACAATATTCAACCTTGTAGCAAAGGTTGAGATCCTCATCACCCATGGTGATCATTAAGCTCATCAATTGATTATCGATCCTGGGTACCCATACAGAACCTGATTCACACTTCTTCTTTAATTACACCATTAAGAGAATGGTCTTATCTAGCCACTTGGAGCAAACATCTTATCATGATTCTCTTCCTCTTTCTAAGAGAATTTTCTAGCCACAAGCCTTCTATAGTGTGTTTGATTTGTAAATCCTTTTGTTTGAACATCCATCGCTTGTTCAGTGTTCATCATTCATCATGATCTTTCCTACAAATAAAAATTAAGTACATGATTAGTAATACTTCATAATCATCAAATCATATTGACATGATAACCTATTATGCATACAGATATCATTTACATAGTTATGTAACTATTTTGACCAATACTTTGGCACAACACTTTCCCATATTCTGTATGCATACAGTGGCTATCTAGATGCCTTCCATCTCTACCAGAACATACTATTGAGAGTGTGCACAGCTCTCAGCATGTCAGCCCAAAGAGGTTTCATTCTAGACAAGCAACAATGGAATGTTTGTCCAACTTACCAATCATATGCATATTAGTAGTATACTGTTCAATGCTCTATGAATGTTTACACTCAGCATGATATATTCTAGGAATACAAATATGCATACAAGCAATATCATTTACTATTTCAAATAACATCTCAAATACTTATCTTTTATGTTTGTGTGGTTGCCTCCCGCTTGATCTTCTATATGTCTTTTGAACTTCTATTCATTCTGTACCACTGTGCATGCTCAAGTGTGCACTAGTGTCATCCTCATACACAGACATACATTCATTAGTATATTCTCAATATTATCAAAACATTCTAGTTCTAAATAATCTTTGAAAATGTATAGTCATGATTATAGATAATATTCAAGGTTTCAAGGAAGTCTTCTTTTACTTCTGCATATTCTTGTTTGATCATAGTACTCTTCTGGTTAATTAGATCATCAAGATAAGAGACATAATATGCATAAACCCTTGATTACTAACTTTATGAATAAGCATAACCAATCATACCAAGTATACTTATATAAGGGATCCTAAGGTAAGATTCTAACTTGTCATAGGAAAACATACCTGGATTAGTATATCTGCTTAGCTATGTACAACATACCTAAACAATCTCTTCAATGATTTAGAGATCCTGAGCTAGATACTGCATGTCTCATAGGTTAAGCATAATATAACAAAGTCATACATACCTCGTAAGTAGAACAAAGATTATGGATGAGTCTTTGTCTTCATGTTGTCATGTTTTAAGGAGCTTGATTTGTCTTTTGTGATGTACCTGTATCTTGTTAGCAAACGACATCAACCTCATACAACACCATAATGCATTAGTACAATCATATAGCCCTAATCAATGAATGTCTTCGATCATTCACATGCATTCATACTATTACTAGGGTGATAAGACAATTCTAACATTAATCAAGATTGTACTAATAAATAACATGAAGACAAACACATTATGAACTTAATCAAGAATCAGATTTCAAGACATACCTGAACCTCAAGTCATACCTGTCGAGACTTCTTGTAGTATTCTTATGTAAGGCCTTAGCCTCAACTCCCCCTGAAACTTGATCTAGAGCTTGATTAGGGTTTGCTAGAGAAACCCTAAAAATTCAATCTTTGACTTTCACACTTCCGAATGAATGGAAGGATGTGTCTTGCTGAGCTGATCAAACTAGCATACTTCAATTTTGAAATCTCCAAAAATTGACCCCTCAAAATTGCCTTTCAAACTTCTAGATCTTCTTGACAGGATCCCGAACTAGGGTTTGATGAAGCCCACCCTTTTGCTCAATCAAAAGGTTTGATCCAAGGCTCTAAACTCTTATTTTTCTGAGGAGCTTCCAGCCGTGGATTCCGATTCCAAAAATTCTAACTTTCTTCGAAACCCTAAATTCCAGAAGCCATGAATAAAGGTGCTCCAAAAATAATTCTGTTTTGACAGAAATATGCACCTGATTGTTTCTGCTATAACTCTGAAATTTTTGCTCCACAGGGTCTGAAAACGTTTTCTGTAGTAGCCTGACCTGTCATCTTTCCATCCTGATAGGTCTGACCTCAATTGGATTTTCTAAGAGAGAGTTATGCCAAGTGTCGCAACGTGACCTGTTTATGGGATAAAACAGGAGAGCGAACTTGTACGGCATACCACGTGTCACTGTTTGACCTTCGGCCTCTGAAAAATTTTCCTGAGATATCTCTCCCTATTATCTTTCTATCCTGACAGGTCTGACCTCAATTGGACTCTCTGAGAGAGAGTTATGCCAACTGTCGCAATGTGACCTTTTTATGGGATAAAACAGGAGAGCGAACTTGTACAGCGTGCCACGTGTCACTGGTTCACCTTCGGCCTCTGAAAACGTTTCCTGAGATAGTACAGTCTGTGTACTACCTGTCACTTTTTACGAAATTTCATTTGGAGCTTCCTAGCCCAAGTTATGACCTTTTTTCCAAGGTTACCTGATTTTGACTGAGATCTGGAAGAGGCAGAAACCCTAACTTGTACTGATCATAACTCATAAAGTACAACGAATCTGAGGGTTCCCTTTGGACACAAGGTACCTGGGGATGTTATCTTCGACCTGTAAACTTTTCAGACCCTGAAACTTCACATAAATGGATTTATAGCGAAAGTTCCATGATGACTGGTTTTTTCTATGTAAAACCCTAACCTTCAAATTGTCGTAAGTAAAGCAAGTGTTGTAAGTGCCATACCTTGCCTTCCTTCAGGTTAGCTCTGATACCATGTTTAATATTTAATATGCTAAGACTAAAAATAGCAGCATTACATTCCATTTCACAATAATAGCATATACAGGATCACTGAAGAAACAACAAGCATAGCATAAACACAAGAGACACAGATTTATCCTGGGAAACCCTCATGGGGTAGAAAACCCAGTAAAGCTTCCTCAATATAGATGACCAGCAATACACAAAGATGCAAACCAAAGATATGATCTCCTCCTCCACCATAGCAGACCTCTCCTCCACAAGTGCTCCTTTCTCAAGTGAGTGTATGTGTCAAATGAGGAACACACCTCCTCTATTTATACACTACATTGACATGTATTTTACAAAGGTACACGTAGGCTCGTATTTAACCAATGGGTTAAATACCCCACTACAACTGACTGGGCCGACCCCTCTAGGGTGGTCTAATAACCCTTTGACCCACATAACATATACAGGGCCGACCCCCACTAGGGAAGTCTAATAACCCGAGTTACCACATTCCGACGGAGGAATAAACATCTCCGGATATACAATAAGATCTTCACGGAGGAATGAAACATCTCCGGATATACAATAAGATCTTCACGGAGGAATGAAACATCTCCGGAATAATAAAGTACAAATATAATATTCTTTGAAGTTACAATATCTCAACACTTTTTCTAGGAATTAACCAAAGCAAGCACAGAGGAAAACTAAAGAATAAAGCATAGGAATCGATAGAGCTAGCTTTATAGATCAAAATCCTTCTTCTGCCATCCACATTATTTCCATTTATGGCCATAATTTCCCGTGATACCGTCACATGCGAAGTCTCTGGTCTGCACACCAAGTTCCAAGGGTGGTGACACAATCCAGACCCAGAGCACTCGTAGGAGCTGCTGAAGAAATGAATGTTTCGACGTCCATCAACATTCCTGAGAGCCAAATCCATGAACTCGTACCTGCACTCGCTTGAGATCCGTATACAAATGATGAAGCGAAGAGGGGAAGAATTTAATACAAGGATAATCCCCATCCCATTGTTGGCTGCAAGCATGGTCTCCACACGTCCAAAACCATTCTCCCCGGTGTTAGCATGTGAATCGATTTCGTTCTTGTCCTTGATTGAACGATGTGGTAGGAGATACGGGATAAAGCTTCTCCAACCTAAATTTATGGTCTGGTCCTTAGGAAATTTCCTCATATTGAACCTCTCTGCCTTTAGAATGGTATTCTCCTTCATTTCGGGAAGTGGCATCACTAGCCAAAGAGTCTACAATACAGTTCTACCTTCGGAGAATATGAAAGCAATCAACTGAACTCAGGGATGCCAGATTTGACCATATTCTTGTTTGAATTCAAGCTAAAGCATTATTGAGCGGAGTCCAGATTCTACTAGCCTGAATTGTAGTTCGGGAGTCTCCCAAAATAATAACTTCTGAAATTCTTCTTTCTAGTAGCACTTTGGTACCCATTCATAAGGCTAACATTTCCGCCTGATTATTTGTTTCCACAACAAGGCTCGATGCGAATTCTTCCACGATGCTTCCTCCAGGGTCAAAAAGAACCTCACTCGCACTTGCCGGTACACTTTAAGAAAATTATTAATCCTTAAAATTTTGCATGCTTTTTTGATAAAATTATTATCATAGGATGGAATACCAAATTTCTATTGAATTTTAATTTAACATTATTTTATTTTAAAATTAATGTTTTAAAAACTTCCTTCCCATTTCCATATTTTAAACCATTTTCTCATATTTAATGCGTGGAAGTTTAAAAACTTCCTTCCCATCTCCATATTTTAAACCATTTTATCATATTTAATGCGTGGAAGTTTAATGAGAGAAGTGGTTGTGGATTGCACGATACATCCTCGTTTTGAATTGTAAGCAAGTTTAAGAGTTGGCTATTCCTACGTTTGGGCTTTAAACATAATTGTTTTATTATTAGGTGTCAAAACCGGTCAACGGCTCCATAGTAGTTGGGAGAGGTGTACGAGGGCGTTGGAATTTGTAAGAGTAATTTTTGTCCAAATTAGAATTGGTAAGAGTAATTTTTGTTCAAATTGTAATTTGGAGTGTTTAGATAACAATTTCGATGATCTGAATAGTTTTAAAATTGTACAATTAATTTAGAATAAGTAATCCCAATTATTAAAATCCCCAAAATATCAAAATAATAATTTCCATTTAACCGATTTTTATCCAAAATAAAAAAAAACAAAAACAAAAAAAAAACGAACGTTTTGGTTGTCTTTTATGGTAGATGGTAGTTGGGTGTTGGAAATAAAATACAGTTAACGTGACATAATAGAAGAGCTTGTTGGCAGCTTCCAATGAAATGAAATACACTTAAACGTGACGTGAGAGAGGAGCTTCATTCTTCCGCACGAAACCTGTTGTTATACACGCCTCAACTTCCTCAGGATCTTCCTGGATGGCCGACCTTCAAGGCGGCTTCACCCTCCCCTCACAATAAGGCGGTACCCGAAAAAAATGGATGACACGTTTCCGTTTATGAATGGACCATCTCCCAACAAGTCCTGGTTGAATGCATTTAAATACGGCTTTACCCCTACCATTTCTTATTGT
Organism: Larix kaempferi; assembly: GCA_027924585.1. Classification (NCBI taxonomy): domain Eukaryota; kingdom Viridiplantae; phylum Streptophyta; class Pinopsida; order Pinales; family Pinaceae; genus Larix; species Larix kaempferi. Next base: position 13,739,148 of record BSBM01000268.1, read on the forward strand.
GATTTCGAGCTTTGGGGGATTTTCTGCATTCAATCGGTGTTTTCTCATTCGTTTGATAACTTTCAGGTATCAATTCTCTTTCTCTCTTTATCCTTGATGCTCTTGCCTCTTTCTGGCTATCTCCGATACCTGTTTCGAATGCTCTCAGGGATCTCTATCCCTATTTCTTGGTTATTCTCATCATGATTAACGATGCTCTGTGAAGATATTGCGTCGGAGATTTTCATGTTTTTATGACCGAGCATTTATGGAATTCTGAGATTTGTTTTCGATCTGGCGATCTTTAGGGTTTGTTGTTTGGTTATAGTCTCTATGTCGACTCATCTTTTACTCACACTCTGATCTTTGGTTCGTCTCATTCCTATATGTTTGGGCTGTAATGAGTTACTCTGTTACCTTCTGGCTATCTGTTGCTCTAGATATGTAATTAGATAAATGTTTATTGAGAAATCCGGGAGCTTTTTGGTTTATTATGGTTTCAATGCCTCTGATTATAACTTCTGGTTGTGCAGGCTTTGTATTGTGTTGATTGCCTTTCAATATGCAGATATTTGTAAAGACATTGACCGGAAAGACCATCACCCTTGAGGTGGAGAACTCTGATACCATTGACAATGTGAAGGCAAAGATCCAGGACAAAGAGGGCATCCCTCCAGACCAACAGCGTCTCATCTTTGCTGGCAAGCAGTTGGAGGACGGACGCACTCTCGCTGACTACAACATCCAGAAGGAATCCACTCTCCACCTTGTCCTTCGTCTCAGAGGTGGAATGCAGATCTTCGTGAAAACCCTGACTGGCAAGACCATCACGCTCGAAGTTGAGAACTCCGATACAATTGACAATGTGAAGGCCAAAATTCAAGACAAGGAGGGTATTCCACCCGACCAGCAGAGGTTGATCTTTGCAGGAAAACAGCTCGAGGACGGACGCACTCTTGCCGATTACAACATCCAGAAGGAATCCACTCTTCACCTTGTGCTCCGTCTCAGAGGAGGAATGCAAATCTTTGTGAAAACCCTGACCGGCAAGACCATCACACTCGAAGTTGAAAATTCTGATACTATTGATAATGTGAAGGCCAAGATCCAGGACAAGGAGGGGATTCCTCCGGATCAGCAGAGGTTGATCTTTGCAGGGAAGCAACTTGAAGATGGGAGGACTTTGGCGGATTATAACATTCAGAAGGAGTCAACCCTGCATCTTGTCCTTCGCCTCCGTGGTGGTATGCAGATATTTGTGAAGACTTTGACGGGCAAGACAATCACACTGGAGGTTGAGAACTCTGATACGATTGATAATGTGAAGGCTAAGATTCAGGACAAGGAAGGAATTCCCCCTGATCAGCAGAGGCTCATTTTTGCAGGCAAGCAGCTGGAGGATGGGCGAACCCTAGCTGATTACAATATTCAGAAGGAATCCACCCTCCACCTTGTCTTGCGTCTGCGTGGTGGGTTTTGATATTTTCGAACAGAAGAACTGATCCGTAGTCATATCCAAATGGGCTCAAAGCATTTCATTGATTGTGCTCCGTTATATAGTTTTTATTGGTTTGCATTTCACAAATTATGCTCCGTTATGTACTTTTAATTGGTTTGGTTTGCATCAGTTATGTACTTTTTAATTGGTTTCAGTTTTAGATTGTATATAGATTACATATTCAAGGTTTTGCTCGAGGGGAACTCAATGTTTTTCTCGGGGGTAACTCTTGTGTTTGTAACTACTTTCAATTAATAGCCCCAACAGCTCACTTCGTTGGGCCTTAGCTGACAAGTTGCTGCAGGCCTGGGTGTTGGGGTCAGGTTCCGTTGAAAAAAAAAACTTATTTCAATTAAATAAAGATTTCACCATGATATCATTTAGCATATGATGAATAAGGACCTTATAAGTTTGATTTTAGTGTGGCAATGTTTCTTCTCAATGTATTACTTTTTGACAAAAATCTTATAGTGAATAAATGCCAATTAGCACTATATTGTTAGTTCACTTTGTTAATTTGTTGGTAAAACTTAATTTTAAATTGGGTCTCAAGTGCATGAGTGTAGGAGCTAGCTAGTGGTGGGGCCTTATGATTGATCCAATAGAAATGACCCATGTTCCATTCCTTGTGGGGGAGTTGTGCAATCTGGGGGGTTGTAGTATTCCTTGTGGGGGAGTTGTGCAATCTGGGGGGTTGTAGTACTCCCTGTGAGGAGGGGTTACAATACTTCTTGTGGGTATTGTTGTAGGCCTTTGAGACCTCGTGTTGACACGGTGATAGTTCTCCTTGGGTAGCTATGTTGTTGTATAGTTAACATAGCTTGTTGTGCATTGGGGTGAAATTGAGTGTTAAATCCACTCTCTTTACCTCTCTTCCACTTAAGTTGGTTTTCTCTAGTCCTTCTTCCAACTCCCTTTTTGCTACATACTTTTATTTTCATATCAATTAGATCTATCCTCAAAACATTTCCAATCTCTCTCACTTCACCAAACTAACCATGTAGGAATATCTCCTCTTCCTAGCCTAGTTAATCATGCAACCCTAGCAAAGTAAACATGCAATCCACATCCTTATGTAAGATGAGTCCCTTCTCTCAATAAGCAATTAATGATGAACCTCCAATACTACTATTCATCCCCATTTGCCTCCACCCAAGTAGTGTGAGGAATTTGGGGCTTCTACCCTCTCCTAAGACAAGTTCTACAACTAATCATGAAGATTTAGAAGTTGGCCCTTGCCCTAGTTCAAAAAGTGGTGCAAGTATCATAAGCACAACTCTTGGAACTTAGATGAATATCATCTCCTTCAAGGGAAGAACTGTTTCTCTTCACAACAAGTCTCACAAACTCCCCCCATTCAAGTTATTACATCTCAACAATGCACTGGCCTTGAATAAGATGTTGCATTTCAAATCAACACTTCTTTAAGACAACATTTCCTTAACTTATTGACATCACTCCTCTTGAATCAAAGTTTACACAAAATCTTCAAGCCACTTCCTTCTTACTTCATAGGTTTCTTCAACATGACCTCTAAAAGTTTAGATGCCAAACTCTCTAGGACACTTGTCACTATGATTAGTGGTTTTCATGGATGACCCCTTTCCCTTCCTTATCTACCTTTAACCATACACTGTAACTCATCACTATGATTAGTGATTTTCATGGATGGCCTCTTTCCCTGCCTCATCCACCTTTAACCATAAGATGTAAATCAATTGATTTTTTTTTATCATTGCCCTTCTCTCCTTTTTCCCTTTTATGGTTGCCTTAAATCATTCGAGGAAACCCCTCCTATCCTTTCTATTCTCTTTTCCTCTCCTAGATTCTTGTGCTCTTTTCTGCCTGTCTCTTCATTCCCTCGTCCCTTAGATGCTTGTAGCAAGGCTTGCCACATTTAGTCTTAATATTTGCTTCCCTTAATCACCTCCTTTGGTTTCATTTTTGGTGTTTTGTTTTTTCCTAGGTTGTTATCTCAAGTATGACCATACTTAAGATGACTTCCTTTTAGCTAGAGATAACCACTTACTTGGCCCCTCTTTCCAAATATCAGTCTTAGTTGGTCATGTCCCATAGTTTGTAGCTATGTAATCACCTCCATATCTTTACCATCTCCTTCCTCCCTCCTTCCATCTCCCATGCCTTTATTAGCCTTGCTAACAACATTAAGATGTCATCTTTGATAACCAACAAACCATTAAACGCACATGAACTAAATATAAAAACACAACAATCTCAAGAATGCAAACCCACAACACATGAATAATTTGGCTAGCATTAGAATTGCTTTATTGATCATGGAAACCTGGCTATTACATGATGCCAAGCAAGGGAGTGAAGCCTCTCTCAAATCCTCTCAATCTCTCATGCACTCACTTGCAACCATAAATTATCCCATATTCCAATGATGAAGGATAAGTAGCATCACAATCCCCATCAACTGTCTCAACCCCTATAAATCCTCATAAATTAATGCCGACGTCAGAGTAGTTAAGATCCATAATCAAGATAATGAATATGTCACTTTTCCCTTCATCAATTCCTTAACTTAGAAGTCATAAATTATTAACAACCCACTAATACATAAAAGGTAATTCACATTGAGCAACATATCTAATCAATGTAGTTGAGGCCCAACATGTTCCCACCTCTATTTGTCATCCATCCTTGAGCAAGTAACCAAAACATGATCATTGCAACATTACACATAATAAGAATCTCCTACTCTCGTTAAGCTTTGACTTTAATGCATCCCATAGTCACACATCCAATCATCACCAACATTGCCTAGGTGCACTAAAAAATGTGCACAACCAACTACTAACCCGTTGGTAAAAAAATTTGGCATCATCTCTATTTTGCATATGTGAAAAACAATCCATCCACCAAAAAAAATGGTGCAATCATTAAGGTAGCTATTCATGATGCCTACACTCCTGAAACTCATCCCAATTGAAATTGATTCAAGATAATTTTGCAATTGAAGTACACTAAATGCTTGGTGCAACCCAACCACTAATAAAATCACCATGTGTCAACCACCTATTTGTTTAATCAATTCCAACAACCAAATAAATGTGTATCAAACCACTAATATTACTTGCATCACCGAAAAGCTAAACTCAAATTTGCTTAAACCATGATACTCCATACCGCTCCATACCACAAATGTAAAATAACTTGGATGCAACTACTAAACTACAAGCTAGTAATAACATATCACTTAGATAAAACTAAATTAAACTCCTATATCACATCTGTGACAAAGGTAGCTTCCTCATCCTTCTCGTCACACTTGCAATATAAAAGAAGACTTTAAATAATGATACTGGAGGTTGATTGACAACTATCCAAAAAAATCATTAATAATAAGCTCAATTTGAAAATGAGTACATCATTATCGATTTGGGATGAATTTCTCATAAGCATAAGGATCATTACATCATTGATTTTACATACAAATATAAGTATGCACCGTCAATGAAGGGCCACCCCAAGAAAAGTGCATCGCTACTGGTGCATGCGCATTACGTAGCTGGTCGAAGTGGACACAACTTTAATGAAAAGAAATGCACGCTACCTCAATAAGGCTGCAACATTACGGGTGGGCCAAGTATTGGACATCCACAACTTTGAAATATTGAATACTTGCTCCAATGATGAGCCCGAACTTTGCACTACATCATATAAAGTCCTATAAATCATTTCTTTTAGTACTGGACAGGGAGGCAACCTCCAAAATAGAGTTATCACAAACTACAACTTGATTACAACAGCTGTAGCAGAATCATTATGAGATAGGATGTGATAATGGGATCCAAAAGAGACCGGACAAAGGGACACTATTCCACATAGCTCCACGTTATCTTGAAAACAATATAAGTAGGCTTCTATATATTATCGACAGGAATTCATATGGTACTGGCTTAATAAGGTTTTTGAGAGGGACGAGGGCTGGATGGAGGCGACGAGGGTTTTCTCGCATAGATATGGTTAATGGCCGGTAGACAGCGGTCAATCTAGTGTGCTCTATGTATGAGGATCTGAATCGTTGTTGTGGATGGTTTATATTGAACAACGACAGCAGGCACTGGATATCCCTGTCAGGATTTAGGTTTCTAATTTAGGGTTTATTGTTTTGGAACTGTGGGCACTATCTTGGTCGGCCACTTCAGTGCGAGGTGTCGGGTAACCCGTTTTATTATATGCCCGCCTTAACTGGGGTTTTCCTTCTCCGGTTTCCACCTGCCTGGACTCGGGAACTCATTTACCCCGGATTGTGATAACACACTGTATGCAATGGGGAAAACCTGCCGGTATCACACACCCCGGCGGATAACAACCTGACTATCTCGGACTATATGATTGAGGAAGCCGGTTTGTTTAAACCAGATGTTTTCTACAAAAATATGTTAAAGGGGAAGCGGGCTCATGGTTCGGGTGAGAGACATGTGGCTCCACGTGTCAAGTCGACTGCAAAGAAGGGACACCTGACTTTGGCGGGGGCTCCTGCTACCACATCTGGTTCGGACCCATCAGTGGATAGTGTTCAGGCTCTGCCATGCTGGGGAAACAGGGGAAAACCATTGGACACTTCTCGGTCTGCTCATCGTCTGAAGGAGAAATATTGTTGCAGACCTGGGGAAGTTTGGTTAACGATGGGTAGAGACATCGGATTGGAGGAACTCATGGAATTCAATATGACAGTCCTGGTAGGCAAATTCTCTTATTATGCCATGAATCACAAGGATATTGTGAAATGGGTAAATGAAAAATGGAACCCTATTTTGAGTTACACTCCCCAGGTTTTTGCCATGGCTCGTAGCTGGTATGGTTTTATTTTAAATTTGAGCAAGAATCGCATTGCTCCATCATTTTGAATAAACTATGGCTCTATGGGGCAGGTAGTCTGATGTTGCAGAAATGGCAAACGGATTTCGACCCTGATACGACTTATGTGCATCTGCGGCATTTGTGGGTGCTCCTTCCAGGTCTTCCACTAGCTCTTTGGAATCGAGGGGCTTTTGAAGCCATTGGCAACAACATTGGTCGATTCCTTCATGTGGAGGAGGAACACCTATTTGGTTTCGACCGACGCATAGGTCGGTTACTGGTTGAGGTGGATATTTCGTTGGGTCTCATTGATGTAATCCACATTAACTGGCGTGGACGTAAGCTTGCCCATACCATTGATTATTGGGGCATCCCTTTCCGTTGTTCAAACTACAAGCAGGTCGGACATTTGTGGCGACAATGCAAGGGGGTTTCATCTTCTGGTCATCCGATTGAGGTGGTGCCCTATTGGTCCTTTGATGATGGTAGCAATAAGGAATTGGACGCGTCGGGTGAACTTGATGGCTTCTCCAACAGGGTACCTTTCCCTACTGCTCCAGACTTGGCTTTAATCCGTAAGTTAGAATTAAAGGACCCATCTTTCTATCACTCGTTGAATGATCTGGATATCTCCTTTATTAATTCTTTAGATTTGAATAATGGCAATAACGGAAATTATTTGGGCCGCCGTCGGTACTCTCCTCTGCTGTCAAACTCCTTTGGGTTCGAGAAGGCTTCCCATGATATGTCTGAGAATGACGCTTATGTCTCCGGAGATGTGCCTCCTGTTGTGGGGACATCACAAGACTTTCCCTCTGTCCCTTCCCCTGTTTTGTCTGATTCTCCCGGCATCCCAGTATCCACTGCTTCGACCATTCTACTATCCTCTGATTTGGAACTGCCTCTTATCGGCCCTGAAAATGTGATGGTGGGGGGTAACGATACTTATATCTCCGGTGATCCGTCGGGCTCAATACGCCCTCCTATGATGGCTTCTATGGGTTCGGAGTCACTGGATACGGTAATACATATACCTTCATACTCAGAAATGGTGAAAAAGGCACCCATACCTGTTTTTTACAAGAATCAGGTTGTGGTGGAGAATGACCCGGCCACTGAAAATGTGGTGGTCCCTTCGGTACAGAAGACCCTGATGCGGGGGGTGGGGATTGGTAAAAATCCATCTGCTACTACTAACACAACCCTGGGTGATCAATGTGTCTCAAAGGGGGCACGTATGGGTGGTTTGGCTCCGGATTTCTCTCCATTAAAGACCCGCAGTGCCCGGAAAAATAAGAAGTTCATTCCATTGGGGGTGGAAGATGATCGCATTAACTTGGTTACCTCCATCTCTCCTGATACCAGGGCTCTTAGAGGAATCAAATCCCTTGCCAGGGGTCGATAATGATCTTTTTCTCTCTAAACATCCGGGGTGTGGGGGGTCTAGCAAAGCAATTGGTCCTCAAATGTGTTCTACATATTATCAATCCTGATTTAGTCTTCCTCCATGAAACTATGGTTTGTGGGGAGAAGGCCCGTATTTTCTTTAACGAGATTAATCCTGGCTGGTTGATGTGCACATTGGATGCTGTTGGCCTTTGTAGTGGGCTCTTGGCCGCTTGGAACCCGAAGGTTCTGAGGTTAAATCCATTTATTACCTCTTTGGGTATATTACTGTCTGGTAACTTCAGAGGATCGGAAAAAAACTTAAAGATTGTGAATTGTTATGGCCCCTATTGTGATAGGGTGGCATTCTGGGACCTTGCATGTTCGGGTCACTTACTGGAATTGGAAAATTTGATACTTGCAGGTGATTTGAATTTTTCTTGGGGGGATGAGGAAATTTGGGGAAATTTTGCAAGAAGGGATCCACTGGGGTTATACTTAAAAAACCTCTTCTCTAAATTTTCCATTGGGGTTATACTTCAAAAACCTCTTCTCTAAATTTTCCACTGGGGTTATACTTCAAAAACCTCTTCTCTAAATTTTCACTGATTGATGTGGCTCCTCGTCCACTGGCTCCAACTTGGACAAATAGCAGGAAGGATGGGAACCTGATCACAAAACACATTGATCGATTCTTAATATCGGAATCACTTTTAAGTTGTTTTAAGAATTCAGATTCAAATTAGTGATCATCTCCCCATTATACTACAATTTGATGCTGAGGTATCCCATCATCCTTTCCCCTTCAAATTCAACTCTACCTGGTTAACTGATCCTGATTTTACTTCGGGTGTGAGATCACACTAGATGCATATCGATGTCTTTAGGGAACGATCTACGATGGACAAGTTGGCGGTGAAACTAAAATCTTTAAAAGACTTTGCTAATCAGTGGGAAAGAAATAAGAAATCGGTGCTGGCTGCGGAGCTCAATGAGATAGAAAAGGAAATTGGTACATTGATGGAGCAGTCCCTGAGGACTGGTCTCTCTCATATGGGCAGAACTAAACTCTCTTTATTGGAGAGTAGGAAATTGAAGATTTTACTGATACATGAGGAAACTTGGCGCTTGAAGAGCCGAGCTATTTGGCTCAAAGCTGGCAATTTGAACACAAAGTTTTTTCACCGTTTTGTGGACTCTCGAAGGATTCAAAACACTATTTGGGATCTTAATGATCACGCTGGTCGGCAGATTAGGGGGGATATGGAACTGATGGATGAGGCATCCCATCATTTTTAGGATTATTATTGTGATCCCAAAAATACAACTTTGACTGAACAATTCAAGATTATTAAGGAATACCCATGGATGTTCAATGAAATGGAGGGTGACTGTATTTTTGAGGATGTCACTTTACTGGATGCGGAAAGCACTTTGCGGGGGTTTGCTAAGGATAAATCCCCTGGACCGGATGGGTGGACGGTGGAGCTCTTCCTACACTTTTTTGACATCATGGGGGGAGACCTCCGGGAAGCTGTGGATGAGTCTCAAAGCATGGGTCTGGTCTCTGGGGCACTAAATTCTACTTATATGGCCCTCATTCCGAAATCATCCCACCTGGGGAATTTTAATGAGTTTTGGCCTATTGCCCTTTGCAATTTAGTCTACAAGATAATATCCAAGATTATTGTTGTGCGGATCAAACCGGTCCTTTCAAGATTCATCTCTATGGAACAGTATGGTTTTTTGGAGGGCCGCCAGATTCATGATGCGGTGGGTGTGGCTCAAGAGGTCTTTCACAGTATAAAACAAAAGAGACTTGATGCACTCATCCTCCAATTGGACTTAGTGAAAGCATATGATCGTGTTGATTGGAATCTACTCAGGTTAATACTGATTCAGATTGGTTTGCCATGGAAGGTGATGAAATGGATTATGGCTTGTGTTACTTCGGTTAATTTTGCTGTGCTCATTAATGGTCAGCCGTCAAACTATTTTAAGGCCTCCAGGGGCCTCCGTCAGGGCTGTCCTCTCTCACCCCTTCTATTCCTGTTGGTCATCAAAGGCTTGAGCCTCACTATTCATAAGGCAAAATGTGAAGGTCATATTGTTCGCATCAAGGTAACGGCTGATATAACTATTAAACATTCACTATTTGTGGATGGCGTTATGCTCTTTGGCTTGGGCATTCTAGCGGAATGGATTCAGTTTAAGAAAATTCTTGATTTCTTCTGCTCGGTTACAGGTATGATCATCAGTTTTATTAAATCTCACTTTTTGAAGCACTCTTTGGAGGCTGATGTGGAACGGTCGATTAGTATGTTATTACCTCTGGAATTCAAAGAATTGACTGGTGGCACGAAGTATCTGGGTTTTTTTATTAAGCCATCAAATTATCTGCTGAATGACTGGTCTTGGCTTGTAAGACATTTTGAATCACGGGTTGGCCATTGGAGTTTACGACACTTATCCATGGGTGGCAGACTTACGCTGGCAAAAGCGGTCCTTCAGAACCTGGGGGTCTATTGGTTTTCACTTTGTAAAATGCCAAAAACCATTCTTCGGCTTATTCGCAGGAAGGTTTTCAGCTTTTTATGGTCTGGAGGTGGGGAGAAGGAAAAATTTCACCTAATAAAATGGTCCTCGTTGGCCCGGCCCTGGGTTTTGGGGGGCTCGAATATTAAGGACCTAGATCATTTTGTCACGGCCCTACATGAAAAGAGTTTGTGGAGGGCTCTTTTTGACGTTTCTGATTGGGGCAAGATTATCAGAGCCAAGTACTTAAAAAATTCTACTGTTGCAAATTGGTTTCGAAAGGGTCAACCTTCTGCTATCGGTGTCTCAAACATCTGGAATGGTCTATTGGGTTCACACAATACCATAGCGCAGTGGATTTCATGGATTCCTGGAAATGGTCAGGAGATAAGACTGGGAGTTGATCCTATTTTGGGAGGATCCAATGCATACCTCTTGTCTCCAGAATTAAGGGCACATCTCAGGGCTAAGGGGTTATGTACACTTGCTCATGCGACATGCCATTTTAGTGATGAGCATTCAAAGTGGATCACGGCTCCACAACTGGGACTAAATGGAGTATTGGGGAATGAATGGGCTGATTATATAAGACCTTTATGCCAGGCAAATATTCATCTATCCGAGACTCCTAATCGCTTGGCTTGGTCGTGGGATGTGGCACATGGCTCGGTGTCTACCAAACTGGCATATGATTCATTATTTGTAGATAAACAACCTGAGACTCTTTGGTGGCATCATACTATTTGGAAACTGGCCCTTCCGCTAAAAATCAAATGTTTTATTTGGCTGGTGCTATGCAATAAAATTCTTACATGGGATAATTTGTGTCACCGTGGCTTCGCTAGTCCTGGATGGTGTCCTTTATGTTTCCTTCAGGACGAAACAGTTGATCACCTTTTCTCCACTTGCTCTTTCACTCAAGGCCTTTGGAATCTAATTACTACAGCCTCTGGTATTCAGATAATATGGAGATCTAGCTCTCTTAGTGACTGTCTTGGTTCATGGTTCCGACACTCCTATTCTATGTTTGAACTTCCATGTTTCATGCTTTGGGAAGTATGGAAGGCTCGGAATTGCCGAATCTTCGAGGGTTCTATGCCCCTTCAGGATTGGATTTGTAGTCGGACTATCGCTGCATATATGGAATATATTTCACTCCTTGGACATGGAGATGGCCGACATAAAATGAACATGAGTTGTCCGGGATGGCGGTTGGCTCCACCGGTCTTGATGTACCCCTGTGGGTTCTTTGATGGTGCTACGTCGGGAGGCCTGGTGTGAGTGGGGCTGGTGTCGTATTGCACCTTACTACCACATGCTATTTTCGCATTCGTTTAAATTTTGGGATTGGCTCCAATACCCGCAGTGAGTTATGTGCCCTTTGGCTTTTACTAAATTTTGCTCGTACCAGGCAGTTAACATCACTCTTGATATTGGGTGATTCTTCGTCTATCATATCATGGGCAAAGGGCATTGCTCCTCTCAATGTATTGTTGATTTCTTACTGGATGGATGCGGTTCGGAAGCTAATCCTTGAATTTGAACACACTCATTTTTCCCATATCTTTAGAGAGGTGAATACTGAGGTTGACATGCTCTCCAAGCTGGCATTGACCACACAGACGGGGATCATCCTATGGGAGGAGTGGCGAGAGGACCTTCTATTCACCCATGGTTCATTTGACATGCATTGGACATGATTCCTTTGACTCAGTCTGATAGGTCTGCTTTTGTTTTTTGTGATTCTTACAACCATATCTTATGTATTTTTGCGACTGTAATTTTTGTGCAGGTCCATAATCATCTCTACTACACCAACTACTCGTTGGTCTTATGGTATTACTGCTATATGCGGCTCTATTTTCTTATTACTGATAGTTTTGTAATGGAACTTATGGGTGAGCCTACTACACCTTTGGACTCAGCCTGTATGTTGCTGAGACAACAGGACGGATCCGCAGTCTCTATTTTCAGACTTGTTCATTTTGTCTTTTGATGCAATTATGTGAACTGATGATATCGGCCAGGGACTGGCTCTTTTTTTTGGCACTTTGATTATGGGCTTGTTTCATGTGCCTATGTGGATGTACTTATGTTGTTGATACATGGTTATTATCCTCTGTGTTACTTGGACCCAATGCGCCTTTGTGAATTGATGTATCGGCCATGGATTGGCTCTATTATGGCACTTTGATTATGGGCTTGTTTCTTGTGCCTATGTGGATGACAACTTATGTTTGTTTAGACAGGGTTTTATCCCCTATGATACTTGTGACAATTGGACTCATTTACTATTTCGCAGTATTAATAGTAAGTTTAATTTTTCGATGGAAAAAAAAATATTATCGACAGCCAATTACAACCTCCACAACATACGTGTGACTAGTAAAAGGTGTGTCATCTTATTACGAGGGAAGACATCATTGAAGATAATGCATCAAAGGTGTTTCAACTTACTATAACAATGTAGCACTCCAATCCCAACAAATAGAAGAAACCTCAACCACAGATCCTTTGTGGTGATCCTTCCTCCATGCTACTTTTGTCACTTGACCATGTAAGGGAGAAACGATCGCATCCCCAATCGCAATGCTTTTTGATAAACATCAAATTTCAATCATGATAAGACACACACATGTATCAACATCAAATGTCAATCATGATAAGACACACACGTGATTTAAGTGCAAAGACACAACAACAATCTCAAGAATGCAACCTCACATCACATGAATAATTAGACTAGCAATAGACTTGTTTTATTGATGATGGAAACCTAACTATTACAAGTGGTTTTGTTACCCACGGTATGCAAAATAGCGAAACCATCAAGGTAGCAAGGTAGCAATGTTGGTTGACACATCAAGTTGTCAAGCTTGATAACCTACAAACCATTAAAGACACACATGAACTAAATGCAAAAATACAACAACAATTTCAAGAATGCAACCCCACATCACATGAATAACTAAAATAACATTAGACTTGCTTTATTAGTGATGGAAACCTAGCTATTACAAGGATTTCCCTTGCCCGTGGTGGGAAAGGAAGTGGACCCTCTCTCAAATCCTTTGAGACTCTCATGCCCACTTACAACCATGTATGTTCTCATATTTCAATAACCAATGATAAGTAACATCACAATCCCCATTTAAGGAAAGGGAGTGAAACCTCTCTCAAATCCTCCTAGACTCTCATTCACTCACTTACAACCATGAATGTTCTCATATTTCAATAACTAATGATGAGTAACATCACAATCCTCATCCAATGCCTCTCAACCCTTATAATTCCTCCTAAATTAATACCCAAAATGGAGTAGTTGTGATTCACAAATCAAGACAATGAATATGCCACTTTTCCCTCCATCAATTCCTCAACTCATCCCTAACCCAAGTAACAACTCATAACCCATGTCATTAAGCCATAAATTATTAACAACCCACTAATACATATCAAGCAAGCTATCTAACCGACTCATTAGTTGGAATTAAATAAAATCAATATAATGTAAAAGTCATGTTTATTATAAGTGACTACATTATTATAAGTGACTAATAAAGTGTTAAGACATAATTTAATTAAATAAGGAAATTAGGTCATGCAAGTAGCACAACCACCTAGGAAATGAATTAAAAGGATATTATCCCTATTGTATCATTTGACTTGATTGTAATGAAAATATATCATTGTGAGTTTGTTTTAATCATGTTTTCATCATTTTTGTTTTCTTAAAAGTTTAGCATGGCATCAAAGCTTTGAGCCCTATAAGTTTTGTAGTGCACAACCAATGGAAAACTTCATGTTTCTATTTCGGAGAGAAGCAAATATGAATGAATTAAGGATTTGAAAGGCATGTGTGTGTGTCTAATTGATGTGGATTGCATAGTTATATGTTTAAATGCATATAATAAAGCAACAACAATAGACGTATTTATGTTCAATTTTATGTGTGATGTTATAAGCTAAAATATTTTTGAAATTTTTATCCATGAAAAAAGAGGGAAGAGATACCTAATGCATGCTTCCTAAAAGAGTTTTTTTTTGTTGAAAGAAGAGGGTGATTAAACATAAAATCTTTTATATATTCTCTCTTTGTTTCCAAACAAAGAAAAATCATCATTCCATAATTTTTTTTTTCTTAGAATATGTTGATTTTAATGAGTTTATTTGAGACTCAATATGAACCACTTATTGTTTAAGGGAGTAAAAAATCTCAAGTCCAATAAAATAAACACAACAAATAACAGTGACAAAAGTAGATTATGATTTTTTTTATTTATTTCGAGTGGTTGAATTTTTAAAACATAAAGGAACCAGAGAAGGTTTAACTCAACACAAATGATTATCAAGAATTCAAAGAGTTGCACTAATTTGGGAGTTTGATAATTCAAGAATTCGAATAATTTGGGAATACTACCCTTATGAGGGCGATAAGACAACATGATGGAGTGCCTACGTGATTTTGAATTGTGGAGGATAAAAGCTAATTAAGAATAATTTTTCATTTTATGCTTTTTATATTGTAGTGTTAAGAGGGGGTGTTGGAGTATAATGCTCCAATATAATTAAATATACACATAATATAAATGCCACATTTATTGTAAGCAACTAATAAAGTCTTAGACATAAGTTAATTAAATAATGTAGTTAGGTCATGCAAGTAGCTTAACTACCTAGAAAATGATAAAATGAGGATTATTCCTATTGTATTATTGTTTGACTTCAATGTAATAAAAGCATATATTTTACATTATTCCATTTTTAATTATGGGCTTTGACTTTCTCGTAGGCTAAAAACTTTAACAAAAACTAAGGCCGAACAAGCCCTATTCACACATGTTCACCTCATACCTTCAATGGTGCTACCCAATGTCATTTCCTCATGGATTTATTGATAACACATCACAATCATTGGTGCCTTTGATGGTGCTTTCTAATGTTGATCAATGCTTTTTGCATTCACCATTGACACCTTACAATCATTAGTACCTTCAATAGTTCTTTCTAGCATCACCACATTGTTCATTCATTGATGCCACCTCACCATTATCATCTCCTCCTCCATCCGCATTGGTTGCAAGTTAGAATCACCACCTCTCACCTCTTGCTTATTTTGTCTTTGCTAGGTCCTCCCTAGAATTTTCACCCCCTTTTTACTTTGTTTGCACTCATTGTTTGTCCATTCCTAGGAGTTCTTGTTTTTATCTCTTTCCTTTCTTATAGAAAGCCACTAACTTGGTTGATGTGGGTCCATCACTTGCTTCAACGTGCTCCTAAATCATCCACTACCAGCCACATGTAAGTGTAATTATTTATCTTTTTCTCTTACTTTGTTATTTCCTTCTGATGTCTTGTTCATAATATATTTGGCACATGCCTTTCACAATCACTAGATCTACTACCATGTTTTCATGGTCTAGCCACTATTATTGTCATTAAATTTACTGATGCTCTAGTTTCCATTTCATTAATATGGTTGTTAGGCTTGGTTATATCTAATATCATAGTTTAACTATTGTATTTCTTACATGGTACTAAATTAAATTTATTACTCATTATTTAATCTCATCATTTACATTTCATACCTTAGTTGCTACCTTTTACTTGCACAGTAGCTAAGATTATTTTCCTCCTATCCCTTCATTCTTGTTTATCACGCATTTCATGTTCCTTGATATTTATTTTTCTTTGTTTACATTTTCTTCATATCATATTCCATGTGTATAAGTGCATTGCGTCTTTGCTCTGTGCACTTATTATAAAAGAATGGATCTTCATACAAATCAAGAACTTAAATGAACCTAAAAAATGTAGACTACTTCCTCATCATGTCTAGACATTAGCTTGACATGATCCACACAAAAACAAACTAACCCTCATCCATCATTTTTTTTTTATTCTCATCTTCTTTTTTTTCTTTTCAATTGTTACTACTCTTATATTCTCTTTGAATGCTTTTACTTTGTTTCCTTCTCTCCTTCCTTGTACTTTGCTATTATTTCCATCTCATGTATAACAACTCTTACAAGGGCAGAGGTGGATATGTTTTGTACATATTTCTTTCTTTTGACTCTCATACACTTTGATATGTAAACTATCATCGATATTTCACTGGAACAATTCATCACAACAAATCTTCTAATATTCTACAATCTCTTATTATAAAGTGTTTTACTTTAGATTGTAGATTTAATTTTACTCACTTAATGTTGAAATCAACCTAAATGACTTGAAATTGAAATGAAAGAAGCAAGCAAATAATAGACAATCAACACAATAAACATAAGATATACCCTTGGAAAACCAAATACAAGAAAAAACCTTCTTGAGGTGAGGTTTATGTTTTTCTTCTCAACTAAAAAAATGCAAATACCATTAGAGGAAATTTGAGGTCTAAAATGGGCCTCCTGAGGAAAATAATAAAATAATAGTTAAAATAATGAAATAATAAAATAATATTTATTAATTTTGGGGGAAGAAAGAAAAAAAAATACTTTTTTGCTCCTATTTCTAACATATCTCCCTGTGTTTCTTACTCAAATTTCGAGCGGGAGCACTCGTTGGATGCAGAATTAAATTCTGCATCCAATGAGTACCCATAGTGGTATTTCTTGTTTTTTAGGCAACTAGGTCCATCAAAAGTATGTAGTGTGGGTACTCGTTGGATGCATAATTTAATTCTGCATCCAGCGAGTGCTCCCGCTCGAAATTTGAGTAAAAACACATGGAGATATGTTGAAAATACGAACATAAAATTAGTTTTTTTATGACAAATATCTCAAGTCAACCATCAAGAAATTATGGTTGACTCATTTTATTGAAATTCTATTGGTTCTTGAATTCCAACTCATCAAGAAATTATGGTTGTCTCATTTTTTTATATGATGGCTCGTTTTCTTATAAGACCCATTTTAGACCTCAAATTTCCTCTAATAAAATAAAGGGGCACTCACTACGAAGTTGCCATGGACATTGTGGCCAGTATGGGTAATACAAGATGTTCTAATTTCTATGTTTTACCTCATTATACCACTCTCATACATTTTTCTCAGATATGGAATGATATATAATACAACAACAATGGAAACCTCTTCTTTTCCAATGACCTAGTATTTAACATAGTTTGATAGTCATCTACGGTTGGGGTTAGGGTTTTTGCATGCCTCAACCCCCAATTAATGCTAGGGTTTTGGATCCTCTAAAATTTTATAGAAAGTATACATGTGACAAGCTCCACATGTGTGAGTAATGTGAGATGACATAGCATCTACTCAGTATCATGGTGGTCAACCGAATATATCAAGTTGTGGGAAGCATAACTTTTGCATACGAACTTAATTAAGGTGATTTTTGCACCGTTGGAAATATATCGACGTGAAGAACAATGTGAAGGTACTAGAAGCTAATATTACAAATATTTGACCCCAAAAATGACCATTTAAGGCCTCAAATGGGCTTCAAAAGGCTATGGACCCCAAATCACCAAAGTGGAATCTTCCCACAAAATAGGCCCTACAAGCCAATGCATCCATTTTTTTCACAATTAAAAGTACTAAAATAGATGAAAAATAATATAATGATCCATTTTATATCACACTCCTCCATTGAGGGGGGCTTTTGGTCCCCAAAATATCTTATTGAAGGAGGTGAGGAAATTTCTTCTCTACCTTCTCCCTGGAATACCATTTGGCCTTACCTACATGTTGTCCTTTCAACCCAACCTACCATAGATTAGACTACCCCTATCTATTTTTTCTATCCCTCTTCTACAAAGATATATATTTCTCTAACTTCTCCTAATATTTTTGTGCCAATTCCTCCATGGTAGGTAGGACTTGCTCATTGGTTGATTGGTCCAACATGGAAGGTTCATAGAGATTTAGATTCTTCACTTTCACGACTAAGTAAATACACGTATATGAGGGTAGACTAATTTTGTAGTCATTATCACCCACCTTCTCCAACACTTTAGTAGAGCCTTGATCTTCTTACTAAGGCCCTGTAGCCTTTCTTTATTTAGATGCAACCAAACTATGTCTGCCACCTTAAATGTTTTCTCAATTATGTGTTCATCATGCCTAGCCTTGTACTTTTCTTATGAATTCTTCAATGTCTCTTGTACTTGAAAATGGATATGCTTGATCTTACCAAGAAAGTTTCCCAACCTTTAATGCTTCTCATGTGGTGTCTTTCCTAATTTCTCACTGTTGTCCATGTGCAACATCTAAGGGTGAAGGTGGAAAATACCCAAAGCAAGTTTCAAAATTTGACTTACTGGTAGAAGTATGGCCTATTGTGTTAGTGCTAAATATAAATCAAATTTTCATCCTAGGTCCTTGGATGCTTCTAATTGTAATACCTTAACAAATGAACCATTGTCATGTTCATTGCTTTTGTCTACCCCTATGGATGGAAAATTGTAGACCTCTTCAACTTGGTGTCCGACATCTCCCAAAGTATAGTCTAAAAGGCATTGAGAAATATCGTACTTCTATATGAGACTATGTTGCTTGGTATTTGAAAGTGCACTTAGACCTTTTCAAAGACATGCTTGTTTCATAATTTCCCTTGATGGTCTTTTTAAAAGGAATGTGAATGCACATCTTGTTGAACTATCAACTATCACAACAAATAGTCATGTCCCATCCTTGTTCTTGGAAAATCACCCACAAAATCCATGGAAATTCCCTCCCATGGTCTAGTAGGTACAAGTAAGAGATGGCATAGTCCTTGATTTGTAGTATTGATCTTGTTGATATAAAAAAGTATGCATCATCTAATAAACCTAGATACATCTTCTTGCATTATGGGCCAATACACATACTTATGTAAGTTGGAAACTATCCTCCAATGCCTCATAACTTTGGAGGTGTTAACCTCCTAGATAAGCTAGAATATTTCACCTTTAGGAACACAAACCTTTCCTATCTTCTAAATCAACCCATCCTGGAGATGATATTTAACCTCATTGTCACTTCTTCTATGTGAGTTTGTCCCTATAGCTCTTGAAACACCTCCTTAAACTCCTCATCTTATGTGGATGCCTTTTTGTATGCATCATGGGTCAAAGGGTGCATGCACACAAGAGTTACCAAATCTAGAATATTGGGTGTGGGTGGCCTTGAGAGCATATCTATCAAATTATTAGTGTTACTCTTCTTATACTCGATGATTAGATGAAATTGTTGTAAAAAAACCATCCATTTCCAATGTCTTTTTTGTTGAAGATTATTTTGGGCCTATAAATACTACATTGGTTGGTGATCAATGTATATAATAGTATGCTTTCCCATCAGATTGTACTTCCACTTCTTAATAACTTGAACCAAAGATAAGATTTCCTTATATGTAGGGTAGTTCATGATTCCTCTATGAAACAATTCAAAATGATAACATACTAGCCATTAATACCACTATCATGTCATACCCACTTGCATATGTCTCCATTTCAAAAATATTCTACAAATTGGGCAATGGAACAATTGGTGCTTGGTTGATCTATCATTTTAGCTCGTCCAAATCTTTTTGTTAATTCTTTCCCCATTGAAAAATATTTTTCTTGGGTTATGGTGTGGAGTGGTGCAACCATAGATTAAAAGGATGATATTGGAATTCCATAGGTACTATGTTTCCCCAACAAAGCTCCCGATTTCATTCGCAGTAGTAGGATTTGGCCACTTGATGATGGCCTCCATCTTTGTAGGACCTATCTTGAGTTCCCTCCACTAATGACATAACCCAATACGCAAATGGCTACCTTGAAAATTCACATTCGAGGTTTTACAATATTTGATGCTTTTTTAGGGTCTCTAAAACTTGCATGAGATGTGAGATATGCTCTTCCCAAGTAAATATATAAATCAATATATAACATAAGTACACTATTACAAATGAATCTTTAAATGGATAGAATACATCATTCATCAAATGTGTAACTATAGTTGGTGCATTGCATAAACCAAAGGGTGTTACCATCCATTCATATAGACCTTGCCTTGTATTGAATGTATTCTTCTAGGTACCTTATTATTTAACTCATACCTAATGTTATCCTAACTCGAGATACAACTTGGTGAAGTACATGGAATGCTACAACCAGTCTAGCAAGTAATTGATACTAGGTAGATGATATTGAGTCTTCAGGGTGATCTTATTCAAATCTCTACATTCAATAATTCTTCAAGTCCCATCCTTCTTGGGTATTATGATGATATTCGACTCATCAGGTGAAACGATTGATCAAATTATTCCATACTCCAAAGTTGTTGCAGATGTTTCTTCACTTCATTTTCTTCTAGGATGCACTCTATGTACAACCCAATATCTGGTAATGGGGATTTATGAAATCACTATGTCTCATGCTCCACTTCCATGTTAAGTGGTAACCCTTTAGGATCCTGGAACATTTCTACGTGCACATGCAATATCACCTCCAACAATTGTTCCGTCTCTTTAGTACATCCCTTAAGGGATGCCTTTACTTTTATCAATTCCTCTCCTAGTTGATTCTCCCTTAAGAAAATCAATGTGAACTTCCTACTAGAAGTAACCAATTTATTGGATTTGTTATCACTTACCCAAGAGATCTTGGATTTACCTTTGTATGCATTGATGATGAAGTACTTTCCATCCTTGATCAAGTGGTATTGGTTTTCTCCCCTTATGAATATTGCATCCCTCAGGTAAATGTAGGGGATTTCAAACACTGCACCACACACATCAAGTGGTACTACATCTACCTCCACTCCATTAATATTGTTTTCACTCATAGAAAGTTTGATCTTACACTAGTTATTAAATCTGTATTTTCATCCTTGTTTACACATCCCAATGGGTGTGGGTGGCAATGGCCATGATCTTCCAACCCAATCCTGCTGCCCATATTTCTTGCTATGAGATTCACTTATAAACCAGAATTGAATAGAGCATCCACCTTTGTCTTATTAATTGAGATATTAATATGGAATATTGTATTCATCTCCTTCCCTTCCTTGGGATGCAAGATATTCAGATTCACCTCTTTCTCCATTGTAGTGTCGACATTATTTTCATCTACATCTAAACTACTCTCTACCTAGTTGCTTGAATCCATAGATAGCATGTTCTTATTTTTGGAATCCATCTTATGGTTATTTAGATTCAACTTATGATGTAGTTTCCAACACATATGTTCATTGTGACCATTGATATTACAATGTGTCCAATGATTGTTTGGATCCTTGTAGTGATGTGTAATGGCTATTGTCACTCTTGTACTTTCCTTTCCACTTCTTCTTTCCCTCCTTGGAAGCATATAAGTGGTATTTATACTTTAAACCACTTAATTGTCCTTTATTCTTACACATATTCTCCAGATGTTTTGCTTGCACACAATTCTCATCAATTTTCATAGGTTTGAAAAGCATTACTTACATTCATAAATGACTACATTGTCAACCTTGATAATTGAGAAGTACATTTGGATCCTTGAGATATGCTCTTCCCAAGTAAATATATAAATCAATATATAACATAAGTACACTATTACAAATGAATATTTAAATGGATAGAATACATCGTTCATCAAATGTATAACTATAGTTGGTGCATTGCATAAACCAAAGGGTGTTACCAGCCATTCATATAGATCTTGCCTTGCATTGAAGGTATTCTTCTAGGTACCTTATTATTTAACTCATACCTAATGTTATCCTAACTCGAGATACAACTTGGTGAAGTACTTGGAATTCTACAACCAGTCTAGCAAGTAATTGAAACTAGGTAGATGATATTGATTCTTGAGGGTGATCTTATTCAAATCTCTACATTCAATAATTATTCAAGTCCCATCCTTCTTGTTTGTTATGATGATATTTGACCCATCAGGTGAAGCGATTGATCAAATTATTCCGTACTCCAAAGTTGTTGCAGTTGTTTCTTCACTTCATTTGCTTCTAGGATGCACTCTATGTACAACCCAGTATCTGGTAATAGGGAGTTATGAAATCACTATATCTCATGCTCCACTTCCCTGTTAAGTGGTAACCCTTTAGGATCCTGGAACACTTCTATGTGCACATGCAATATCACCTCCAACAATTGTTCCTTCTCTTTAGTACATCCCTTCAGGGATGCCTTTACTTTTATCAATTCCTCTCCTAGTTGATTTTTCCTTAAGAAAAGCAATGTGAACTTCCTACTAGAAGTAACCAATTTATTGGATTTTTTATCACTTACCCAAGAGATCTTGGATTTACCTTTGTATGCATTGATGATGAAGTACTTTCCATCCTTGATCAAGTGGCATTGGTTTTCTCCCCTTGTGATTATTGCATCCCTCAGGTAAATGTAGGGGATTTCAAACACTGCACCACACACATCAAGTGGTACTACATCTACCTCCACTCCATTAATATTGTTTTCACTCAT
The DNA here is from genome assembly GCA_027924585.1 of Larix kaempferi. Classification (NCBI taxonomy): domain Eukaryota; kingdom Viridiplantae; phylum Streptophyta; class Pinopsida; order Pinales; family Pinaceae; genus Larix; species Larix kaempferi. The sequence continues at coordinate 13,761,790 of BSBM01000268.1, forward strand.
AGAAAATTTGATCTTACACTAGTTATTAAATCTGGTGTTTTCATCCTTGTTTACACATCCCAATGGGTGTGGGTGGCAATGGCCATGATCTTCCAACCCAATCCCGTTGCCCATATTTCTTGCTATGAGATTCACTTATAAACCAGAATTGAATAGAACATCCACCTTTGTCTTATTAACTGAGATATTAATATGGAATATTTTATTCATCTCCTTCTCTTCCTTGGGATGCAAGATATTCAGATTCACCTCTTTCTCCATTGTAGTGTAGACATTATTTTCATCTACATCTAAACTACTCTCTACCTAGTTGCTTGAATCCATAGATAACATCTTCTTATTTTTGGAATCCATCTTATGGTTATTTAGATTCAACTTATGATGTAGTTTCCAACACATATGTTTGTGCAATGGCTATTGTCACTCATGTCCTTTCCTTTCCACTTCTTCTTTCCCTCCTTGGAAGCATATAAGTGGTATTTATACTTTAAACCACTTAATTGTCCTTTATTCTTATCCATATTCTCCAGATGTTTTGCTTGCACACAATTCTCATCAATTTTCATAGGTTTGAAGAGCATTACTTACATTCATAAATGACTGCATTGACAACCTTGATAATTGAGAAGTACATTTGGATTCTTAGGAGATTTACCCAACATAATATCCATTTTTATTAAGTTAGTGATGTACTCTTTTCCACTATGTCCTTGCTTCTACCGACAATAATACCAATAGATCCACTAGTCCTCTTTGTACCCAATAAGGCGAAACTAGGATTTGATGAGGATTTTAAACACCTCGATTTGATGAGGATTTTAAACACCTCCAACTTAGTTATTGGGGGATCACCCTATAGCCTAAGTGTCTTTGAGTGACTTTTGCACCAAATTAGTTCATGGCTCTCTAACTTCAATTGGAAAAATGAAATTTTCTACTCTTCTCCTATGTTATGGACATTGAAATACACTTCTAAGTGTTGCAACCATTGATTCAATTTAACAACATTAATCTCACTTTGGTAGGATTTGATGTCCACTTTTTCCTTCATTTTGAATACAAATAGTGAAGAAGTGACATAATTGAAACTTGGTCTCTCTTTTCTAGCTATTTTTGGAATTCTTTTTTGGATCTTCATTATCACCATATTTCATGTTTGATCCAGCTTTTGATTTAGAGCTACTAAACTCCCCATATGGTCCAAACCCGTTCCATAGTGCTGACATAAAAATGGTCATGTGGCGAGAGATGTTAGTGACTTGTGCTTCTAGATTTGAAAACATCTCCTCTAAATGATCTTGTGGAATGTTATTATTGTATTCATCCACCATGGATAGGGTTTTGAGACTTGTTCCTCTTGACACTTCGTACATCCTACAACTTTCCTTAAAAAATCCAAATAAAAATGCTATGATACCAATATGATATGTATATCCATGGATATTCCATTGGAATAAGTCATCACAACATATCTTCTAATATTCTCCAAGCTCTTATTATAGAGTGTTTTACTTTAGATTGTAGATTAATGTTACTCAATTAATGTTGATATAAAATGGAACTAAAATGGAATTAGCAAGTAAAGAATAGCTCATCCACACAATAAAAACAAGATGTACCCTAGGGAAACCCAATACAAAAAAACACAACTTGAAGGTGGGGCTTACGCTATGTTATTTTCTTCTCAGCTAAAAAAATAAAAACACAAAGAAAGAGAAACTCACTACGGCACTGCCAAGGACAGTATGGAAAATATGGCTACTACGAGATCTTCTATGTCCTCCATTCTACCTCAATATCCCACTCCTATATTTTTTCTCAACTATGGAACAATATACAATACAACGAGAATGGGATCCCCTTCTTTTCCTAGCAGCCCAATATTTAACATAGCCTCAAATTATCTAGCATTATGGTTTTTGTGTGCCACAACTCCCAATTACTATTAGGGTTATGGAACCTCTAGAATATTCTTGAAATTCCACACATGACCATATCCACATGTGTGAGTTTATTTATGTTGGGATGCCTAGGTACATATGCACCCAATAGTTAAACAAATACAAATACATAAGAGATATGATAAGTGTGAGATACCCTTTCATTAATAAGATATGTACATATAAATACATGAGTATGACCCTTGGATTTCATATTCCAAGTGGTTTCTTGGACTCCTAATGACTATTCACATTATTTCTATCATAAATGTGAATAGTAAAAATAATACAATAATATTACGTAACCCAAAAGGACTATGTTTCCAACATTCCCCCCTTAATTTGAAGGTGTGTATGCAATTCCAAGTAGAGAGTTTAAATCTGGAGTTGCAAATGGTTGAAGGTGCTCTCTAAATTGAAAGCTAGCAAAATCTGGTGTCTTCTACTAAATGGGTGGTTTTGGATGACCACAAACTCTTGAACTTGGTGCTCACTCTGGTACTGGATCAACGGTTCCTTTTAGAACATGGCGCTAACTCAAGTTCTATATCATAAATTCTCTTTGGAACTTGGATCGAAGACTCAGTGGTTCCATCTGGAAAATGGTAGTTTAAGAAATACCACAAACTAAATCATGCTCAGGTGGAGCATGGCTTTGACTCTATCTCTAACTGCAGCTCTGACTTTGTCTAAGTGGCCCTTTAAGCTTGAGGCTCTGGAAATTGGAAAAATTTCTAGCTATAGCTCTGGCCATGGTTCAAGTTCTCTTGTTCCTACTCTCTTGTTCTCACTCACTTGTTTTCGACTTTCAATCAATCCACCCTATCAAGAACAAGGTGAGGATAAGAAAATATCTCAAGTGCAAGATGTGTCATTACTCAACAATCAACTCTTTGGTATGGCATATATATCTTATTGGTTTTTGGTGATCATTACCATGAACCAATCCACCCAAAGTGAATCTCTCTATTGTAGGTTTCTTTAGTTTGAAGCATCTGTCTAAAGAATGAGTATGCTTTCCACAATGCTTTCAAATATGGAGATCAAAACACTAATCTTCCATGTGACCAATTTTATGACAATGTTGGCATTTCCAAATCTAATGAAAATATGAAGTAGGTGAAGATGAACTTTCCTGAAGGAATCCAACATTCTAGAACTAGATAGGTCTGGATTAATCAAGAATGTGAAAATTCACTTCCTTGTCATATTCAACATCGGTTCTATGCTTGTTGTGGTTGATTTCTTCCCAAGGTTTGACAATGGGATTGAGAAGTGCAAGCAGAACCTATGTATCAAAAACTTCACCTTCATTTTCTTTTGAAGTGGCATCAATCATTTGAATATGTGCAACTGAATGTGTAAGATGTTGATTATTCTAAACAGATATTGGTTCAAAATGTTGATTATTTTGGTGTATTTCCGCATGTTGGAGTTGTGATTCAAGATGAACAAATTCAAGTGTCTCTTGTGAGTCTTGAAAACAAATTAGTACAAATTGTAGAGTTTTCTTGTTGATTGAGACTATGCCACCAACAAACTATGAGTATTAGATTGTTCAGTAACTCTAATTATCTTCCAATTTGAACCATTTGAAAGATTGTTTAAGACCTCAGAGGGATTCTTGCAACTCCACCCTTTAACGATCAGACTCAACACCAAAGACTCCATCTTAGAAAATCAAAGGGTGTCAGATTCTACCAAAATTTCACCCGATTACAATTCAGCTCTAATTTATTTTGACACTCAAGGAAAACAATTTCAAGTACCCAAATACAAGTGAACTTACATAAATGACAATTTGCAAGTTACAATTTGATATTGAATTGATCTTCGAAAATGAATGCTTTACCTCTGTGGAATTTAATTTTTTGGATGATGCTCTGTTGTGGTGTGAAGCCTACTGAAACACACAAGCCTCCAATGTATTTTATAGTGTTTTCCACTAGTTGCTTTTGCAATACAAATTCTTTTCTCTGCAATCACAATATCTGCAACAATTTACAGTCTTCAAACTCTACAATAATCTCATTGGAATATAGTCTACAATCTCTACAACAATAATACAAGGTGCAGGTCTACACTCTATGCCACCTTTTTACAGTCCTAAATAATAATGATAAAATATTGATTTGTAACACACAAATCTCATAAAAGGTCTTAATTCCCTATGCAATGAAAGATGTGGTTCTATAACCTTTGTAACAATACAACCTTTTCAATTGTTTTACAATCTACCAACACAATTTTTTTAAAGATTATAATCATGAAATTTGTAGCAAGTTATACTGTAGTCAGGCAATAAAATAGAAAATTGTAAGAAATACAATAGAAAACTATTGAGCACTTCACTCAAATACACAAGGCAGTTCTCGCAATTCTCGGTAGCTCCAGTGTTGAAGAGGGCATAGGTCGCAGCTCAAAAAATTCAATTTGCATCTATGATACCATTGTTGAGAATGATTCCCATCATTTCATTGCAAGGAACGTGAATCATTCAAATTCTTTGTAACGTTGTAAATGCTGAGTTTTTATTTGTACTATAATCAAGCATAATAATGAACTACAATATCTAAAGGAAGAGTATTACAATTCATTCAATAGATAACCAATATGATGGCTATTATATACCATAAATTCCCTTTTCATTTCTTGGAGGACCCAACACAGTCCTTGTTCATCAAGAGGCATTAACGCATAGGTCACATGATTCAATAGAGAAAGCATGTAGATCAGAGTCAAGTCTCAAGTTGTACCTTACTAGAATCACATATTACAAAGACAAATGAGGTGACATTCACAAAGAGGAGAGGGTGATAGTATACATAGAGTGTTGACAAGGGATAGTTCATGCAAGGCTCGGTGATGAAGGGGAGAGAACTCGCACTTGTGTGTTGCACTATAGCACCAGTCTGGTGGATGTTAAAGTTATAACATCATGAGTCATTATCCTAGTCAATTTTGTGCGTCGAGATTGAGCCTCGTGTGTCAAGGTAGTGACTTAGGGAGCCTGAGTTGGACTGAGGAAACTTGGAGTAGATTCTTGAGTTGGACTCAATAATGACTAAGCCTTGTGTGTAAAGGTTAAGACTCATGTGTTGAGGTAAGTTCTTTGTATGTCAAAGTGATGACGTTGTACAGTCTTGCTTGTCAAGGCTAAGGTCTCGTGTGTCAATATAGATCCTTGTGTGTTGAGGTGGTGCCTCATGTGTTGAGGTAATGATTTGCATGTTGAAGCATGAATGGTGTGTGATGTATAACTGACCATGGTTGAGCTATTAAGTCTCCTCTAGAGATTGGCCACCTCTAGAGTGAATTACTTTAGCATATGACCACTTGGAATGATAGTAGAACAAGATGATCACATCATTGGAAAAATATCCTTAGTATATTTGATATGGTAAATAAAGTAAAGATGGCACAAGTGGATCATGTAGATAAGGCAAGAGATAAATATAATATATGTTAAGATAAGAGAGAACTCGAATTGTTCACTTCAGTGATCAAGAAATACTTCAGTTAATTAAGATAGAACTCAAATTTTTTACTTCGGTGATGTTAACAAGAAAGACTTAAGTTAATTAAGAGAGAACTCGAATTGTTTACTTCAGTGATGTTAACAAGAATGACTTCAATCAAAAGAGTTAACTAAGTGATAACAAAGAAGATCTAGTTAACTAAATGTTTGTGTGATGACACTTGAGTTAACTAAGTATTTGCATGACAACACTTGAACTAAACTAAAAGACAACACTTGAGTGGTATAGCATTTAGTTGAAGGGTGAGTTCATCTTGAAGTAGAATATCTAATTAACTAAGTGTTTTCATGATGACACTTAAGTTAAACTAAAATATGACACTTTAGTTACGACACTTAAGTTACAACACTTGATTTAGTAATATAACTAAGTGATCTAGCATCCAATTGGAAGGCGAGTTCATCTTGACATCAGAAGGCTATAAATTAATCCAAGAATGAGATGTATGATACACTTGTAATCCAAGCTTTGATGAGATCAAGGTGATGAGCAAATATCTCTTGAAGGAAGTGTGCATCTGACCAAAACTGTGAATTGGTCTTAGTGCATAATCAACTGTTGGGTTCTTCTATTATTCTCTCTTCTCTCTTTCTATGTGATTTCACCGGGGGTGCTTGGTATTTCTCTATGATAATGCACCAGGGGTGATTATGTAATATGCTCATTGTAAATACATTCTCTGCTATCTATTAATATTCTAAGGAATATTTTGCTGGGGTTTTCTCGCTCAACTACTAGAGGGTCGTTTCCCTAGGGAAAATATTGTGTCTCATGTGATTTCTCATGCTTTTGATTTTCATTGATTTCAAGTCCTACTATAATTCCACATTAAGATAAAAAAATTCAACAGTAGAAACCCTATCAAATCATGGTCATGGTAGGATAAAGATCTCACATAGATGGATTCTTTACACTAAGATTGTGGTGAATTCAATTTGCACACAAAGGTATAGATGGTGTACACCATGTAATGCTTTAAACCCTAATCTCACTGTAAGCAACAATAAGAATAATAAGAAAAAACGATCATTTTCTGACATCTCTAGAAATTTAGGATAGGACAATCGACATTTTCAAAAAGATACTCCCCAAAGTTTCTATGGTGGAAAACACCCCGCAACCATCTCTTCAAGACAAATATCATTGTCTTCTTTATTCCCTTGATGAAACAGAAACCTCCATGATCTTATCGTCATTGATTCAATACAGACTCTACGGAGGGTTCTATCACAGTGGGAAAAGACATTGTTATAGGAAGTTCGGCCCGAGAAATTGGTTGTTGTGGGTTTGATTCCTAGCCAACATTTCATACATAATATCTTGTTTGATGAAGGTAAGTAGAATGAGGTAAGGAACTAGGTAATACACGAGCTGAGAATGATAGAGACCAACATGCACATGGAGATAACAATATGCTTCTTTGGAGAGATAGTAGTATTCTTCAATATGTAGATGCAATATGGGGAGATAAAAGTTATAATGTCCCTCAACGTTGATAGCACTAGTAAACAAAAGGTAATTTGATACGCCATAGGTGATACTCCAAATAAGTAGCACACTAGAAGAGAGGATTCAGTACATGGGTTTGAAGAGAATATAAGGGGATAGAAATACAATATGAGTGATAGTGTGCAAAGGTAGTAATCTACTCACTAGTTAAAACATATGTATACTCAAAGATATTAGGAGGGAATATGATGTAGCATGTACAGGTGACAGAATGCAGTGTACATAGAGGATAAGTGACAATACTCAGAGTTGGAAAAATTCAAGGAGGACAATGAAGAGGCCTGGCAAGGAATATGGTAGACTAACAACATAAGACTGAGGAGATCCCTACACTCTGATACCACTATTGAGATGCCCAAATAAGTATGCACCCAATAGTTAAATAAATAAAATTACACAAAAGATATGATAAGTGCGAGATATTGTTTCATTAATAAGATATGCACATATAAATACATGAGTATGACCCTTGGATTTCATATTCCAAGTGGTCTCTTGGACTCCCAATGACTTTTCACATTATTTCTCTCATAAATGTGAATAGGAAATAAAAATACAATAATATTCATAACCCAAAAGGATTATGTTTCCAACAATGTAGCATCCACTAGGTATCATGGTGGTCAACAAGATAGGTCAACTTGTAGGAAGCATAACTTTTCCATACAAATTCTATTTGAGGAAATTTTCACATGTGAAAGGTATTGATGTTTACAACAATGTCAAGAGGCTAAGAGCTAAGATCACAAAGTTTTGGCCCAAAAAACTAATTTTTAAGGCCACAAATGGGCTTTGAAAATATATTAACCCCAAATCACCAAATTGGGACCTTCCCACAAAGTAGGCCCTACAATCTAATACATGTGATTTTTCCACCTAGAGAGTACCAAACTAGATGTAAAATAATATAATGATCCATTTTGGATCACACCACACCCCAAACAGGACATGATGTAACCCTACTCTATTTTGTATCAATGTGTGACCCACTCGATGGTGACACAATATCTCTCTAGACTATCCTCAATGGTGGATTACCTTCCTTGAGTTCACCCTACCTTAGTATGGATGTATGGAATTTAATGGATGCTTAGTGCTTTGGTAGGATTCATTCTTTCCTTCTCTCTCCTAGTCTTTGACCCTTGGTCACTAATTTAGTTCACTATGAACCTCAAGCTAATTGTTGGGATTATTGACTAATTTTATGGGTTCAATTGGGGGTGAAATACCCCAATTGGGTCCGTAATCACTTAGGATGTCTCACCATATTCCCATATGTTCAAATATATTTTGAGTTTCTCTTTGGATTCAAATGGGTTAAGCCTACTTAACCATTCCAAATATCTTAGCAAAGAGTGTGTTGTAGGTTCCTAAATGGGTATCATGCATGTGTTATATTTGATGTGAAACATAGGAACATTTTGGGATTAAAAATCCATAGCATGTTGTTGCAGAACCTGTCGTATTGAGTCAACATGCACCATATTGTTAAATTTTGAGCATTAATTCACAATACTCTTGGATCTTTACTGAGAGAATAACATATACAGTATATCAATGCATAACAATCACAATAAGCATGACAAGCATCACAAGAATCAAAAGCATGAGAGACAAGAGACACAGAGTTTCCTCGGGGAAAACCCTAAGGTGAAAAACCCCACAACTTCCTTAGAGATAGAGAGAGAAATGGCTCAACCAAAGTACAACCAAAATACACTTGAGATAGTCTCCTAGTAGCAGATGATCCTCCTCCTCACTAGTGCGCCACTTTCTGAGTGAGAGAAGTGTGACTTTCCGAATGATCAAAATAGAGATCTCCCGATCTCTATTTATACTAACCTGTTTGCCCAGTTACACTATGGGGCCGACTTGTCTATCTAGATACATCTACAATATAATATATATTTCAGGGCCGACCCCACACATGGTGGTCTAATAACCCATCGGCAAGTACACACACTTGCGACACTTGTCATTCCACATGACGACACTTCCTTATAGAGGAATAACACATCTCTAATAAGGGTACAATAAATATATATGAAATACATAGATGAAATAGATTCCGAAGTTACATATACATCAACACTCCCTCTTAACTAGGAAGGTATTTCTCGACACAGTTATGCTAGACAAGTCTTCTTCTTTGGATCATCGTCATCGATGCATCGTCATCATCATCGTCACTGCTGCTGCTATCTCAACCAATCTATGACTCTACTCGTCATAGGAAGTTCTACAGAGCCATTCCTTTTTCATACTAGATGTAGGCCCACCACCTGCAGGTCTTCATCATCACTGGCCATACTGTGGAATCCTCAGGACTTGTTACGTGTGTCACAAAACCTGGTTGCAGCATCCCAGGCTATTACGAGCACACAACTCTACCTCTCGGATCTCCCAGGAGCACATTACATGTGACCCATCACAAAACCTGGCTGAAGCATCCCAGGCTGTTATGAGCACACAACTCTACCTGTCAGATCTCCCAGGAGCACATTACATGTGATCTCACCACAAAACCTGGCTGAAGCATCTGAGGCCTTTTTCATCCTGTCCAGATCTCCCAGGAGCAAATTACATGTGGTCCACCACAAAACCTGGCTGAAGCATCTGAGGCCTTTTTCATCCTGTCCAGATCTCCCAGGAGCAAATTACATGTGGTCATGGAAAAACCTGCCTGAAGCATCTGAGGCCTTTTTCATCCTATCCAGATCTCCCAGGAGCAAATTACATCCCATAGTACAAAACCTCACAAGAGCATCTCAGGATGTTACGGGTACACAACTCCGACCTGAAGATCTCGCAGGGCATAAATTACATGTCCTCCCAGAGCAATGTCTCGAAAGAGCATCCTGGGATGTTATGGGTACGCAACTCCGACCTATAGGATCTCCCAGACATGCTCCTCTACACAACCTAATCCACGAACACAAAGTATCATCTGATACTCAACATACATCATCCTGATGTACACATGATCATCCTGATCATCATCACTGCAACATCTTGCTACATGTCATCTGGAGAAGCTCGTCATCCACGATCACCCTGATCATACAATGCATCCATCTGATGCACACCAAGTATCTACCTGATACATATCATCATACACAGTGTATCCACCTGATACATAGATACATGATCCCACAATGTATCCATCAACATACATGATCTACCTGATCATACCTGATACATATCAATATACATGATCTACCTGATCATACAATGTATCCACTTGATACATATACAGATACATGGTCCAAGCATCCAACATGATGCATATACAAAGTACATACAAATGATCCAACCGATCATATCCAACATCCAACATGATGCGTACATACATATAAATGATCCAACTGATCATATCCAACATCCAACATGATGCGTACATATATATAAATGATCCAACTGATCATATCCAACATCCAACATGATGCGTACATACATATAAATGATCCAACTGATCATATCCAGCATCCAACATGATGCATACATACATATACATATAAATGATCCAACTGATCATACAAAGCAGAAACTAGAACATCATCCTGATGCTCATCATCCAACGCTTACATCCACAGCCATGTGAAGGATCCTCCTTCCAACATGCTTGGAATGGCTTCAGCAAATGTTTCCATCACTTCTTCCTCGAAGTGTCCTCGATCTGAAGAACACCAAGCCTCTCCCTGAAGTACTCAAACTTCACCCTGGCTAGTGGCTTCGTCAGCACATCTGCAATCTGCTCGTCCGTCGCAACATATAGAAGCTTCACAACTCCTCTCTGCACCATATCCTTGATATAGTGATATTTGATCTCTATGTGTTTCAACCTGTCATGAAACACTAGATTCTCAGACAGCTTCACACAACTCTAGTTATCGCAGAAGATACCAGTAGCATCCAATGGGAGATCAAATAACTCAGATAGTAGCTTCCGTAGCCATACTGCCTCACAACTAGCTGGACAGGCTACAACATACTCTGCCTCAGCTGTACTCAGTGCTACGCAGGACTGCTTCCTACTAAACCAAGAGATCACACCTGATCCCATACCGAAGCAACACCCAGATGTGCTCTTCCTATCTGCAGCACTGCCAGCCCAATCTGAATCAACATAACCCTGCAGGTTAAACTTTTGATTCGCTTCATACTTGAGCCCAAAATCCACTATACCCTTCAAGTACCTCAGAACATGCTTTACAGCAACCAGGTGAACACTCCTCGGATCCGTCAGGAACTGGCTCAATGTGTTCACAGCAAAGCAAATATCTGGTCTTGTGTTTGTCAGGTATATCAAGGACCCAATCATCTGACGATACATAAAGACATCAACCGGCTTAGATGAAACATCACATAGAAGCTTCAGATTCGATGCCATAGGTGTGGCCATGGCCTTGCAATCCATCATCCTGAATCTCTTCAAGATATCTACTGTGTACTTCGCTTGACCAAGGAAGATCCCACCTGCATTCTGCCACACCTCCATACCTAGGAAATAATGCATCATTCCCAAATCTTTCATATCGAACTCAGCAGCAAGCTTCCTCTTAGTATCTGCAATCAATCTGTCATCTCCTGTTACAAATAAGTCATCCACATACAAGAGTAGAATCACAGGATTTCCTTCCTCAACCTTGTAGTAAAGGTTGGAATCCGCTTTACTCTTGGTAAAGCCCAAACTAGATAGGAAATTGTCCATCCTACCATACCAAGTTCTGGGAGCTTGTTTCAAGCCATACAAGGCTTTCTTCAATATGCACACATATGACTCCCTGTCATGTATTTCGAAACCGAGTGGCTGCTCCACATATACTTCTTCTTCAACTACACCATTCAAGAAAGCAGTCTTGACATCCATCTGGTGTATTTTCCATTTCATTGCTGTAGTCAGGGCAAGTACTGTTCTGATGGAAGTATACCTGGATACAGGTGCAAAGGTTTCTTCATAATCTATTCCCTCTTTCTGAGAGAAGCCACGAGCTACGAATCTTGCCTTGCGTTTCTCTACACTGCCATCTGCAGCATGCTTGATTTTCAAGATCCATTTGGAAGTCACAACAAACTTCTCTTTAGGTCTTGGGACAACATCCCAAACATCATTCTTCATTATTGATTGGTATTCCTCAACCATGGCATCCTTCCATTCTTTCTTTTCCATTGCCTCTTCATAACTGGAAGGTTCTTTATTCATGATGTCACAGAGTAAAGCAACATAGCTGGTATGTGATCTGGTTCTCTTCTTTGCTCTGTGTTCTTCTTCTAGAATGCCAAATCTTTCTGCATCTTGAATGAGCTCTCTAGCCCATGCAGGTTTCCTATTGTGAGAGTTATCCTCACGGGGTGGATCTACAGGTTCTTGCGGATCTTCAAACTCACAAACAACTTCTGGAATTTCTTCAGTCATGGTAGTGTCTTGAAATCTAGTTTCCTTAGGTTCTTCATAAACTTCGATAGGTGCCTTCCTTGATTTGATGAATGCTGAGTTTTCATCAAATGTCACATTCCTGCCGACATCAATCTTTTTGAACCCTGGAAAGTATATTTTTTAAGCCTTCGAGCTTTCACTGTAACCCACAAAGATACCCTTCTTTCCTGAAGGATCTAGTTTGGTCCTCTTTTCCTTTGGAACATGAGTGAATACTGGACAACCAAATATTCTGAGATGACTGACTTCAGGTTTCTTACCAGAAAAGACTTCTTCTGGTGTCTTGTTTTCCAATATCTTATGGGGTGTTCTGTTCTGCACATATACAACTGTTCTAGCTGCTTCTGCCCATAGATGCATAGGTAGATCCTGGTCATGTAGCATTGCTCTTGCTGCTTCCATGATTGTTCTGTTCTTCCTTTCTACAATTCCATTCTGTTGTGGATTGTAAGGAGCAGTCAACTCCCACTTAATCCCTGAATCACTGCAAAGCTTCTTGAAGTCACCTGAGGTGAATTCTCCACCATTGTCGGATCTGAATGTTTTGATCTTCTTGTCAGTTTGATTCTCCATCAAGGTTTTGAATTCCTTGAACTTATCAAGTACCTCATCTTTGTTCTTTAAGAAGTAGACCCAAGTCTTCCTGGAGAAGTCATCAATAAATGAGACATAGTACACATACCCAATTAGAGAACTGGATGAAATAGGACCACATACATCTAAGTGGATGATCTCCAGTATATCTTTTGCCTTGCTTTCACTGCTTGGGAAAGCCTTCTTTCGCACATCCTTTGCAAACACCTTCATGTTTGGTCTTGATTTCAAGAAGACCCTCTATAGCCTTGCTTGCAATTGGAAGTGCCCTATAGTGCATATGAGCAAGTCTTCTATGCCAAAGTTCACTTGGCTCCATGGATTCATGCACCATGGCATGTTCAGGTTGTCCCTTCAATTTATACAAACCTCCCTCTTGCTCTCCAATCACTATTGCATCATCTAATATCTTTCCCTTTGGCCACATTAGGACTTTGCCATCCACAAATGCAACCCTCATACCTTTTGCATCTAATGCAGAGATGGAGAGTAAGTTCTTTTTGAGCCCAGGTACATAAAGGACTTCTTTCATCTTCAAAGATTTTCCAGAATCTAGGTTGTAGGAGGCTTCACCACTTCCTTTGATTGGGTATTGATAATCATCCCCAAGTTTCACCTTATGGGGTGATTCATGTTCAGATAGATTCACAAAAGATTCCTTAAACCCAGTCATGTGTTTGGAAGCCCCACTGTCAATTAACCAATCATTACAACCATGGGAGATAGTACTTGTGAGAGCAAAGATTAGAACATACTCTTCTTCACTTGATGAGTCATCATTACTATCATCACTTTCTACCCTAGCCTTCTTGTTTGGTGGTTCATCATCCTCGACAGCATGAGCATGAAACCTTCTTTTGCTGCCCTTCTTCTTCTTGTTGAAGTTGTTGTTGTCCTTCTTGTTCTTGGGACAATTTATGGCAATATGTCCTTTTTCATTACAGGTGAAGCATATTCTTCTTTCTTTGAAGTGATGTGAATATTTCTTGGAGTGAGATGGCTCTCTCTTGGACTTCCCTTTCTTGGTGTGAGCTGTGAGAGCTTGATCTTCATTCCCCATCTTTTCTTCTCATGTCACAAGCCTTGCTTCTTATTTTGAGCATTCTTCCCGTAGTCTGCTGAAGGATATCAACTTCTTTCTTGCACAGATTCCTTGAATGAAGGAGTCCCATGACCTAGGTAGGCCATTCAGAGTGGTCATGACAACTTCACCATTCTCCACCATTTCATCCACTGCTTCTAGTTGTTCCTTGATCTGGGAGACCCTTGAAAAATAAGATTGAATGGTTTGTCCATTCTGAAACTTTACTCCTTTCAATTGGTTCCGCAGGGTCATCTTCCGATTTATGTTCTTCCCTTCAAATAGCTTGGTCAAAGAGTCAAACATCTCTTTGGGTGTATTTAGAGAAGACACATGGGGTATGAGATGGTCTTTGATAGAATCAACAATGATTCTCTTTGCCTTGACCAAGTTCTTCTTATGCAATACTTTAGCCTCTTCATCCTCTGGGATAGGGATATATTCTTTTATATATGATTCCAACTCATTCTCTTCCAGGATTAACCCAATCCTATACTTCCAAGCTCGGAAGTTATTAGCCCCTTCAAGCTTATATTCAAGCTTGGTGTGGTGAGACATCTTAAAGAGTACTTCAAATGGAAATAGAAAAGATTTAGGTCTTACCACTTGAAATGCTGAAAATTGGATCTGGTCCCGGATTAGGGTTTGTCGGAAAAACCCTAAAAATTCAAAATGTGAATTTCAACTTTCTGAAAGGATAAAAAGATGCACCTTGATGAGCTGATCAGCCTGGTGTATTTAGAATTTGAGATCAGCAAAGCTTTACCTTTCAGATTGTCCTTTTTGTCCTCTCAGGTTCACTAGGGAGAGCCCTAAATTAGGGTTTGAGTTTCCCGGAGATCTACCTAGCCAAAAATCTCGATCCAAAGCTCTAAACTTCGATTTTTGCAAGGAGCTTCTAGCTATGTCTTCAGATTTCAGAAATTCCTATTTTTGTGGAAACTCTAATTTTTAGGGCAAAATATGAAAATGATCAGAATTGAATTCTGATTGGACAGATAGATTCTCCTTGATGAGTAGAGTCAATCTACTATACGGCTTTTCCAAAACCCGTGGAGAGAAACCCAATAAACAAGAAACTCAAGTTTCCGTCATTGCAAAATGTCTTCTTCTCAGGTTAGCTCTGATACCATGTTAAATTTTGAGCATTAATTCACAATACTCTTGGATCTTTACTGAGAGAATAACATATATAGTATATCAATGCATAACAATCACAATAAGCATGACAAGCATCACAAGAATCAAAAGCATGAGAGACAAGAGACACTGAGTTTCCGTGGGGAAAACCCTAAGGTGAAAAACCCCACAACTTCCTGAGAGATAGAGAGAGCAATGGCTCAGCCAAAGTACAACCAAAATACACTTGAGATAGTCTCCTAGTAGTAGATGATCCTCCTCCTCACTAGTGCGCCACTTTCTGAGTGAAAGAAGTGTGACTTTCCAAATGATCAAAATAGAGATCTCCCGATCTCTATTTATACTAACTTGTTTTCCTAGTTACACTATGGGGCCGACTTGTCTATCTAGATACATCCACAATAGAATATATATTTCAGGGCCGACCCCACACATGGTGGCCTAATAACCCATCGGCAAGTACACACACTTGCGACACTTGTCAATCCACATGACGACACTTCCTTATAGAGGAATAACACACCTCTAATAAGGGTACAATAAATATATATGAAATACATAGATGAAATACATTCCGAAGTTACATATACATCAACACATATGACCTTGACATAAGATTTGGGTGCTCCAACAACTAACCTAATGTACACCTATGCCTTGATATCATTTTCTTACATATTTATACCAGAGTCAATTTCCCTTTGTATATATCTTATATTATTTTTCCCTCTCTCGTTATATTTTATGTACACGCTCAAATTAGAAACACCTCTTAATATAATATATATTCCACCTCTTATGTGCTCGTAAGCTACTTGCACATGTTATCTCCAAAACATCTACAAGGAAATCTTGTTATTAGCTTGTCTGCAAACTTGAAGGCTTGTTGATTCATCCTAAAGCATATTCATTAGCATAGTCCCACTCATACCTTAGATGGTTCAAACTTT
Organism: Larix kaempferi; assembly: GCA_027924585.1. NCBI lineage: Eukaryota > Viridiplantae > Streptophyta > Pinopsida > Pinales > Pinaceae > Larix > Larix kaempferi. Next base: position 13,777,980 of record BSBM01000268.1, read on the forward strand.
CAATCTCAAGGGGGGTTCCATAATAGTTAGGGAAAGGGAATATTACCCCCCCACTTGATGGAACATAGGTCTCTCTACTTAGCATTGTCATTGATATATATTGGTAGTAGATTTAGTGTTAATTTGATATATAAATATGTATCTTTGTATTGGAGATAGTGTATAATTAAGATTTTGTAGTATAGTTGAGCTAAGTGTGTAGGTTCATTTGGAAAGTGGGTTACTCTTGATACCTTTCACAACTCTCTTATTCAATACAAGTAGCTTCAATAACTTCAACAATCAATTTTGAGTGAGTTTTTTCATACATTTTTTTTTAGCAAAAAAGTTTCTATCTCATTAAATAAATCTTTAATGAATTAACCCTAGATAATTAATTTACTTTCATTTTCTAATTTGTTAGTAAAAAATGGTATGAAACTTAAGTGAAGCACCTTAATAATCTATATCCATAAGTTAACATAATCAAGATATAAAATCTAATATATTAACCTAGTGGCTCTCCCACTTCTTTATACTCTCTTTCGTCCAGGTTTCTTAGGTTTGGCCTAAAACCGAGTGGCAAATGCACTCTCTCTTTTCGCCTTTTTAGTAGTATGCGCATGGAAAGGTGGTATTCTATCCTTACCTCATGATGCACATTGTTGCATGAATTTGTCCATATGCTACATTTAATGGTTTATATCCCGATGCCTTGAAATGGGTTGCAATGAATGACTCTTATACAATCTCATGATTAATAATGTGTTTGCATGTATTTATGGATTTAAAGTACATCTCATTACACTAAGTTTAAAATTCGTTGGACAATGGTTTCAAAGCTTGAAGACTTGTGATGATTCACTAGATTTGTGATTGCATATCCTTCCAACCACCATAGGACGCTTACTCTACCCATGAGTCCATCGACGTGGGATTTCGTGCTAATAGAACCACATGTAGGGCTTCCCACATGTAGAGCTGCCCACATGTAGAGCCTCCATTCAAACAAGTTTCTAACACATATATGCCTTCATTTATTTATAAAAAACAACTACAAGATACTCCTACTACCCTTAAAGTAACATTTGAAATTATGGAGCAACTTTCTATTGTTCTTCAAAATAATGATAAAGTTTCTTGTTGTGGCAATGTAAACCCATTTACATGTTGTGAAGTTCCAAGTTGAAGACAATATTACGAGCTAGATAATGTTTCGTGTTTATTAGTTATATGAAATATTCAAAACACAATTGATTGTGTCTTCCATATATCTTGCATCACAATAATGGTTTGAGAGATTAGTTGGATTAAAAGCAAGATATCAGAGGAGTAGTGTCTCTCTCCTTCCTACATTTTTATAGCTTTCGAAACAATGTTGTAGTCTCATTGATAATACTATGGATCTCCTTTAAGTATTTGATGGTGTACTTAGGTTCCATGGTTAATGGATTGATTGACCCCATTGAAAAAAGAACTATATATGACAAAGTTTCTCATGGCAACATAGTGAGTTATTTTGAGCATGTCTAATTTTTCCCATCTTTTTTTTTTGACATGGAGTGATTAGGGTTCCCTCAAATCTAAAATACTACTTGCTGATAAAGAGGGAATAATGATACAAGGATTATATTTTCAAAAAACTTATGTATTTGAATTTTTTGTTTGATTAAAATAGGGCATTTCCACATAGTTTGAACACCTTAAGTAACCGCTCACACAAACCGATCAACACACCAATGCATTACGTGGTTAAAACCCTCAAAGAGGGAAATAGTCCACAAACCTAAGAAAACGACCAACTGAGACAATATATTAATGCAAAGTAAAAATAATATACTTATGAGTTTCTCACAATCAATCATTTGCTAATGACCCTCTATTATCTTTACATAGAGATCATTGACCAATTAAGAGTTAAGCCACAAATCAATGTAGTTATTAAGATCAAAGAGAAGATGAACCATCATACCACTTTATGTCTAGAACATATTGTGACCATCATATTATATAAGTACAAATGCATATTAATGCATACTAAAGGAACACACTTTACCTAAAGACGAATTCATTAGATCAAGTTGATCTTAACTAACTTCTAAGTGTCTAAATATCCTAAGGATTTACAAAGGTGACACAATGGGAGAAGGAAGGAGGCATTAGAGTCCAACCCCCCCTTAATGACAAATTTATGAATTCCTAACATAGAATGGAGTTTAGAAAAATTCACTTTTGTAAGAGAATTTATGGAGATGTTTGCAACCTCATCATGTGTAGGGATAGCACTTCATGAACACAATCCTAAATTAGGTTTCTGATGAAGTGCATGTATATCTCAAAGTGTTTATTGTGCTGATGTTGAATTTGATCTTTGGTGAGCTTGATGGAACTCTAATTTCAATCCAGAGGTTAGTTGGATGTTTCTAGTAGAATTCAAACTCTAAAATTATCTATAGAAGCCACAAGGCTTCTTGACTTGCATTAACAATGAATCGATACTCTTCTCCTATTAAAGAAATAGAAAGAGCTTGTTGTTTCTTACAAGCCCAAGTTAAAAGAGGTAAAGTAACCCAACAATTGTTCATTATTAAGGAACGATATTGGTCATTCATTGTTGCATCCCAATCTATATGTCTAGAATATTATGTAAATGTTTATAGATCACAAGTGTTTAAATATTGAACCGAAAGAGAAGAGGCTCGTTGGAACCATGAATGTGTTCAATGCTAATATGTAGGATCATCAACAAGATCACCATCTGTTTATCATGTTGTATGGACCCATCTACGAAGTGGTGGTGTTAGTGTAGGCTAATGTTCAATGGACCCAACTGGAGGAAGTTGAGTGGGCATAGGTGGGTTTTAATCCTCATTGACATCATTTGAAGAAGAAACTAGAATATGACCACTAGCAAAAAAGTTGGGAATGAAGACATCACAATTGTTTAAGATGGATAATAGGATGAAGATGGCACAAATGTTGAATTAGGCTCATAGGTCGAGATATTTTCATCAAATTTAACATCTCTTCTAATAATAATAATTTCATTGGAATGAGGTTGAACAAGTCTATAACGGTGATGCCTAAATTTGTTTTCTACAAGGGCCTTGTAGGCCAAAAACTTTGCAAAACAATCACTCTCAAGTCGTAAGAAGTAAACCCAAGTGCATCTGGAGAAGCCATTAATGAAAATTAAGAAGTACTTGAACCCAGAGAAAGAAGTAGAAGGAAGCGGACCTAGGACCACACAAATCACTATGAACAAGCTACAAGGGGGTCTAGGCATGCCAAAAGTCATGTTTGTCCAAACCGTCTCGATGATGTTTGTTGAGAACACACTTGAAACAAACACCATATCTACAAGAATTTAGGGGAAGACCAGTCATTATATTTTGATTTCATAGTTTCTACAATGAGAAATAGTTTTACATTACCAAATAGACCATGCCAAAGTTTGCTCAAGCCATTACTATGAGCAATAAAATATAATGGAAAAGATGATGACAAAAATTTGTCAAATCTATACAACCTAATAATATCATCAACAATTCCAATTGTTAGGACATGCTTATTATCTTTTAAATCTTTGATTACAACTTGATGAGGTGAAAATATACAGTCTTACCTTCACCTAAATGAGTAATCTTATATATTGATAAAATATTGCAAGAAATACTTGGAACTCATAATGCATCTTTGAAATTACCATAATCTAGTTGAACTATTCTAGACCTCACAAAAATAAGAGATCTATAATCACCATTAAATTTTTTTTGTGTTACATTCGTTAAGAGCAAAAAAATGGATCTATCCTTAGCCATATGATAATATGCTCTAGAATCAATGAGACACACATTAGAATAAGAGGAGTTAGATGATGTGTTAAAGGAAAAGAAAAAAACAGAAAGTGCATGTCAATGAGAAGAAGAATCAAGATTGATTTGATGCTTCTTCATTCTTGCTTCTAAGGATTCCATCTTCTTGAAACATTTAAACTCTAGATGACTATTTCTCCTACCAAAATTACTATGTTTGCCAATTTGTTTTCCTTTTTATTTGATTCCCTTATCACCATTGGAAGGAGGAGCCAACTGAGATTGTTTGGGACCCTGGTTTTTTGTATTGTTGCAAGGGTGTTTCTTCTTTGGATTCTTGTCTTTATCATTTTGTTGGGTTACTAAGGATTTGTTAGATGTACCTACAATGTTGTTTACTCCAAGATGCAAAAGATTATCTTTCTCTCCAATCAAAGAATCATGAAAATATTAAAAAGAGGGAATTTGGTAAGTATCCCCTTGACTAATAAGATCTCTAGCCTAAATGTGAGATCGTCATGATCATCATTGTCACCATCATCGATGTCATTGTTGTTGTTGGTTTGTCCATGGTTATGTAAACCAATAAACCAACCATGGTTTAATATTTATAGGTTATGTAAACCAATAGTGGTTCTCATAACCTAAATAATGGTCCATGGTTAATAAATTTACTATACGATTCATGGTCCATGTGTAGGGACCTACACATAATTACTTTACCTTACAAGCGAGATATTGTGGCCATTTCAATATTTGTAACATTGACGATGGTTCTCGTGGCCTATACCATGGCCTATAAACTAATTTTAGGGCCTAATACCATATTAATTTGCTATGGGGTTGATGGTCCATGCATATTAACCTAGACTACTACATATGACCTACATATGGAATATCTAGCCTATGTGTAACAATTCCCTTTGTTGCTCTTGAGTGATTATTAAGGCCTTGCGACATCACATAATCTCTAAAGAGTGAATCTAATTTCAACTACAAGTGGGATATGTTGGTAATTTTTAGATCTGTAACACCAAAATTGAAAATTTTCTTGCCAATTTCAACATGTTGGTAATTTTCATTCCATCACCCTTTCTTCTCATTGTTTTCCCCTTTTTGTGAAGGGTGACTCAAGTGGATTCCAATGGACAACAATGGAAACAATATAACATTAAATAACACACACATTCCCATATCCAAGGCCTGGAATATATTGCAAACTAATGAGTTGAGTGAATTCAAGATGCAATTACAATAATGATTAGACAAAGGGTTCATATGACCAAGTGCATCACCTTGGATAGAACACATATTGGTACTCAATAAGAAGGATGGAACCTTTTGGATTTGCATTGGTTATTCAATGTTAAATAAGGTGACAATTAAGAACAAGTACCTCCTACCCAAATTGATGATCCTCTTTACTACCTTAGATGATGCACATGATCCTTATGAAGTTGAGGTAGATGCAATGGGAGAGAATATACAGGTTGAGAATGAAGAGATAGAATCCAATTGTATGAAAAACCAAGTGACTCTCCCAGACATTGTAGAAACTATGAGGATCCTAAGGGTGGAACTGCAAAGTTGTAGAGTAGACAATGAGAGGTTGCTTAGAGCTCAAGAAGAACAGAATCAGCTGAATGGTGCCCCACATGACTTGTAATAGGCGCACCATAATCCCAAGAATATATAAAACTCAGAAGAGCTGCTCCTATCACGATGCACTCTATTAATGCTTCTGCATTGTATCTGATGTGTTGAAATATTTAGAATGCACTGATGCTTTCTAATAATATACGCACCATGACACTTAACCAAATATATCACAACATTATCTGGTGCGCATTGTAAGCACAAACACACTGGGTATATGATGCGCTAACATATAAATGGTGCAATGTCATCGCAAAAAAAATATAAAACACATTAAGAGCAACTCTTATTACGGTGCACTGACATATAATAAGTGCACCATTTAATCATTGCGCACCATTGTTGGTGCGGTGACGTTTTAGAAGGAACTAGTGCTTCCTATTGATGGAAGCACTGCCATACTTAACGTAGTCAAAAACCACGTTGGCTAGTGCACTTTGTTAGCATTGCCACATCGATTGTTCGGTGCACTGACGTATAATAAGTGCACCATAATACTCAAAAGAAACACTAAACTTGCAAAGAGCAACACTTACTACGATACGCTCATTAATATGTGTGCATCGTACATGGTGAGATCATGTTTATATAATGCACCGATGCTTCCTTAGGATGGACGCATTGGGAAACTAAACATAGTTAAAAAATATTGCCACACTCACCAGTGTGCTTGTTTAATCAAGCACACTGTACATGATGCTCTTTGGTTAAAAAGCACCAACACCAGTGCATGACTATAATAAAGGCGCATCGCTTCTCAAATTCATTTATTTTGATAAAAAAATTATTATTTGATGTTAATAAATAACATGCTCATTTAATGTTTTTCATGTCTCTTATGAGACTAATCGATGTTATATGTGTATCAGAGACATGAACGACGAGAGGCAACTGAGCAGCAAGAATCACGAGTTGACCCGTACAACTTCGTGTGTGAGTGGGATGTGAGGGAGAGGGAGAGGCATTTATTCCCTCACCTCATCATTGATCATACACAAGAGCTAATGATGGTTTTAGGCCTCCTGGAGTTCTATTAGGAGGCTACATTCCTCAAGTGGAACTCTGCTTTGTTGGTGCAATTGATCCTTTGTTGGGATCATAGGAGATAGGAATTTTATATTGGTCTCGATCAGTGGTTCTAACCCACTAAGGAGGATATTTATTTCATCACTAGCATATCTAGTAGAGGGGAGTAATTTCCCCAGTTACCTGATGTCCTAGTAGATGTTGTAGCAAAGAGTCAGCTTGCTTACTCTCAACATTATATCAATGCCCACATCCTCAATCCTGTTTATTTTTCAGGTTCGAGGTGGACAACTCCAAATTGGTGCTTTCGGTGGAGAGGAGATTAGGTTACTCTCACTATTGGTTACGAGCATCATGCACCTCACTAGTGATGGGAAATGAATTAGTTTCCCCTCTTTTATATTATGTAGATTCTTTAGTGCAGTCACTTAGATGCATTATGCGGTCTACCATTTTTTTATGGCAGTTTTGTTTTGCTCTGAATAGATGTCCTGCAATGTTTGATGGGAGGGCCAACTTCCCTTTTGATTCAAATATTTTTTGTTTATTTTTTGAGAGGATTCCTGCCACGAGGCCATCATTTGACCATCACCCTCCTAGGCCGTTGACCGAGGTGCGGATGCGCATGTGGGGATAGATGATTCCTAAGAGGGGCCAATCCAATTTCCCAACTAGGATCACAACAGAGGTGTTGGAGATGCTAGCCAATAAGGAAAACCATGCATTGGACCTTCTTCCATGTCTGTATGCGGGATTAGATTGGAGAGGATGTCCCAACATATTTTTCACCCATGATGAGCCATGGGATGAGAGAGGTAATATTAGCGTTATGTTTAAATTAATCTAGTTGCATTTTATTGTCTTATTTAATGCAAATGAAAAATCTTATAACATTTTCTTTAAATTGTTTTATTAAATAGTTTAAGGAAATTGTCTAATTATAATTGTTGTGTAATATATATTTTTCCAGATATTGGCACATTCGATGGGGAGGTGCCTCCTCCCTATCATCCTGATGAGGATATGTAGAAGGATGAGGTTCCTACGTTACCTATACTTGTCCTACATGCTAGATGAGAGGTATTGACGGGACGGGATGAACATGTTAGCCACATTGTTGGGTTGAGAGGAGTCCAACTTGTTTGAGCCTTCTATATCATGCAAGACCCTAAGCTTGTAGAGGTTTGGAGTATGATTCCACGTGATATGAGATTGTTGATGCAGTATGTAGTTGGGGTATCCATGCTTTTAGATGCTTGGATGCTGGAGGATCAATCTATGCCATTTGATGAGGATGGATATCCTCATCCTCGTCCACCACCACCTCCTCCTCCTCACCATGATGTAGAAGCGTCGTCATCTCATGCTCCACCTCCTCCTCCTTCTCCTCACCATGATCATGACCGACCACTATTTTCTCCTCCACACCCAACCGACCCACCACCATCTTCGATCCATCGAGTGGTCCTGCCAGCCACTCCACCATCTCCTACTCCACTCACCTCAACTCTAGATAGGATGGTTGCGGTGGGAGAGATTCATCTTGATAGAGATATCTATGTTTCTCTCCAATATACTTTTTCTTCTAATAGAGGTACTGATGCCTCTGCTGGTGGGGGTGTCGATTCCTTTGGCTTTGTTTGCAGAGGTATTGATGCCTCTATTTCTAGAGGTGGACGAGATATATTATAGCAGTTATTGGAATGGAGATGTATATTTTGGTGCATGTACGATGAGTTTGATATTATTGTTCAGATATATATACACTGCATTTTTAATGTCGATGCGAGTGTTCATGTTGATGTTTATTGATATGTTGATGGTGATGTGTATGTTATAAGGTTAGGCTAGATATGTTTGTTAGGTGTGCTTGATAGGTGTGTGTGTGTGTGTGTGTTAGATGGTGTTAGTTAGATGTGTTCATGATGGTTATGTTAGATAATGTAGCTTGTGTTTTTGTTAGATTTTATTATTAGATTTATGTGTTAGATGATGTTTAAATCTGTCAAATGTATATGTTAGATGATGGTAGATAATGTTTACATGTATATGTTAGGTGATGTTTGATGTGTATGTTAGATTACATTAGCTATTTTTTCTATGAGTTTGTAAGATGGTGCTTATCTTTGATAAGTGATGATATATGTGTATGACATTAGATGATGTTTGTCATACGTGTGTGATGGTTATATGTTAGATCATGTTTATGTTTAGTGGGTGGTCATGATGATGAGGATGATGGTACATTACATGATGTTAGGTGGTGGTGGTGGTGGTGCTTGATTTGATGACCACATTATAATATTTTTTATTGTTATGTATATATATAGACTAATTTTGTTATGAACTCAATGGACTATCAAATTATTTTCTGATATTTATCTTCATGTGTATGATGTATTTTGTTTATGTCGATGAGTGTGATTCATGTGTGTGATTCAATTTTATTTATTTATTTATGTATTTATGACAAAGTCTTTTATATTAGCTATAATTATAATTACAAATTGTGCACAATCACAGTTATAATCCAAGTTACAATCTTAGATATAGTTACAATTTACAATCATTATTACAATTTCACAACTACACATTACAATAACAATTAAAATTACAATAATAAATTACTAACTAAATTTACAAGGTACAAATTACAAATTGGACAATTACAACTACAAATTTGCAATTGCAAATTGTAGTTGCAGCTACAATCAGAACTTGCAAATTACAATTACAAATTTGCAACTATGATTACAAATTAATTTACAAATTATAAAATGATTTAAAAATTGCAAAATTACAAAATAATTTACGAAATTGCAAAATTACAATCATTTTAATCATCTTATCAATTAATTATGGGGTGGTCAACTATAAAATATTTAATTGATCAACCAACGATTATAAGTATTTTACGAGATGTCATGCATTATTTGTGCTAGCCTTAGATTTTATTGATATTAATATATATAATGTGCTATACAAATAAGTTGCAAACAATTATAGAATTGAAGTTGTAGTTACTCTCTCTAAAAATTATAATTATCTATATCATAACTATAAACTCAATGATATGAACACGGTAAACAATGAGAAAACACTATTATAATCATTTTAATAGTAGAGGATGCCTCTATAAAACATATTTCAAAAATGATTTTTAATAGCATAGGTTTTTTTCTATGTCCACAAATAAAGCCTCGTACAACTATCATCACTGTAATATTTAGTAATAGTATTAAGGCTTTGATACAAATGGAGCACCAACAAGCCAAATATTGAAAGGATGCACTAAGAATGAAAATAATAATTAATAATAAATAATAAACCATTCTCTGATTGGAATGTTTCCTTTAATAAAACATTACAATTATTTAATTAATGATTAATTAGACAACATAATGTTTGAAGTTCAATTTGCCATTAATAATTAATTATCTCATGCACATAAACCACATGTAACCTAGATGATGGGAGCACTCTCTCTCTCTCACACACACACACACACACACACACACACACTAGAAAAGAGAAGATAAATATGTCTAAGGACAACCAATGAAGACATGATTATAAATCTACTGCCCATTAACAATTCTTTTAGCTACAAAGTGTGTCTCTCTAGAAAGAGTCATGTTAAATAACCAAAATTCATTTAATAGTACCTGGATTGACCTACCATTTTTTTTCAACGACTATTATCATTATTTTTTAAAGTGCTGAAAATTTATATAAATAAATAAGCTTAGTCATGGCTTAACCCATACAACCGTAATACAATGGACCCAAGCAAATTCAAAAGATCTTCTAAAATCAAGCTTTCTCCCCATCCCCCAATATGATAGGATTGGGTAAGTGTTTTTATATCATATAGAAATTTTCTTTTATCCTCGTGAGAAGGGTAGATCTTTTCAAACTAATTATATAAAAAAGCATAAACATTACATTAACAATATCTTCCGAAGCTACATAAAACATCAACACCCCAAACTGATGGTCAAACAGAGAGAGTCAACTAGTGGTTTGAGGGATAATTGAGAAATTATGTGACAGGATAACAGAAAGCTTGGGTTAGATGGCTGCATTTGGGAGAATTCTGCTATAATACAACTTACCACTTATACACTGGAATGTCTCCATTTAAAGCATTATATGGTTATGAAGCTCCTACCTTTGTTGACCAAATTTTTGGAGAATGCAGAGCCCATAAATCTAGAGATTGGATTCAAGAGAGCTAAGACATCCTGAAAGCACTTAAATATAATTTGCAAACTGCTCAAAATCAACAGAAGTTATATGTAGATAGGCATGGAATAGAGTGTAGTTTCCAAGTGGATGATTTGTTATACTTAAGGTTGCAACCATACAAGCAATCATCATTGAAGGTAAAGTGGGCTAAAAAATTGAAGCCAAGGTTCTGTGGAACCTATAAATTTTTTAGGAGAGTTGGAGAAGCATCATATGAGTTGGAGCTTCCATAAGGAAGTAAGATACACAATGTGTTCCATGTCTTATGTCTCAAGAAAGCAGTTGGCCAATAGGTGAAGGTATTAATAGAGCTTCCTCCTTTGGATGATGAAGGACAATTGGTCTTGGTTCTGGAAATAATTTTGCAGGTAAGAGAAAGAAGGTTGAGAAATAGGACCATTCAAGAGTACCTTGTTGTTGGGCTTGGACCAAGTTAAGACAATTTTGGATAAGTCAGTTTTGGGAGCTGCGAAGTCACAGCGCAGCGAAGCATCGGCAAAGAAGAAGAGAGAACGCTGCGGAGATATAGCGCTGCCTTGTGCCAGCACCGTGAAGATCCAACATGGCAGAGTTTTGGACGGAAAACGGTATAAATTCCGGTGAGATCGATCGACGATCCATTTGGGTTAAGATACTCCATGATTCCCAGCAGGCAGGTAAGGAGTGGCGAAGAAGGAAAATGACCCGTCGCACAAGCAAACGCAAGACTACGTGAACTAGCCGCACAAAGCCGTTAGAGAAGGAACGGCGGGATGAAAGCGACCCGTCGACATGCGCTCAACAGGGGGTATGAAAGTGACGTGACCACGCGTAGAAGGATGGCCACAACGACGAGTCGCTATCATAGCCTAACAGTTCTGGTTAGAGGGGTAACCGCACCAGTTTTGGGGAACCTTAGGGTTTTGGCCGATGATGAATGTAAAGACGTGACCTACGGGCATGATCTATAAAAGGGAAAATTTTGTAAGGGAAAGGGTTAATTGTGGGTTTTGGTTAAGTCAAATATTGATCTATGTTGAGAGACTATTGTAAATAGACTCTACAGTTGTGTGCATAGAGACCTACTAAAGAGAGAAGACAGTCTGCAGCTGTGTGCGCAGACTGGAACTGTTGAACCCTTCCCATTGATAATATAATCCACAGTTCCTGTGGACGTAGCTCCCATCCTGGGGGTGAACCATGTTAAATCCTTGTGTTATGCGATTGAATGTGTGTTTGTCTTGATGAATGGTTAAGTTCTTGCTTATGAGTAAATGTATCTTTGCTTCCATGTATATTTTCCATATGAGTGAATGATAGGAATAACATGCTAAGTGTTGAATGCATATGAGTGAATGTTGAATGCACAAGTCTTTCCGAACATGATGAATGCATAAGTTGATTAGGTAAACACTTAAGCCAACGAAGTCTGTATAGTGTGATTCCCTGAGCACAGCACCAGAAGTGCACAGTTACATTGTAGTTCATCGTGTTGTATAAGTTTGCAAGGTTACAGTTTAAGATGCTTGTTGAATGCATAAACTTACACTAAGTAAATTCTATTGAAGTTGGTTGATTGTTGAAAAGGAAGCACAATCCTTAGTTGCATTGTCTTGTTGTTAGGCATCCATTTCGCATCGCACAGTCCTTGGATGCGCGATAGTATAAGCATTAACCACAAAGCAGGTGAGCTTCACGCAGTCCACCATTCTTTAGAAGCGCGCATCACCCGGTTGTGGAAACCTGATTCCGCAACCTCCCCATACCTTCGCCTCAGGTGAGACCTTAGTCTGCTCGTAGACTGTTGCCGAACGGGCTGGTGAAAAGGGATTTTGTTGGTTCCCTAAACCGTGCAGAACCTAGGTCTATCTTGTTGAACTAAAAGAACATATATAGATCCAACAAATGGTTCCGTTGACGGGACTGAACTGGTGATGAGCACTGAAAATTGGAATCCAGAAAAAACATAAATATGGAACTGGGTGGACAAGACAGAAAGGGAGTTTGCCATAAAAGAGAATAGACATCCGCGTCTCTCTAACGTAGAGTGGTTGCAGAGATACCTGTGGGAGGACATTTATGAAAATTTCTTCGCATCGTTTGGAAACGAGTTGCACGAGTGGTTATCAAGACTCGCAGAGTGAAAGAACTGTTTCTAAGAGGGAGTACTTATCGAGTGGACCCCAAAGCTCATTTAGAGGCTTAAAGCAGTAGATAGTCCACTCTTGCGAGCAGTCGACTTTTGGGTTGACAATATTTTAGAGGGATTCCTGATAGAGTTCGCTGTGGACACATTGAAGTCCTACAACGTAGCAGAGGCTGAGTTCTTCAAAGGATTTAGAGGTAAGTACCTCAACAATCTTAGTTTATATAACAAAATGCTTTTAGCTGAGAAATGAGTTTTAATAATGTAGTAAAATACATAGTTGTTTGAGTCTGTAATGGTCGATAATACTTACAGTGATACAGAAGAAGATATTCATATATTAAAAACTGGTAAAAGATATAAGGTTAGTACAGAAAAGAACCTTAAAGAACATGAACTCTGCATAGAAACTGAGTTCCAAGCTGAGCCTGATAGCGAAACTCCTCACGTAACTACCTATCAGCCCATTACTCCTCAGAATCCTCTAGTTGTCAATACTGCTAATCCTCATAACGTCAGTACGAGTAACACCACAGTAGTGAGTACTCAGAACATTCCGCGCAGTAACATCCCTAGCACCGCACAGACCACTGTGTAGAACACTGCACCACCTAGAAGGAGAATGACCGACGATATAAAACTGCCAATATTTAAAGGAACGGATCTAGAAGACCCTGAGCAACATTGGTTTCTCTGTGAAGTCATGTGGAACGTCAAGCAAGTCCAGGATGATGCCGTTAAGCATGCACAGCTCATCACTACATTCAGGGACAGAGCCTTAACTTGGTTCATGAAATATTTTTTCGGACATAATAGAACCCTACCGGATATCAAGGATGCTCTCTTAAGAGAGTTCAAGAAACCGAAATCTGAATCACAATGTATAACATAGCTAAAAGAGATTAAGCAGAAAACAAGTGAGTCAGTATGGGAATTTGACCAGAAGTTTAAAGCATTGTTAGACCAAGTAAGTTTTGACATCGCACCGCAACAACACCAAGAATGGTTCATAGCTGCGCTGTTGCCGCATATCAGACTGTCATTGATGCAACAGAAGGTTGCGTCACAGACAGAGGCCTTAGAGATTTCCATGAAGCTAGAAGCTTCACCAATAGGAGAAATAAGCCAAGGAATGATCCAGATGTAGAACCAGTTAGCAAATCTAACGTTACAACTCCAGGACATTAAGAAAGGAAAAGAAGTTAGAGAAGAAATCTGGTGTACAAAATGCAAAGCAGAGGGACACTCGAAAGAACACTATCCAGTTTTCAAAGATTACATTGATAGTGGAGCACCAAATCCACTAAATCAACAGCAAGGACCGTGGTGTGAAATCTGTTGATGTAGAGGACACCGACCAGAGGATTGTTATTTGATCCAGAAATATGTGAGAACACTCAAGAAATTGTATTGCAATTTCTGTAAATCAGTTGGCCATGATGATTCCAGTTGTAGAGCATATGACCTAATGATAGAAAGGAAGCATGATGTATACAGAGTTCAAGAATAAACATCGCAACACCATGATAATGTGCAGCATGATCAAGGCGCATATACAGGTCATGGTGGATTCCGAGGAAGAGGAAGAAATACTGGCCCAGGAAGAGGAAGAGGTAATATTATCTATTATAATTGCGCTCAGCCTGGCTATCTTTCAAGGGATTGTACAAACGCTTGTACTACATGTAGATACTGTAAATATTTTGACCATGTTATTGAGGCATGTCCAGTTTTGCAAGCGAAGATGCAAGAAAGGAGAGCATAAGCACCAAACCCAAATGTTCAGATGATCGCAGCAAAGAAAAGAGATCCAAACGTCAACGCTGTGACGCGAAGTGGCACTGTAACAGGAAGAGATAAAAAACCAGAAGCTTTGACTTCTGGAGAACACCACGCTAAGCAGACACCTACTGAAGGGGTTTGGATTAGAAAAACAATTGGGAAAGCACCTGCTTTCAATCTAGAAAGAAACAAAGAAGTCTTCGCAGAAGCAAGGGATACCTTCAAAGAACCAGCAACTATGAGACCAAGAATCCCGTTGCGAAGTGAAATAACACATATGAAGGATATGCCAGCAGCATACGATAAAACATGCACCACAACAGAAATATGGAATTTTGTTGTGCAGTTCCTACGGAGCTATAGAAAGTTGTTGAAGAGAGAAGATGCTTTGGTGAAAATGCAAAATTTACTGAACCACTATGAACAACGCATTTGCACGAATACTGTTTAGAGCATAGTTCACCAGATCAAAATCCATAAGAGAATAGGCCGAGAAATGAGGCTAAGTGCACAAATTGGAGATTATGAGATGGATGAGATCATCCTTGATTTAGGTTCCGAAGTGAATGTCTTGACGAAGCAGACATGGGTAGAGATGGGGAAACCAAAGTTGTCATGGTCACCCATACAGTTAAGATTAGAAAACCAGCAGAAGGTCATACCCTTTAGAAGGCTAGCGAATGTTCTTGTGGACATTGATGGAGTAAGCAGTTCAGCAGACTTTGAGGTTATTGAGATTATCGACGACAGTAACCCATATCCAGCATTATTAGGGATAGAATAGGCGATGGATAACCTCGTGATCATCGACTTGAAGAAAAAACAGATGATATTTGAAGGGATGGATATCAGGGTCATCGCGCCCTTCGACCCTTTACAAGGACCGAGATACATTGATCCGACCAGAGAAGAATGTAGCTCAGGACCTTGATCGCATCTATAAGATGACATCCAACCACGCCGACTACATCAATCCTACAGCTGATGGAATGCTTAGTTGGCGCTGCGACAGTTCTTGCGTATCAGACTTCGACACAGGACTGGAGAACTGGCAAAGTAGAATGCATGAAGTGTCTGCAAGAAGATGCGCACAGATCACAAGATCACTACGCTGGATTGGAACAGAGGTAAGTCCAATTCCCACTTATGATGGCTTAACTAATGTCTATACATTTTTTCAAGAGTATATTGTATAAGTTTCAGTTGAACATCGCATACCAGCATTGGATATAGCACTGTGCGCTACACCTACCAGATGGTGGGCCGTGCATAAGGACACCCTGACCACATGGGAACAGTGCAAGCACATGATGCAAATCAGATTCGCAGAGAAAGCTGCACTGACAATGGAAAAGTATAATGGACAAACAGATCCAAGGGATCATATAGAGTCTTGTTCACAAGCATGGATAAACAGACCACGAAAAGAATGGGTTCATCTGTTTGTGCACACACTAGAGAAGATTCCAAAGAATTGGTACACTGATGCAGAGCTTCGCAGAGAAATGACATATTGGTCTATCATGACTGCAAACTTCCAAAGAACTTTCAGTTTGGAAGATGACTGTATAAGCATAAATGAAGCTCTGCAGATTATCAAAGAAAGGATATATAGAGACGAATGCCCAAGTACAAACGAGGCATTAGAGGCCATCAAGGACAAGATATTTGAAGACGTAAAGGTACCTGTGAACCTACAACCAGAATGGGAAAAACAGATAGAATATGCCCTTGGATGTTATAAGCTTAGATGAAGAAGATGCAGAGGAGAGCGATGAGAAGGTTCCGCGCAATATCAATATACCCGAGTCAGAGGGAGCGTGCGATGTAGAGGGACCTCCATTAGAAATTCCAGATATGAGCAGCCCGGTCAAGGCAAAAAAAGTTAACATTAGCACAAGTGAAGAGCCAAAGTTCGCATCCATTGGGGATTACTGGGATGATGAAATGGTCGCGCAGATAACAGACCTTCTACATGAGTATCAGGATTTGTTTCCAACAAAGTTCGCCAAAATGAAAGGCATTTTTAGTGACTTAGGGGTCATGAAGATACCTCTCAATGTCGACGCGAATCCCATCAAGCAGAGGCCTTATAGATTGAATCCCAGATACAAAGAAAGAGTGAAGGCAGAGCTCGATAAGATGCTTGATGCGGGGATCATTGAGCCAATGGAAGAATCTGAATGGATAAGCCCTATGGTTATCTAGGACAAGAAGAAAAAAGGAGAAATAAGAATCTGCGTAGATCTCAGGAAGCTGAATGATGCTTCGCTACATGACCCATTTCCTACTCCATTTACAGATGAAGTACTAGACAACGTTGGAGGAAATGAGACCTACTCATTCACTGATGGATTTTCTGGATACCATCAGATAAGCATTGACACAGCAGATAGGAATAAGACCACATTTGCTACTGAATGGGGCTTATATCAGTATACAGTTATGCCATTTGGGGTTAAAAATGTACCTGTTATATTTTCCAGAGTTGTTGTTGCAACATTCAAGGACTTTATCCATAAGTTCTTAGAAGTGTACTTTGATGATTGGACTGTCTTTGGCTTATTGAAGAACCATTATGAGAACCTCAAAATGATGTTAGATAAGTGTAGGAAACATCAAATCTCCTTGAATTTGAAGAAATTTATTTTCTGTGTGCCTATGGAATTATGTTGGGACACATTGTGTGTAAGCAAGGTCTAATGGTTGATCCTGCGAAGATCACAGTTATTGTGAATCTACTGGCACCGAACTCAGTAAAGCAACTTCGCACAATGCTTGGACATACAGGATACTATAGAAAATTTATCAAGGGTTATGCGCAGATAATCACGCCAACGGAGAAACTTCTGAAGAAAGAAGCGCAGTTCATTTGGAATGCAAAATGTGAGAAGGGACTAGATACACTAAAAGAGAAAATGGTAACTGCGCCTATCCTTGTCTTTCCGGATTGGAACAAACCATTTCATGTACATGTTGATGCTTCATCTATATCGTTGGGCATTGTGCTCACTCAACCAGGTGAAGGGGGCATTGATCACCCCATTGCATTTTCAAGATGAAATCTATCTTCAGCCGAAAAAAACTACACAACCACAGAAAGAGAGGGTCTAGCTATGGTTTATGCACTCCAGAAATCCAGGCACTATTTGTTGGGTGTGCACTTCTCCATGTACATTGACCACTCAGCACTGAAGTACTTGGTCAATAAGCCAGTGTTAGGGGGAAGAATATGCAGATGGCTTCTACTATTTCAGGAGTATGACTTTGAAATCATTGTTAAACTAGGAAGATTGAACCTAGGACCTGACCATCTCTCAAGGATTGAGTTAGGTGAAGAACCAACTAATATTGAAGACAATCTGCCTGACGCGCAATTATTTTCCATACAGATCGCAAATGATTATTACAAAGATATTGTTGAATTCTTGACTACAGGATTGGCACCCACAGAGTTTACTACACAACAGAAGAAGCAGCCGGTAGTCAAAGTAGCAAACTTCACCATCATCACAGGACAATTATACAAGTTGGGACTGAGTGAAGTGTTGCGTAGATGCGTGTTAGAGCATGAGAGGCCATTTATATTGGATGAGGCACATTCAGGTGTCTCTGGAGGTCACTACGCAGGAAGATCTACTAGGCAGAAGATATTAAGAGTAGGGCTATGGTGGCCTACCCTACACAAAGACTCAAAGGAACATTGCCAAAGTTGCAATGTGTGCCAAATGACTGGGAAGCCATCATGTAGAGATGAGATGGCACTGAGACCACAGCTAAATTTTCATTCGTGGGACCTATTAACCCACCAGGAAAGAGGACTGGTGCAAGATACATTATCACCGCAATTGATTATCTCACCAGATGGGCAGTAGCTAAACCAATAAAGGAATGTAGCGCAGTTACTGCCACGCAGTTCATCTTTGAGAACATCCTTGCCAGATTTGGATGCCCAAAAATATTAATGAGTGATCAAGGAACTCACTTCTTGAACAGAACCATTGAAGCACTAACTAAAGAATTTAAGATATATCATCTGAGGAGTACACCGTACCATCCTCAAGCCAATAGAACTGTCGAAGCATTTAACAAAGTGCTGGAGAATGTGCTGACCAAAGCATGCAACACAAACATAGACGATTGGGATCTACACATTCCAGCTGTATTATGGGCATACAGAACAACTAGCAATAAACTGAAAGGCCATACACCTTTCAGTTTGGTCTATGGATAGGAAGCTGTGATGCCTATGGAGTATATTGTACCAAGCCTGAGGATTGCTGCATTCACAAACATGGAAAATGAAGAGACATTGTAAGAAAGGATTCTACACTTGGTGGGATTGGAGGAGGATCTCTTCATTGCAGGCTTTCACCAGCAAGTGTAGAAGGACAGAGAAAACGCATGGCATGATCACCATATCAAGCACAAAATATTCCAGGTAGGAGACCTTGTCCTCCTGTATGATAGTAAGCTCATGAAATTTCCTGGAAAATTTAAAATGCATTTGCTTGGGCCATATATTGTTATGCATGTTACTAATGGTGGTGCAGCTCAGTTAGCCACGTTAGCTAGAGACAACTTACCAGGTCTGGTTAATGGAAGTAGACTAAAACCCTACAGGGATAGTCCTACTTCGTAGAACCCTCAGTAATCAGAAAAGCAGGAAATTTCTAAGTGTCAAGTACAGCTGAAATTGGGCACTAGAAATTGAACAGAATCTGTACACAGTTTTGGTCCGATACACGAAGTTCGATGGAAAGGATACATCAATCGCGCAACACTAGTAGAGAAGCAAAGATGTGCAGAAGAAGAAGAAAAAAAAAGAGAAAAGAAAAGAAAAGTAGAAGCACGTAGTTGAGAAGTTCAAAATGCAGCTGCGCAGATCAAAGGAAATGCGAAGAATGCACAGTTCTAAGACGACACAACGCAGTTCATCGCACTGGGAGTGGTGACACTTGTCCGCGCAGTTCGACGCAACACCTCAAAATAGCCGTTGGAGCTTAAAACTAGCCGTTATACAGTGATTTTTCCAACGTCACTCGAGCATTTAACGCAAAATTATCTGTTCTAAAGCAGTTAAGGAAGGAAAGGACCAAGATCCTTGCTAGAGTTTGCCAACGGACATGACATTTAATGCTTAACTAGCCATTTTTGGGCGCAGGTAAGGCTTCCAGTGCCTATAAATACCGCAGTTTGCATCGGTTACCAAGATTTTCAAGCTAAGTACTACAGAGAATTCATTGATTTTCTTAAGCTCACATTCGCACTGTAAGTGAATTTCTAAAGATTCTAATCTAAATGAAGTACTGCACGAATTTGACCAAGATGGAATCGAAGGGTTCATGAAAACCCCTGCCAAGAAGACTGTTACAGAAAAAGGCCAGGGATCTCGTCATTCACCATGCCACCATACAACAAGTATGCAGCCAGGAAAAGAACCTGCAGTTGAAACATCAAAGTCGAAGATAATAGGGCCTAAGAAACCAGACACCCCACAAACAGACATATAGATACCAATATACCTAAGACCCGCATATATCTCTCTATGCGCACCAGATGTGCTAGCAGTAAAGATTGCCAGAAATGCCAAGTATGAGATACAGCTTCCGCCAGTGTCAAGTCATGTCAAAGCACAAGAGAATTTGTTGGGAAAGCTCGTTGATTTCAAGTTTGAGGACTATGATTTACTAAAACAGTTCAAGGACTCGGATGAGCCGAAGTACCCTCAGTTTCAACCCGAATGATACATGTGCTGAAAGATGGATGTGAAGAACAATCCGCTGTTGGTAGTGCAGCGCTGGCTCTCCGAGGTTGCCAACTCAAGACTTCTGAACCTGCTACACATCCCACACTTCGATAGGAGTCCTTAGCTCAATGCAATTGTGCGCACATTGATATCACGCACTCACCAAGGCTACCTGTGGATGGAAAAAAATGTCGATATCAACATAGACTTGATCCATAGGATCGCAAGGCTAAGTAAGATGGGTGACGACCCTAAAAAGTTTTTTTCGGGCAAAACCAGTGATAAAGAGGTCATTGCGCAGATGAAGGAGGAATATCATATTCCCAAACAAAAACGAGGTTTCATCGCAGACGACCTAAAAGATGAAGCCATGCGGTTTGTAGTAAAACTGCTTGGAGGAAAAGTGTTACGGAAGGCAAGACCAATAGAAGTGCCAGCAGGAGCAATTCACCTCACTGCGAACGCCGCACAGGGAGTAAGGTTTAACTGGTGTCAATATATGCTAAACGAATTTTTGGATGATGTCTACAACACTCAGATCTATGGGACAACCTTTCATTACAGTTGGATGATGGTGTTGATCGCCTTTGTAAGCTGGAAAGAACCAAAGCACTACGTCGATCTTTCCGCTCTCATCCAGGATTGCCGAGGACCTAGATATGCAAATCGCTGGGCAACTTTGAAGACAGAACAACAACGCTCCTCAAATGAATTATTCCTCACATACTACGAGCAGTTGTGCGATGTCATCGTTCACACACCGCGCATTTCAAAGGACGTAACCACAAAGTATATCTACACTTTAAATTTTAAAGCTGACATGCATTTCATTTACATTTCACCTAAGGTGCAGAAAAAGAATCCAAAATGGTTCACAGGGAACTATCACCTGGATGAAGCGGGTATTGACCTAATCATGAAGGAATGGTTAGATGAGTGGAAGTTCGAAGGGCCAATGGTCATCGACAGTGATTCCGATGAAAGTGTTCAGACCCCAACAAAGATCATTGAAGAAATTGATGAAGAAAAAGATAAGGGAGCCGATGAAGTTCAAAGTACACCAGGAGGAAAGAGGAAGGAGACAGAAAGTTCGGTACCAGAGAAAGGATCGAAAAAGAAACATAAAGATATAAAGATGACATTCGAAGCGCAGTTGCATGATGATTATTATGAGATCATCGCGGGTAGGGTCAGCGCATTTCTGGAAGATGCGCTCGCCCTAAAAGACACAAAAAATGAAGAGATTCAGGTGAGTCTAAAAGAAAATCTCACAACCTTGCAGAGCATAACAATGAATATGGAACAAGTCCAGAAAGACTTGGTTTGTGATTCTGAATCAAAAGGAAGATCCGATGCCAGACCTCAGCAGAAAAATCCCTTGGCTCTAACCATGGCACCACAACCATGCATCGTCCGAATGGACCCGCTAAGTATAATTATGTCAAGTGATGAATTAGCCGAAGGCGTGAAGAGCCCACCACATGTGGATATTGATATCCCCATGTTAACACTAGAAGGCCTACACAATCTGTACCTGCAGGTCGTGGAGGAAATCCATGACAGATATATGGTGATTGTGAGTCAACACCAGAATCTAGCAGCAAATTACAAACAGTTGCAGGAAGAAAGTGAGCAGAAGTCTAAGGAGCTTGAAAGTGTGCATTAACAACGAAGAAGAATAGAGCAGACTATTGCTTTGGTTTGCGCAGAGATACCAGAATGCGACGAGCAACCAGTGATCGCAGACACCGTCCATAAGATTGGCTCAGTAGTCAACAATCTTAAGGCTGAAATGGCAGACATGGAGATTGATTACAAATAAAAGCTTGTCACTTTGGAAGCACAAAATATCCCCAAGACACCACCATATCAGACAGAACTTAGAGCAGCAGAAGGGAAAGCTGCTGCAGAAAACATATCCAACGAAATAGCTAAGTGTTAGAGCTTGTTGGATGAAGCAACTAGAGTATGGACTACTCTAGAAGAGGATCCTCAACTGCTGCAGGTCCAAAACAGCTTACAGGAAAAACAAGCAGTGTTAGATGCCCTAAACGTGGAGATGAAGAACCTCATGCCGAGAGAGAGACTCGGACAATTTACGGAAGCAAGGAATTAAAGAGGGAACTTCAAGTTCTAAGAGAAAAGGAGGCTAAAACTGGGAAAAAGTCATACCCCATGCAGGAAGAAGCTCATGCTATCTTGCAAGAGATTGAAGTGAAGCTACAAGAACTCCGAGAGTCAAAGAAAATAGTACAAGAACAGACTCAGGAAGACCTAACACCATATGTGTTGGAAATTGTCAAGGCAGTTGAGAAAGACGCTAAAGATACAGTTGCGAAGCTAACCGCAACTTATCAAGAATTCGCTGTGAAGATAGATCAGCAAGGAGAAGCGCAGCGTAGTGAACCTATGGCAAGTGGCTCGGGGATGAGCCACATGTAAGTGTTAGGGGCCTGTTGGGCATGGTGCAAGTTAAGACAATTTTGGATAAGTCAGTTTTTGGAGCTGCGAAGTCACAGCACAGCGAAGCATCGGCAAAGAAGAAGAGGCAGCGATGCAGAGTTACTGCGCTGTGGAGATAAATCCCTGCGAAGTGCCAGCGTCACGAAGATCTAGCATGGCAGAGTTTTGGACGAAAACGGTATAAATTACTGTGAGATTGATCGGCAATCCATTTTGGTTAAGATACTCCATGATTTCCAGCAGGCGGGTAAGGAGTGGCGAAGAAGAAAAGCGAACAGTCACACGAGCAAAGGCAACAATACATGAACCAGCCACACAAAGCCGTTAAAGAAGGAACAACGAGATGAAAGCGACCCGTTGGAATGTGCTCAATAGGGGGGCTGTAAGTGACGTGACCACATGCAGAAGGATGGCCATGACGACAAGTTGCTATCATAGCCTAACAACTCTGGTTAGCGGGGTAACCGCACTAGTTTTGGGGAACCTTAGGGTTTTGGCCCATCATGAATGTAAAGACATGACCTATGGGGATGACCTATAAAAGGGCAAATTTTGTAAGGGAAAGGGTTAATTGTGGGTTTTGGTTAATTCGAATATTGATCTCTGTTGAGAGACTATTATAAAAAGGCTCTGCAGCTGTGTGCGCAGAGACCTACTAAAGAGAGAAGAGAGTCTACAGTTGTGTGCGCAAACTGGAATTGTTCAACCCTTCCCATTGATAATATAATCCACAGTTCCTATGGATGTAGCTCCCATCCTGGGGGTGAACTAGGTTAAATTCTTATGTTATACAATTGAATGTGTGTTTGTCTTGATGAATGGTTAATTTCTTGCTTATGAGTAAATGTATCTTTGCTTCCATGTATATTTTCCATATGAGTGAATGATAGGAATAATATGCTAAGTGTTGAATGCATAGGAGTTAATGTTGAATGCACAAGTCTTTCTGAACATGATGAATGCATACGTTGATTGGGTAAACACTTAAGCCAGCGAAGTCTGTATAGTGCGATTCCCTGGGCGCAACACCGGAAGTGCGTAGTTACATTGTAGTTCGTCGTGTTGTATAAGTTTGCAAGGTTACAGTTTAAGATGCTTGTTGAATGCATAAACTTACACTAAGTAAAGTCTATTGAAGTTGGTTGATTGTTGAAGAGGAAGCGCAGTCCGCAGTTGCGCTGTCCTATTGTTAGGCAGCCATTCTGCATCGCACAGTCCTTGGATGCGCGATAGTATAAGCATTAGTCTCAAAGCAGGTGAACTTCGTGCAGTCCACCATTCTGTAGAAGCGCACATTACTTGGTTGTGGAAACCTGATTTCGCAACCTCCCCATAACTTCACCTCGGGTGAGACCTCAGTCTGCTCGCAGACTGTTGCCGAAAGGGCCTGTGAAAAGGGGTTTTGTTGGTTCCCTGAACCGCGCAGAACCTAGTTCTATCTCGTTGAACTAAAAGAACATATATAGAGCCAACACTTGTTTAGTGGAAAGATCTACCAAGTGACAATGCTAAATGGGAAGGTGAACAAGTATTGCATCACCTAGGTTTGCAAATGCTTGAGGACAAGCAATCTTGGGTGGGGATGACTGTAATGTCCCCTCTCTAAGATCACTAAGGTAATTACATTAACCCATCCAATTCACATAGGTTAAGGTGGAAGTTAAATTGAATAGGGAATTAAATTGGCCTATAGTCACTATGGAGATTAAAATTAATTTAAGGAGGAGTGGTGTGGGTCATAAATATGCAATAATAATGGCCAAATAATTAATAAATGAGGTGGTAAAGGTATACTCAGCCATAGAGGGTACATAGGAGGATGATTGCGTCAAGGAAGAAGTGTAACCTCCATCCTAGGTGGAAGGAATCCAATCATGGGGGATATCTCATGAAGTGTAACTCCCCGGGATAAAAATAGACTATGAAGGGCGGACTAGTGGGAAAGTAACCCCCAAATAATATCATGAGCATGGTTCAGGCCAAGAATAGTCAAGAAGGGCGAATGGGTGAAGTGTAACTCCCAAGGAATCTATTCCAAACATCTATGACACTATGACAACATTTATGACAGTTATGACAATGGTAGGTCTTACAAATAGCTAAGGAGGGCGCTTAAGGTGAAGTGGACCGACAAAATGAATTTAACTCCCTTCTCACGTGGTCAAATAACATTAGAAGGGAGTTAAAAACACCATGGTTGATTATTCTCTCAACTAACTCAAATTTTATTATTATTATTGAGAGAAATTTCAAGAATAAGGGGGAAAGGGCCTCAATAATTCTATAAAATGGATGCAAGCATGAAGGAAGATATATTTTGGTAATTTTTCATTAGAGTTGGGGAGCCATAGTGCCTTCCATGCTTGGGAGATGTGCCCCTTGCAAATTGTAACTAGTTTCGGTGATGAGAGATTTCACCCTAGCTAGCATGAGAGGAGAAACCACCTTGGTTTCTCTACTGAGCTTCTTGTGAGTGATTTAATGTTCATGTTATCTTGTTGGTTCGAGTTCATACAATAGTGTTTGGATCTCAGTTGTGGTAGAGCAGTTTGTTGGTTTTTTTTTGGTGGAGTTTTGTGTGTGGAGGTCTCTGGTTGAGGACAGAGCACCATTGAGTGAAAATATATGAAGGAAGCTGTCCACATGGCTGCATATTGACCATATATGATGGAGGTCACACTGTAGGTGGCATATACAAGGTTTGGGGTCGAAATATTTCTTGTGGAGGGTGCAACAGTGAGGCAATTTTTTCTATTTGGAGCAACATTTCACTCTCTCTCTCTCTGTGCTGACTTTTGGGGCAGCCACTCTTCCCTTCCAATAAAGGAATATAAAATTTAACTTGTACCTTGAAGGGTGTTTCTCCTATGAAGTGACTACTTGATAATCCCTCCGTTGCTGCTGGCATTTGTCGAAGGATCTCGGTGAAATTTTCTATCATCTTGCTCATTTGTCGCGCGGTGGCTTCCTCGAGCAATAGCTTGATAGGATCTCCTGATCCATGATCTCTCTTTCCTTCTCCTACTATGTGAGGATGCTTGGGCCGATGAGAGTGTTTTTCCCAAAACTCGACTAGTACAAGACCCAACTAGTCAAGCTTGGGAAAACCACTCTCATCGACCCAAGTAGCCTCACATGGCGGGAGAAGGAAAGAGAGATGATGGAGTAGAAGATCCTATCAAGATATTGTTCGAGGAATCCCTCGCCCAACATATGACCGAGATGATAGAAAATTTCAGCCATATTCTTCGATGGATGCCAACATCAATGAAAGGATCATCAAGTAGTCACTTCAGAGGAGACACACCCTTCAAGGTACAAGTTAACTTTGATATTCCTTTATTGGAAGGCCAGATCGATGCTGATGCCCTAGATAAATAATTGAGTCTGCTAGAAGGGTATTTCTCTTTCCACAATTGCTTCGACATGGAAAATATCACCTTTGCACTCCTTGAGATTGGAAACTTATCATGAGCAAACCTTAACAGAGGAGTCTGAAATATTTGAGGGCAATCCTACTTGGGCCTCTTTTATAGATGTTTTTAAAGAACAATATTATGCTATGGGAAACTATGACGAACAATAAATGAGATGGACAACACCACGTCAAGAGAGGGACCAAACAGTGCCAGAGTACACCAACAACTTTCATACCTTGTGCACAAAGCCAGGTATTAGAGACGCTGAGTGGCACTTGGTTCTGAGCAGTGGCCTACATCGATATATCCAAATAGAGATGGAATTCTTGGACATATCTTCATTGGGAGATGCTTATCAGTATGCTGTCAAAATCGAGCAGAAATTTCAGCAAAAGAACAAGCAAGAATTTGGACTTGTGAATTCGCCATAGAAGCAAGGCAAGGGAAACCTTGGATGGCAGAACAAAGGACATGGTAAGGAAAACCAACCCTAGGACAACTAGTCCCAACAACAAGAAAAGAAGGGAAATATAAAGAAAAATAAGGACTCTGGGAAGTGGTGCGAGTTCCACAAAACCCTTGGCATAACACTGATGAATGTCTCTCAAAGAAGTCATTGTCATCGAGATCAATGCTTCGGAATCAGATCCTGGTTCCGATTTTGATTTGGAACCCAAAGTCATTGATGCAGAACCGAGTGTCACCATTAATACCATACAGATTCAACCAAATGAGTTAGAAGGGCCAGAGGAAAACGAGTGCCTCTTCCAGTCACATATGTAGGTGAAGGGAATGCCCCTACATTTTTTTGTTGACAACGACAGCTAAAAGAACTCAATCTTAGCATAAGTCATCAAGAGATTGGAGCTACCGACAACACCACACCTGCAACCATACACCATTGGTTTGCTAAGCCAAGGACAAGGTATATGTGTCAGTCATCAATGTAGTCTACCATACAAAATCAAGCCTTTCAAAGACGAGGTAATGTGTGATGTGGCCACACTTGAAGTTTGTGATATTCTTTTAGGGTGGCCATTTATGTGTAAGCGTCATGTTGTGTATGAGTCATGACATCATAGTGTCATTGTCACTTTGGGGGGACAACTCTATTGGATACCAGAGATAGTTTCACCTACCACAGTCTTGTTGGCCTCAACCAAGTAGTGCATAAAGGTAATATCCCACACTGGGAAATTTTCCCTCTTCATAATTGCCTCTTAAGGTGAACATAAGATCACATAGACCTCCACAAGATCCGCTGAAGGTCCCTCTACTTAGCATAAACAAGGATAATGCAAAGGAATTATTGCCTTTCCCATCTGAGTACCTCTATGGTACAAGGCCATGCATTCAAGGTGCTCCTCCAGAAAGGAATCATCCACACCGGTTCATACTATGGATAATTAGACAACCAAAATTGTTGAATGAGTCCAACACTTCCATCAACAACAGTTACAACTCTATCAATATGTCAAAGCAATGTAGCTTCTTCACATCAACAAATGTCTCATCAAGAGATCAAATCAATACACAGTTCGCCATATGATGAGGGACTTGATGCAATGGAGACCATTGCTTATTAAGGGGGGAGGAATAATCCATATGGATATTGGTGGCCACCCACCTATTTTACTAGATCAAAACAATTTTTCCAGTTTGGCTGTTTTTTTAGGTGCAAGGACTACTCTAGATGGATATCGGTGGCCACCCACCAATTCCACAAGCTCAAGACATATTTTCCAGTTTGGAATTTTTAATGGGTTTTCGTGTCCAAAACTTCTTGGGTTGCTTTTGAGGCCCTAAATGATGTTTTTTGGCGATGCCACAATCCAGTCATAGTCAAAGGTAGGACTTGATAGGTGAAATGTGTACTTCTTGGCCAAACCTTTCCAATGAGCTATTGAATTTCCTAAATTAAGATCGTATGCAAAGTTTATGCCCCCGAGAATTTGACACCTCAACTAACCACCTCGGGACCCACAAACCATTTTATGGATCATCTCCTAGGGTTAGGTTTTTGGATATTAGGGTTTTCATCCCTCATGCTTATGATAAAATGGCCCTTCAACCTCATTTTGTAATCAACTTGGCATCAATGAGTGTAGCTGCCACATCTCTTCTCATAAATATAACTACCACCATTCCAGCTGCTTTTATTTTACAATCTATTATGTTTCATTCATTTAATAGCATCTAATTTTACTGTATCATTATGTTCCTTGCAATATATCTGTGTATTTTGTTATATATATATATATACTCTTTCATTTTGTTCTAGCACATAAATCCATATCAGTAATATAACACAAACAATAATAGAATTCCATAAATGTACTTTATAAATACCCTTGATAGGACATGGATAGTTAGCATGCCATATTATTATGATCCTATGGGGGGTGCCTATTGGGTTGATTGCATAGGGAATGGTGTTAATGTATATGTAACAAAAGGATGGCATGTGTAATGGGGGGAATATGTATATATAGAGTTTGATCTAGATTGTTTGGGAGGGAGCAACATATGGTTTACATATATGGATGCATTGGGGTTATTTGGAGAAGGTTCTCTTATTGTACAAGGAGTTACTAGAATTGGTATCATGCATTGTTTAACCAACTACTATAATCCAACTTAGACAGTTTCCTATTTATAATCACCTCTTCATAAACTTATATAAACTTTGGAATAATCCTATAAGAAAATAACACCATCGAAACTACTTATCCAATGATCTCCACTACCCCAACTCCAAATCCATCACACTCAATTATGGATGGTCAATGAAATGACCATATTGTACCAACTCATGACCAACCCTAAGCACTCATTTTTTTCCTTCTCTTGAATGAATGAAGGATATTATATAGATAGTAATAAGAACTTGGTAAGAAGCGTTAATGCCTAAATTTCACACACATGCGACATTTCGGCCATTCTTGCAGTAAGGAATCATCAACATAAAGAATGAAGTTCACCAAAGGAATCCTCAACAAATCCAAAAGACAACATGTTTCCAAAGTTCCCAAAGACCATTCAAAAGAAGAGGTCGCACAGTTGAACCATTGTTAACCCGCGCTACATCGCATGTTATAAGTTCAGTGCGTGCACGATACTCGTGTGGTTATTCCTTCGACAGTCATGCTATTGTCAAAACGGCAGGACCACCTACTTCCTGCAGTGCAATGAAAGCTCCATCACCTCCAAGGATTCAAATTCAGCTCCTCACACACTTGGTGGCATTAAATATCCCCCTTGGTGTACCTTGGAACTAGTTCATGGAGAGTATGAGTTCACATTTGGATCTAGTTGTTTCTTGGCCACCTCTTGGCCTATAAAAGGAATCCACTGGCATGCATATTGTAGAGAGAAAGAAGAGCAAGGTTATGTTGCTGGAATTGTGTTGGAGCTTCCTCATAGCCCACCTCTTCCTACCTTTGTATGCATTTCCAAGCTCCCTTGCCACCTTCCTCCAAGGGGCAAGAGTTTCTCTCCATTGTTCTACTGCTCACTTAGCATATAGTTTGGACAAGAAGGGCCTCCCTAAGGGATAATTTTTGGCTTCCCTTGAATCCCACACCTCCTAGGTGTTGTACAACTTGACCATTGGGTAATACAAAGTGGGTTGGCATACCTTTGATTGTTGTTGGAGTTTGCATTCTCCTCCCATTTCCTTTTTATTTATATTTTGTTCAATTTTCTTTATTTTATATGAATTTCACTAAAAATATATTTCAGGATCACTTGGAGGACAACCACACCCACCCACAGGGGCTCCAAGGACTGAGGCTTTGCTGCAGCCTAGAAGGCCTAGCCCCTTACCAAGTGGAGGAGTTCACACTTGTGCAATTTTTTCCACAACAAGAAGATTTAGCATCAGTTAACTATTAATTTTGTCCATTATATCTCCACATAGAGTGTATTAGTTTGGTTCATTTTTATATATGAAAAAAACTAGGATTCAACAAGTTCACTAATCGGAGTTGGTTGAGCAAAGAATTTACGTAGCATACATTGATGATTTTTTTGTTCCCAGTAAGGGGAGGATTTTTTAACATGTTTACTTTGTTTATAGCCAACCATGCACAGATATAGGATGAGAATAAGAGAGGCCTTGCGTTTGAATTGAGAAATTCAACGTTTCGATCCCTACTATGGGATCATCATCAGGAGACAGTGAAGCCTGAGAAGGAATTGTTTTGATTGCCCAACGATCACTATATATGTAGTGGAAATTTGTCGATGGAGATAGGTTAAAAGGTGTTAGCCTAAGGATTAGGGAGGCTAGGGTTTATCTAACTCCTAAGATAACGACATAATGTGAACTATAGGGTTTAGATTATTTAAAAAGTTTTCACCCTTGATTAATTAAAACTTAAATTTATTATTTTAATTTTTACAAAAGTCTTAACACTACTAAAATTAAAATACTAAACAATTAATACATTATTGTTGTAACAATTTATACTAAAAATTGCATTATATGTATCAAATAGAACAGTTAATGTACAGTGAATGCTTCAGAGAGTTGAGTGATGGCCTGGTCTAGGGTTTGGTGGATATGGTGTATTTTCTGCAGGACTGGTGCGATAGTGGTGGTGGAGACTTACTAACATCTGACAAATATCACTTGGAGTCCCGTTGGCCCTTCGGGGCCAACCTAGTACCAGGCAAGTTAAAAAAAAGTGGGAAGTTTCTTTCAGATTGTTGTCTTTGTGGTTGGTCTGTCATTGCCATTATTTACAAGTTTTTCTGCGGTTCGGACTTTTCCATTCACTATTTTGTTTGGCCTAGATTGGTTCTATTGTATTGGCCGGTTCTAGATCTGGATTTTCTTACTATTACTATAACTGTTGGCTATTTTGGCGGAGTTTTCGCTCATTGTGGGCTCCGGATTGGGGGCTTTGGTGACGGGCTATTACCGGTGATTGTGCTTTGGGTGTTGTCCTGATGGGACATTTGGGGGATACAGCTAGGGGGCATTTCAATGCCGGAGACGTTACTCAAAGGGGTCACTATCAGTCGGTCGGTGTGGAGGGTTTGGATAACTTTCAGGATAAGCCACAGTCTGCACATACCTGGCCGTCGCGTTGTTAGGGGGCGAAGGCGCGGAGAAGAAGAAACACAAAAACCCTGAAGGTGCGTGAGGGACTGGATGTATTCTCTATCCCTATTGAAACCAATATTGATCGCATTAAGATGCTGAGTTCTCGGGCGGTCGTAGGGCGGTTAGAATTTATAGGGGGTGTTCAACATGAGCTGGTTGATTGGGTCCGCAAAAATTGGACTCCACTCTGTGGGGATATGCCCAGGGTGATGCAATGGATTAATGGCTGGGTGATGTTTATATTTTCTAAACCAAAACATGTGGATTTGGTTCTTCGACGGTATTGGTGTTTCAAAGAAGGGTCTTTCTGCCTTAAGAAATGGCATTTGGCATTTGACCCGTTGAAAGAGAAATAGAGGTTCCATCATATTTGGCTCCTGATACCTGGGTTGCCGATAGAGCTCTGTACCGAGAATATTCTTATGGGTATTTCCAATACTGTGGGTAGGTTCGTTCGTCTAGACAACAACTCATTGTTTGGGTATGATAGGAGGTCGGCGAAAGTTATGGTTGAGTTTGAGATGGCACCTGGACTTCCGGCTGAAGTTGAACTCCATTGGGGTGACAGGGTGTAGAGACAACGACTGGATTATTTTCAGATACCTTTCCAGTGTCATTTCTGTCAGCAGATCGGGCATATCCGCTCTCAGTGTCCGGAACTTCGGTCTTCCGCTCCGTTGAGGGCGATGCCTTTCAATTGTGCTCCCAAAGAAAATCTTCACTTGGACCTGTCTGCGGACTCCCTGGAGCTTCAAGATAAGACGGGTAAGTCACCTCTCACACTTGGTTCACCTATTCCTAACATACCTGAGGAAGATTTAACTTGTATTAGGGATGTTGAAGCTATTATGGATAGAAAGTTAGCTTCGAGGGATACAATCTTGAAGCAAGGTGGATCTGGGGATTTGGGTTTTAAAAATTGTCTTTCATCTGAGAAGTCTAGGGTGTGTAGGGGTCTATTTGGGGCTTCTATTGATTCTGGGGGGGATTTAGAACCTGTTGATAAGACTTCTGGTAGTTCGTTGAATAATGTACTGGCTGGTGGGGTGATTAGGGTTTCATATGTTACTCCTGCTGTCATGGGTCTCGTCGAGTCGTCATTACCTATTCCTCCTTTGGAGTCCGGCAAGGAGGGTTTGGGGGATCCTATATGTGGACCTTATACTAGTGATGAATCCAACATCCTAGGAGAGGTTGGTTATGAGATCTCAAACATGCCTGATATACTTTCTCCACTCCCTATCTTCTCAAAAAACCCTTCCTCTAATCCTAAGGTTCAGTCTGTCAACTGTGCACGTTTTCAGAATGTCACCCTTAGAAAGCCCAGAAGGAAAGGGAAAAAAGTTGTGGAGTTAGATGAGGATTCTTTACTTGAGTCTGTCACTGTTTCGGATCGTTTATTGTCATCAATTGAGAATGAAGACCTGTCTTGTCCGCTTGGCGTGGTTGGGAACAATTCTGTTATAAATTTGGCTTCAGTTGATGGGGATTTGAGGAATAATGGTATTGGGGGCCTTGGAGCAATTCCCCCCTGTGATGTGGTTCCTTAATGTCGATTTGCACACTCAACATTAGAGGATTGGGGTCGGCTGCGCGAGGTAGGGCCCTCTCCAATATAATTGTTACTACTCACCCGAACATTTTACTGTTGCAAGAAACTATGTGTGTAGATAGTATTGCCATTTCAAAAGTTGCTGGTATCCTCCTGGGGTGGGAAATCTCTGCTATAAGCTCGGATGGACTGTCCGGTGGTCTCCTGGCTGCGTGGGATCCTAGATGGTTCTCCTTTATGGTTTATAGGACTCCTTGGGGGTTATTGATGGAAGGATTTTGTAAGATGAATGATTTAGATCTTAGTTTATTAAATTGCTATGCACCTTATAAAAATCGGGAAGTTTTTTTGGATGGGTTACAAAACTCAAGGATTTTGAGGATGGAAAATATTATAGTGGCTAGGGATCTGAACTTTACTCGACTTTCACAGGATATTTGAGGTGTTAAGGCTAAGGTGGATAACCTTTCTGACTACTTCACTGAGTTTATCATTAACAACGATCTTATTGATGTTGTTACAGGGGTGAAAACTCCTACCTGGACTAATGGTAGAAGTGGGTAGGAGGGTATACACAAGAGGTTGGATAAACTTTTGGTCCATGCTTCTCTGTTGCATTCTTGTGGAAGATATAGAACATGGGTGGGGGAAAGCAAAATATCTGATCATTGGCATGTTTTCTTCCAATTAGAGGATTGGGTGTTCTCACAGAACTACCCTTTTAAATTTGACTGTTCATGGTTGTGTCAAGAAGATTTTGTTCAATTTGCTAAGGCAAGCTGGTTGAAAATTGACAACATTTATGAGCTTAACCTGGTGGACAAATTCTGTCAGAAATTACAGAAGTTTAAACAGAAAGTTACCAGCTGGATTCATCTAAGGAAGAAAATGGATAAACAAAAACTTGTGATGGTGGAGGAGAAATTGCAGGATCTTTACTTACTTCAATTGGATAGGCCTCTGGTTAATGAGGACTTTGATTTACTGAGGAAATTGGAGGAGGAGAAAACTGAGATTTTTCTTAGGGAAGAGAAAGAATGGCATTTGAAAAGCTGAGCAATGTGGGTTAATTATGGGGATCAGAATACTAGGTTTTTTCACAAATTTGCTTCAACAAGAAGAAATAATAATACTATCTGGAAGCTATCTGATGAGATGGGGAAAGAGGTCTCGGGTCAACAGGATCTGCAAAACTTGGCATTGAAACATTTCCGGAAAATTTATTGTGTGGATTTGGGATGTGACCTTGAATCCTAGCTCAGGGTGATTAAACACTACCCTAGGTTTTTTGATAATGTGGATGCTGATGGTCTATGTCAGGAAGTGTCCTTGGAGGAGGTGGAGAGGACTCTTAAACTCTTTGCAAAAGAAAAATGTCCTGGGTCTGATGGCTAGACTGTAGAATTATTTTTACACTTCTTTGATATAATGGGTAGTGATATTGTTAATATGGTGGAGTTTACCCGGGTGGAGGGATATATGTTTGGTGCTCTTAACTCCACTTTCATTACATTGATACCCAAAGTGAATGATCCAAATAATTTTGGTGACTTTAGGCCTATTGCACTGTGCAATCTGGCCTATAAGATTGTCTCTAAAATCATTGCCGGAAGACTCAAACCAGTTCTATCCAAACATATTTCAAAAGAACAGTTTGGTTTTTTACAGGACAGACAAATCCATGATGCAGTTGGGATAACTCAGGAATTATTACATTCTATCAAATGCAAAAAGAAGAAAGCCACACTTCTAAAAATGGACTTAGAAAAGGCATACGACAGAGTAAATTGGGATTTCCTCCGGTTAGTTTTGATACAAATTGGTGTTCCAACTATGGCAATTAGATGGATCATGACATGTGTAGACACTATGAATATTGCAGTCCTGGTGAATGGAGTTCCCACTTCTTTTTTTAGTTGTTCCAGAGGCATTTGCCAGGGTTTCTCACTGTCTCCGTTGCTGTTCTTGCTAGTGATTGAGGGTCTAAGCAGAATCATAAACCAGGCAAAAGTGGATGGTAAGATAAGTGGTATCAAGATTACTAAATATTTATACATTACACATGTTCTATTTGTTGATGATGTCTTAATTACCGGAGTGGATAATCTGCTGGAATAGAGGCACTATTGTGATATTATCACCCTATTTTGCAAAGCATCAGGTATGATTGTCAGTTTGAAGAAATCCTGTTTCTTTGGGAACCTTATTGCAGATGATCACATTTTGGGCTATCAGTCCATTTTTCCATACAAGTTTTGTCTTATTGCTGAAGGGTTTACCTATCTAGGGTTACACCTTAAACCAAATGGGTATTTGATTAAGGATTGGGAGTGGCTTCTTAAGAAATTTGAAAACAGGATAACAAATTGGACTTATCGCTTATTGTCAATTGGTGGGAAGCTTACCTTAGTTAAGTCTGTCTTGATGGAAACTCCGGTTTATTGGTTTTCATTACTGCCTATCCCTTGTTCGGTTAGCAATTCTCTAAGGAAACTTATGTTTAATTTTTTATGGACGGGAGGGCTGCATAAATCCAGTCTTGTGATGATAAGTTGGGAGAGAATTTCACTTCCATTTGATGTCGGTGGTTGGGGCATTAGGGATCTGTCAGTATTCAGTGAGGCGTTACGTTTGAAAAGTTTATGGCGGGCTATTTTTGGTACTACTCTTTGGTCGAAGATAATACACCATAAATACATTAAGATGGAAATCTCTCACTAGTTAAGGTCCCCAGATAAGAAAGTGAGGGGGGTTTCGCCTATGTGGAATGGATTTATGAAAGTCTACAAATGGCTGGCATATCAGTTATGTTGGAAGGTTGGTTCTCGGGCAGAATTTTCTGTACATGTGGATCCTATTATGGGATTAAACGACTCTTATAGTTTATCTCCCACTCTTCGGGTTAAACTCAATTCTGTTGGTTTTTATACACTTAACTCTATTATTAATCCTGGGAGGAATGGATACTGGGACATGATGACTAATCTTCATTTTTCACCTCGTCTGGACGCGGAGTGGCTGGAATATATACAAGGTATCAATGCTGCCGATATTAGACTGAGTTCTGAAGCTGACAGAATCATTTGGAAAGGGAATGAAGCAAATGGTGCCGTGACTGCTAGATCGGCCTATAGATGCATGATAAAATGTAGATGTATCTTTCCAAGACA
This sequence comes from Larix kaempferi, assembly GCA_027924585.1. Taxonomy (NCBI): domain Eukaryota; kingdom Viridiplantae; phylum Streptophyta; class Pinopsida; order Pinales; family Pinaceae; genus Larix; species Larix kaempferi. The sequence goes on from BSBM01000268.1 coordinate 13,814,074, forward strand.
CTGGTGGTATGACAAGATTTGGAAATGGTACTTGCCACTCAAAATGAAATGTTTTTTCTGGTTTGTTCTACAAGGCAGGCTAAAGACTTGGGAAAATCTCATATCTTTGGGGTGGACAGGACCCAGTCAATGTATATTGTGTAAAAGGTATGCAAAAACTATTGTACATCTATTTTTGGATTGTGCTTTCATAGTGGAATTGTGGGGGAAGATATATTATGCATTTAATATCAATGAAAGGTGGGAAGGTATGAATATTGTCACTACTATGTAGCATTGGATGCAGAATTGCAGAACACATTTGACATTGCCTATTTTCATTTGCTGGGCAATCTGGGGGATGAGGAATAAAGCTACTTTTGAAGATTTTGCTCCATATCTGGAAAAGACTTTTAATATTGTTATAAGTCACTATTTGCTTTGGCAGAAAGAAGATAAACCTCCAGTGCATAGAGACATTGGGAAATTTGATCTTGAGGTTTCTGACCCTGTACTATTTTTTGATGGCGTTGCGAACTTGGGTATTTGTGGTATAGGAGGAGTCATTTTTCTTAATCCTAATCACTATTACTTATTAAAGATGAAATGTGGTAGTGGCACGAATATGAAGGCTGAGCTTATGGCATTATGGACTGTTACTAGAGTGGCTAACATATTTGGTTTGACCAATGTGAAGATCTTTTGGGACTCTCGAGTAACCATCAAGTGGATGAGGGGGGAATATGAGCTTAATGTACTTAATTTAAGTGGCTGGTGCGATAGAAATAAGGAGGAACTACTTAAGTTGGGAAGGACTTCATTGAAACACATATTTCGGGAACATAATGCTTAGGCTGATATACTTTCTAAACAGGCTTTGGCAGGTGAAGATGGTCTACTACTTTGGGAGGAATATTTTGAGAACCAGATGATAGATTCTGGTAACTGTTATTTCTTGAGTTGATAGATTATGATTGCTGTAATTTTCATGGTTGATCTTGCTAAGTTATGCCAAGGACATCTTTATGTCTGTTTTTGGCTCATATTGTATAACTTTGTATGACTGATATACTCTCTTCGGAGAGGTAGAATTTTTGAACAGTTCCTTACTGATATCATGTACCGTTTGATTCAAATATGAATATCAATGGTATGCTTTTTTTCGCGGGAAAAAAAAAAATTTATACTAAAACTAAAACCTAAAATAACAAAACTTTAAAAATATAATAGGGACCAATCCAAAGGGGAGAGACCCAGTCTTTAAAAAGGATCCCTAAATAAAGGAAGCATCTAAGATCCAAAAAAGGGGGGGGGTGTTATCCTAAAGACAAAAGAGTAAGGTAATAATACCTAAAAATCACAACACTAAAATAATGATAAAATTCATATTATTATTATCATTTTTAAAAATAAGTTGTTGTTGTTATTTTGTAGTATAAAGGCTAAAGGGATGAACAAGAAAATCAGTTTAGCATTCTAAGTTTAATGGAGAAAAACCTAGATTAAAGGAATAAGGGATAATTATTTATTAGATTGCTTAAAGGTTTGTTTGTTTTGCAACGAGTGTATAATGGGTTTCCAAGCAGCACTGAGTTTGGCTCCATCATCTCTATTGAGGCAATCATTACACATCTCAATTTCAATTTTCTCCCTTATATTTCTTTTCGTTAGGTTGTCTTCCAGTGCTATGACGGATACCTTTCTAAATAAATTTGATGTTGAGTTAGGTGAGAATGTTCTGTTAGGGCTAATTTTCTATGCCTATCATACCTAAGGTCAGCTCTGTGTTCTTTTAGTCTTGTTGCTATGGACCTACTGGTTTCACCTATGTAAGGCATTCTACAAGAACAAGGAATGGAGTAAACGCCTTTGCATGACATGGGATCTATTGGGTCTTTAAAGGAGTCCACTTAGTTTCTTATTGTGTTGGGAGGGGTGAAAAATACTTTAAAATTGTGCTTTCTGAGTATTTTCACTAGTTTATCTGTGGTTCCTTTAATGTAAGGGAGGAAGATCCTTTTGTTTTCTTTGTTTATATTCTTTTTATATTTTTGAGGTTTCTTAGCGACTTCTATGGATTTCTTGAAGTGATTGGTATCATACCCATTACTTTTGAATATGGCTCCTAAATGTTCTATTTCTTGGTTTATGTGCTCCTCATCGGAAATTTTGAGGGCTCTAGTGACCAATGTATTGATAACACTAGTTTTCTACGGAGGGTAGTGGTGTGAGTTAGCATGTAGATACCTCTCGGTATGGGTCTTCTTTCTATACACCTGGTGTGCTATCGATCCATCATCTTTCCTTGAGACTAGTACATCAAGAAAATGAAGACTTTTGTTCTCTTCAATTTCCATGGAAAATTTGATGTTATTGTTCTGCGAGTTGAGTTGTTTGAAAAAATTGTCTAAGTTGTCCCTCCCATGTGGCCAGACAACATCTGTATCATCTACGTAGAGTTTCCATTGTTTATGTTTAAGGGGGGACGTGTCTATGTCCTTTTTCTCAAAGCTCTCCATGTATAAATTTGCTACTATAGGGGAGAGGGGTGAACCCATTGCTACGCCTTCGACTTGTTCAAAAAACATATTCTGGAATGTGAAAAGAGTAGACCTTAGATAGACTTCGACCAACTTTGTTGTGTCATCATTGGTGAGCTCCCTTATAGTTTCAATGGCATCCATAACCAGTATCTTTGTGTAAAGAGAAACTACATCGAAGCTTTCAAGGTTATCATTGTCTTCAAGTTTTTCAGTATTGATTTCTTTTATCCGGCTAGTGGAATCCTTCACAAACGATTTTGTTTTACCAACCAAAGGTTTGAGCAAATTTGCGAGGTATTTAGCCAATTTGTATGTGGGATAACCAATTGTGTTGACGATTGGACGAAGTGGAACACCAGCCTTGTGAACTTTAGGAAGTCCATATATGCACGGGATCACTCCTTCTTTGGGGTACAGTTTGATCTTCAAATTCTCGTCTAGGTTAGAGCTTTTTATGGCATTGGTTACAATCTTATGAAATTTCTTGCTCGGGTCTCTTTTCCAAACATTGGTAACTTCCACACGCTAGATGTTCATTCATTTTCTTTATGTAATCTTCGGTGTTCAAGATCACTATGGCATTCCCCTTATCTGCTCATGTGATCTTAATGTCCTTATTTCTTCGTTGGTTCTGATCTTGGACACCGAAGATTACAATTACTAAATCTGATTTTTGGGTCAATTTGCTTAGATTGTATGTGTGCATTTAGTCAATGTGGCTAATTAATAAACTTAGGTGTTGTATAGGATTAGTTCTATCATGCCCATGCAATTTCAGTAGCTAATGCAGACAACACTGGAACGAGATAAGTGAATTATCATATATATGGAATATTTCCCACTTTTACTATAATCATGTTCCATTTTGGATTGGGATTTTGTTCAAATTTAATGTTATGAAAAGAATGGAGGCCATAGGCACTCCATAATAACTTCATATTCATTCTAACAATTGATTGGGACACTTATTTAATATAAAGGGATCAAAATCCCTGATATAGAGAATTAAAGTCAAGCAAAACTCCCGCTTGATATAGAGAATTTCTCCAAAGACCTCCTTCTATTAAGTTTTATACACTCTTACTTGCTATATACATGAGAAACTTTGCATATTTGTGTATAATGGTTTGAATTCACATGGATGCGCGTGCGTGCACATGCGAACACACACATACACATATTTTTAAAATATGATTATTTTATGTATTTTTGCTCAACCGTTTGTTGATCCAAATTGTTTTCTGATTTTTGTTCAGGTTTGGTTCCCGAGGTCAGCCGATTCGACCATCGATCTAGCTCTGATAACATTTCTTCAAGCAAATCAATGATATTAAACAGTAAAATCTTGTGGAGACTGGCAACAAAAACAAACAAATAATAACCCTAAAAAATGGTATTTGTCAAAATATTGATTAGTGAGGAGCAAAACTACATGACATGATAAAAAGTCAAAATAATAGCAAGAATTAAGAGATGTGTACTACAGGAACCAAAAGTTTCAAAATCAATTTGCATCAATACAAGCAACCAAAATCTCTTTTGTGCACAAGCCATCATAAATTGTTCAATAGTGGATACAATGACTAGTAAATTTCAAGAAAAACTAAAGCAGTCTCAAATAAACATTGCAATATTGCACTTAGCTTATCTTGATGCTTCAATTAATTTAAGACCACAACCATAAAAGTAATTTGTCCAATCTCTCTCACATTCCTTTTTAACAAGTAGAAATCTCTCTTGCATATATATAAACTTATAGATAACTTTGCAATGAGAACATAAACCATTTTTCAAAAGCAATAAATATGCCTTAAAGCTCCTGGAAAGACATCGAAGAACTTTGCAAAGTCAATGGAATGAACCAATATTCAGTCCTAACAGACATCAACGAAAAGCATAAAAATGAAATTCATCCAAGCAAAAGGCTCGCAGATTTTTCATTTATTTAGTCAAATGTACTTGAAAATTTTGTATGATTTGGCTATTGGTGAGTAAACAAGAGGGTTACATGTTAGACCTATAATAACTCTTTGATAGAGAAATATGGTCACTTTTCTCTTAGATAACCATCCATCAAAGAAAGCAAGCAATGTTATTGAATCTAATGTAGCATATTTCCCAATTGCATTAGTTGTTTTTGCTCCATTGCTACATTAGTTGTTTTTTTGTTTGTAAATAAGCAAAATTTATATTAACATAATATACAGAAAATTACAGTCATAGTTCTTCAACCTCTCTATCACACAGTCTGAAACAACACTTAAGCAGTCTGATATCTTAACATAGCATCACCCCGAGGGCCCCTCCCCCAAAGGATAAAGTAGGGCATACATTCTGCTAGCTACTTCCCAAGGTCCCGAGAATAGAACATAACAAAACATGGCCTATAGGGTTATCGAGATTATTCATCGCTAAGCCAGGGGTCTAGAAATAATTCCCCTGGCCCGTGAAAATTACTAACCCACCCATGCGAGAAAAAAAAAACACATGATACATTAAGCAGATACCTACTAGATCCCAAGTCGACAAAGGATGTTACGAGAGCTAGTCCTTAACAAGAGGAAGGATCCCAACCATACCACCCGCATCGCCATTGTTCTCACTGTCCTACAGTTCCTCCGTTGGTCGAGGAGCGAATATCCCCATATCCGGGAGATAAAAAACACCCAGTTCTTTCCTAATTGCGTCTATCTTCATAAGCAGGAGACGAGTATCGACTTACAGCTCCTTCCAGAAGGCCAGATGCTGGATTTCATCCCCACCCAGCTTCTTCTCGCATTCCAAAAGAATTCGGATAAGGAGGCCTTTGATAAACCAATAAAGCGTGAACATTTTCTCATACATGCCCTGGATCGCCCTTGATGAGCTTGGGTCCTGAATCCAACTCTCTAGAACCTCATCATCCAGCGTCAACGAATTATCCAGGACCTCATGCCAGACTCCATTCTCCGACATCTCCAAATAAGCTCTGATGGACAGGGGAATGGATGCACGATAATGCCATGTTGCCTGCGCTGCCTTGGTATGCTCATGAATCATCTGCCTTTTCCTTTGGTTCTACAGGTTCCTTGACATCATCGTGGGGTCCATAATGGTTACAACAAACACATAGAGCACTCCGTTGCACAACACTCTGCCACCTTCCTTCTCACTGCGGAACAAAATCACACCTCAAGTCGTAGGGCCAATTAAACCTCCCCTTTCAACAATTAAAAATAGGGTTACACAGTACTAAGGACATGAAAGATACGCAGGAGGAAATTCCTGTTCCGAACCTCAAATCCAGTGCGCATCCCACTAGTTTCCATTATTACATCCAGTAGCAGCCACCTGATCCTCGTACCACCTTCCTCTGCCATCACCACCCTCTGTAGCCTAATTTTACTATTCACTGCGTGGGATATCACCCGCACGCTCAAACCTGCTAGGTAGGCATCCCATCTACCCGCCCTCATAAAATCACACTCACAACACGCGTCAAATCCAACTTTCATGTGAATGGATTTCCACGCCTCACCCTCCCTTGACCTCACTCGCATCTGGGGGTACTTGATCTCTAGCTGCAACTTGGAGGCATTGTCTTCTGATCTCTAGGTCCGTCAACCTGTCCACTGATCCCTCCCATAACCTTAGATTTCTCGTCACCACTATATTGTCCAAGAGGTCCGCTAGTTTCACATGGTTGAACATCAAGCCATGATCCAGAGCGAGTCTGTGAGAAAATTTTTCTAATATGAAATCCAACCTCTAGTGGTTCGAGACCTTTGAGACAGGTCTACCATCGTGCATATTTTCTACCGTTTTGATAATCACCTCTTAGTCTCCTTACAAGATGATAGGGAGAAGATTTAATGTGATGGCGTTGTGAAATCTTTGAAGGAGACCCTCGAGCTCTGCCACATTATTAGTCTCCCTCCCGACATATCCCCCAAATAGCCATACTATATCCCCATCGTGGTTGCAGATGTTCCCCCTGAATCTCACTTACCTAGGTTTTCCTTTCGAAGCACCGTCAAAGTCGAGTTTGAAGAACCCAACCTACAGTTTGGACCAATGATCAGGGCTCTCCAACGTTTATGGCCAACTGGAGGTCTATCTATAAAATCTGCGATATCCCGAATCCCCCAATCTAGGAGGATTCTTGCCTCGTGATCAATAGTTCGAAGAGCATTACTTGGTTAGGATGAGAGACAAAGGGTTTCCTGAATGTGAGCTTCAATTAAGTGCCATAATTCCTATGTGGTTTGGATTTTATCTCGAAAGATTCATTGATTTGTCTCTTTCCATATTTCCCATAGCATGAAACCAGGAAACAACTGCCATAATATATTGACCATAGGGTTCAAAAAGGGGTTATTTGTCCTTTCTATGATGGATTGGTCAGGGAGCCCTTTGACTCTGGCTAATTGATGTAATATTCCCGCCCCCCTATCCCAAATAGCTGATGCAAAAGGACACAAATCCAGGAGGTGGTTCATAGACTCTTCCTCGGCCTAACACAAACAACACCACGTGGGTCTAGGAAATCCCCTTCTTCTGAGGTTTTCCCACGTTAAGATTCTTCACTTGACCACCATCCACAAGAATGTGGCCACCTTTGGCCAAAGGTTCGCTTTCAAGATCTTTTTCCACTTTGGGGCCTCCCCATGATCCTGACATACTGCAACAATGAAGTAGGATTCCTTCACCAAGAATGTCCCCTTTGCCTTGTACCCCCATATTATCTTATCCGTGTCCTCATTTGTCCTTATGTTACGTTCCTGAAGATCATCCCATAATTCATTACAACTTTCATATCTACTGATCTCTTTCCAATCCTCCAATTGCCTCCAGCTTCTGAAAAATCCCTGCCCTGGGTTCCCCTCCCAATAATACTTAACTTTTGTCCCCCATGTAAGGGAGGTTAGCCTCCACGTGTCGGCCACTGCCCCATCGTTGACATGGGCGGTAGTTGTTTCCACAAGTCCTTCCAGAAGTCTGTTGACTCCCCATTCCTGATATCCCAGAAGCTATGATCTTGGATGAGATCCTTTCTCTGTTTTATAGAATTCCAGATAGGAGATCCATTCCATAGATCATTGCACCTAATGAGATCTCTCTTATCCCAACCCCTTGCATATTTATAGTGCCAAAAGCGCACCCAAGGTTCTTTTTCATATGATACCCATTGCCACCAAATCTTGGCTCTCATTACCATATTGCTGACCTCAGGATCCCTAAGCCTGAGCCCTCCTTGGGCTTTAGGCTGGAATAGGGTCTCGAAGCCGACTAAGGCCCACTTTTATTTTTCCCCTGAGCCTCCCCATAGGAAGGTCCTCTGTATATGGCTAACTTTCTTGAGGATGGATTTGGGGGACGCCATGACTGAGAGCAGATACATGGGCATATAATGTAGAATAGTTTTGACTAGGATGAGTTTTATGGGAAATTTAAGAAGATGAAGAATCCAACTCGCTAATTGTTGCTTCATTCGGTCAATAAGGTCCCTCCAGGACATTTGATGAATTAACGAATCAGATAGTGGCGCCCCAAGATATTTGGATGGAAGGGAACTCCTCTAGAATCTAAGAATGCGTAAGATGTTCTACTAAGTAATTCTTGGGGTATTGAAGAAAAAATTTTGTGACTTCTCCTCATTAACTGCCAATCTTGAGGCATAAAATAAAATCTTAAGAACTCGTTTAATCCCTTTTGCATCCTGCATCGATGCATGCCTCGTTAACATAGTGTCATCCACGAACTGCTGGTGTGACTGAACGGGGGCATTTGGATGAAGAACCTAGCACTTGAGAGCCCAAGCCTTCACTATAGCCTTGATGGAGCATCCCAAACCCTCCACAAGAAAAATAAAGAGAAAGGGAGACAAAAAATCCCCCTGATGTATACCTCTCATGGTCTAGAACGGTTCCAAAGGAATTCCATTGAATATTTTTGAAAAGAAGGCAGAAGAGTCCAAATTATAAATCCAACTGACCAAATCCCTACTGAAACGAAAATCCAACATCATCTCCCGCACATACTTCCAGCTAACTTTATCATAGGCTTTGGCTAAATCGATCTTCAACATCATGCCCAGCTTCCTGGTTGTCGTCAGGGAATGAAAAAAATTGTGAACCAGGATGATGCCATCAAATATCTAACGCCCTTCCATGAACCCAAATTGTTCTGGCGAAATCAAACTAGGAAGGAGGGGTTTCATCCTGTTGGAAATAACTTTTGAAATTATTTTATATATAACATTACACAAAGAGATAGGTATGAACTTACCCGAGGAGTCAATGCCCTCACTTTTGGGGGTGAGCAACAGAAAGGTGGTATTGAACGCACCCAGCACTCGCCTAGACACCCGATAATCCTCCACTATCTACCACACCTACTTCTTGATGAGGTACCAAAAATGGTGAAATAAATTCACAGTGAAGCCGTCCATCCCAGCGGCCTTTACCTCCTCCATCTCGTTCACCACCTCCTCTACTTCACTTAGGGTGATCGTTCTCATGAGAATGTCATTTTTCTCTATCCTGAATTGGTTCCTCCATGAGTTCTTTGTAGTATCTGGCCAACTCCCCTTTGATCTCCTTTCTCTCCTCCAATCGTTCCCCGTTCTCATCTTTCAAATAAGCTATCCTATTCCTTTACCGGTGCTGGATGGTGGATCTATGAAAACATGACGTATTGCGTTCTCCCTCTTTGAGCCACTGATTCCTTGATTTTTGTTTCCATAAGATTTCCTCTTGCACCTCCCTAATCCACACTTTTTCCATTATCTGCCTTTCCTCTATCTTCAGTGCCTCATCATAACTCTCCCTCATCCCCTTCCATTGGATCTCCTCCAAGCACATTATGAGGTGTCATTTATCTTCGAGGATGTTACCAAAGATATCTGTGTTTGAGACCCACAACTTAGCCTTAATAGCTTTCAGCTTCTACTGGAAACGATACATGGTCGATTCATTTGTCCCCACCTCCTTTTTCCACCATTCTTCCACCGTAGATTTGAAATACAGGTAGCTTAGCCAAAAATATCCAAACCTAAAGGGCCTCCCCCAGGCCTCTCCTTCTTGAACCCAGGAGAAACAAACTGACCAGTGGTCCGAACTTGCAGCTGGGAGGACCAATTCCTGGGTATCTACACCGTTAGCTGGGAGCGCTTCAGAAACAAGGAACCTGTCCATACAAGAAGAAATATGCCTCTCCCACCCTTGTTTGTTGTTCCATATGAACATCTGATTGTTCATTCTTACATCCACAAGTCTCAAGTCCTCAATCATTGTCTTGAAGTTATGACTCGTTGGTTCCAGGACCTTGCGTCCTCCCTTCTTTTCTTCCAGGGAAGTGATCATATTGAAATCACCCCCTATAATCCAATGCTTACCACTTACCTAGTTGTTCATCCCAGAGAGCTCCCTGATGAACTCCAACTTGAGAGAATGAGTTTGCGAACCATATACATTAATGATGATGCTTACCACCGCTGATCCCACCACTTTAGCTTCCCCTATATATTCATATGCGAGGAAAGGAAATTACCTAAACCAATAAATATGGGGTCCCATAAAGTTGTTAGTCCACCAGACATCCCTCTTGTCGGTACCTATTCTCCTAGATATTCCATCCATGGCCTCCACTGAGCACTTAGTCTCCTGTAGGGGAACCATTGTGGGTTTTTATATTTTTATCTTATTTCTCATCATTTTGATCTTCTCGGGGTTACCTATGCCCCTTATATTCCACGACATTGTCTTCATTGAGATAGCTTCTTGAGGGCTACTTTTATTGTCAGGTATTGGCTCGAGTCCACCAACATTGCCCCTACCTTTGTAATTCTCTTTCGGTTGGTTCTCCTGCCTCGTTTCTCTGATATTTCCTTAAACTTCTGCTTATTTTCCTTGATTTTGTCCCACGCGATTCCGAGGGTTTTGGATTTCGCCGTCTTGAGGATGGCTTCCTGCTGCAGAAGGACACATTGAGCTGAGACATACCCTTCTTTCTTGTTCGTGCATGACTATTTAATCTCATCCAGGTTCAACTCCCCTAGTTCCACGTCTTCCTCCTCCTATCCCATTTCCACATCCCCAAAATCACTTGCTTTAGTTTCCTCCTGATTAGTGACCCCTTTCTGCTCCTCTTCCAGAGAAGCACTTATTGTCCCTCCTTTTTCAACCATGGTGTTCTCATATGGAGTAACCCCATTTTCCGGTAACTAATTCAGAGTGTCGAACCGATTGGAGGTCAGGGGTGTGGGTGTGGCTTCCCCACCATCCCCGTTCCTTCCCTGTCACTGTTTTTGGGTGACCTTGGTGAATCCCTCATTGTCCACCTCCTCCTTTTGTTTTCCTGATGCAGCCGCACCATTCCTCAGGAAATCCTTAAACAAATGGTTGTGCATATGGCATAATCTACATTGACAAGGCACATGTTCACAATCTAGAGGTTGAACCCAATCCTTGTCTTCCCAAGTGAGATTTATTTCTTCCGGCAACTCCTTTGAAATATCCATGTAAACACAGATTCGCGCATAACAGGTGCAGCAGGTTCATTTTTTCTACTCATAAACCTTCATAAACTCACCCAACATTTTGCCTATATCCTCTAGGATCTCATGCTCCCAATATTTGCTTGGAAGGGAATACAACCTGATACAGATGGGGGCCCTCTTCAAATCTTCCATTTCCGGATTAAAGCGCCTGTGTTAGGGTTTTAGGAGGAGCCCCGCCGAGTTAAAAAAATATGGCCCCCCTTCAAAAATCTGGTCTCTGTCTTCCACATTAAAAAATACTATTGTGAAGAAGCCTTCCGAACCTAACAGAAGGTCATAATTGCCGTTAGGTTTCCATACTCCCTGGATCCATTTCACTAGGTCACCCCAAACAAAAACCTACATTTAAAACTCAAAGCCAACCAACAAACACATTACTTTTTGCTCAAAATGATGTTTCACAGGCACCCCACAAATTTGGTCACAAACAAGCAAAACCCTCTATCCAGAATTGAAAACCAAACAACAAACACACCACCTTTTGCCGAGAACACTGTTTCACAACCAACCCACAAATTTGGTCGCTCGTGGACTGCAACAAAGAAACCTCGATAGAAAGAAAAAAAAATCAGTTGCAGAAGCTGAATCTCTCAATAGAAGCTATTTGTAGCCTAAACGCATGGAAAGCCAAGCTTAAGGATAGGCGAAAAAACAACACAACCAACCAATTTCCTGGCAATTGTGAATAACATGAAAGCATGTTCTCTCCATCAAATGCAAAATTAAATGTTTGTTCTTGATTTAAGCGCTCCCTAGTAATCTATATAAGCAACATTAAACACCAACCCACAAACACATTGAACTGTTGACATAATATTGAGGCTTATTCAAATACCTTTATTGTTTGGAGGGGTTTGGTGAGATACATCCCATGGTTGGGGTCTTGGTAATGGTATCCATATTTGTCTTGGGATAAACCTTTTACAGGCTTTCGGAACTTTTGCTGATGCATCTTTTTGAGAATGGTTTTGGTTATTGGTCCATGTGAAAAAAGCTGAGTATTTCAATACTTTCTCTTCTTATTAGCTTCTTCTGGAGGAATTGGGATTAGTGGGTGATTTGGCAGGGGAATGGAGGCTTATTAGATGGCGTTGATGTCTTAGTTCAGGCTTTAAATTTTTTTGTCCAAATGTATTTTTTGTCAGTACCAGAATTGTGGATATTTTTTTAGAATTTCATAAGGAAGAGAAACTGAAAAGACAAAGGATTCCCATCTTGCCTGGTTTGGAAGATGATATGAATGTTGGTTATTTTTATGGAGCAAATTCAAAAGGTTTATGTGGTGGTGACATGTTTTTAAATCTTAACTTTGAACACTCTTTTCGCCTTTGGATGGGATGTGGCAGTGGATCAAATACTAAAGCTGAATTATTGGCACTATGGGGTTTTCTCTGGTTTGCTAATTATAAAGGTATTGTTCATCTACAGGTGGTAGGTGATTCTAAAGTGATTGTGGAGTGGGTAGTTGAAAAATCAAGGATACAGGTCCTTAGATTGGAACAATGGTGCTCTCATATTGTGGAATTAAAACATAATTTCTCTAATATATCCTTTTCCCATATTTATAAACAAATCAATTGGTTGAAGATGTTTTTTCAAAGAAAGTTGTGGGCCTTATGGATGGATAGATACAATTTGAAGAATTGATAGGCAATTCTGTATGTTCAAAGGGATCTCTTTTTTGCTTTTAGATGATCGGAACTGTACTTAGACAATAGTTTAATCAATTTTTTGATGTATTAAAAGATGACAGTTGTATTAGTTCCCGAAGATTAAAATATGCTATTGTAAGACTATTAACGGAGAGACAGTTTTTTTTAAGAATAGGCTAAGCTAGACAACCTCTTATTATGGCTGGAAGATGTAGACTGATATGTTGAGAAAAGTTATCTGGTTTTGAAAAGATGTATTTTTGGACATTGTTTTCTTTGATTCATTTTTTATGAATAGCAAGATAACCGTTTTTTTCTTGAAAAAAGAAATTGAGGTTGCACATGAGCACTCAAGTGTCTTGTGGATACCAATGCTAAAATCCCCCCAAAGTCCAAGGATCGCTCGGGATTGAAATGAGGCTACACATAACGTTGCTTTGACAATACATGTTATAAACCCATGACACGTACTAGCAATAGGAACAACTGTCCTTACGGACTTTGGGCATTCAATGAAAAAGATCTTCGAGCACCAACATTACCACGTCGCCAATGCATGGGGCACATCCCATAAAGTATACATCATATACACACAACCAATAACATACTAAATAAATTGACAATTAAAAAAAAACAATTTAATTTTAATTGTCCAAACCTAAAATCGAATATTAGCAATATGGAAAATTACGAAGTATACAACCTAAACAAATGTCCTAGAGCGATCCATATATATCCCTTGAAAGAAACATAATAAAACAAAAATAATAAGTTTAATAGTTTACAAATTCAACACTATATATTGTATATATATTATTCTACTTAGTCCTTGACATCATATACTTTGAATACTTTGTAAACTACTTCTCAATCCCTATTCATCAACATGTTCAACCTTATCACTATCCTCATCACCTCAATTATCACTATCGCTCTAAGAATATTTTTATAGGTTTGTTTTTTTTTCCATAGAAAAATTCAACTTACTATTAATATGCGGAATAGTAAATATATTCAGCTGTCAAACCATACATAGGTAAACAATCCCTGTCAGTAGAAGGACCAGGGAGAAAACTGTCGAATAGACAACATAGTGTCAACAACTAGTTCAGAACATTCCCATAAAAATAGAGCCACATGTCACTAAAGAATCCACTAGTCAGAACAGGAAGACATCCTGTAGATGGACAGTAACCATATGCCATAGCAACAAATATGTACATAACATAATATAATATAAGTCCCATGTCTGTCGGCCGCTAATACCATAGCCCATCCAAAGGCATTGACGACAGAAGAGTAACAGATAATCAAAGCAAAATACATTAGCATATAGCTAAGTTTTAAAAACGTTATTACATCTGAATTGAAAGTAACCCAAACAGCTGCTAAAAGAGGCTGAAGTATATAAGCTGCAAAATGATTGTGAATATGGAAAATCGCCCAACAAGTAGTTGGACCTTGTGCAATTTAAGGATATGCACATAGAACTATTAGTCATATAAAAATATCAATGCCGCATATAACTGAAATGATATCAAAATGAGTGTATAAATAGAAAAAATATATGCATCATTTCCAATGTAAATGATAAGAACCATGAGAAAAAAGTATATCCTCCCGCCATTCCTGCCACATGATGACCCCCGCCTGAGAGTTAAGAGCCCGCTTGGAGAGCATATCCGCCTCCGTATTAACCTCTCTGTAGATATGAGCAAAATGAGTGTGCTCAAATTCAAGGATTAGCTTTCGAGCCGCTTCCATCCAGTGAGTGAGTAGTAGAACATTGAGTGGTGAATTGCCTCTAGCCCAAGAGATAATAGATAACGAGTCACCCATTATCACAAGTGAGGAAATCTGCCTCGATCGAGCAAAGAATAGCAAGAGCCATAGGGCACATAATTCATTCCTTGTATTGGATCCAATACCCAAATTTAGCCAGATATGGAAAGAGACAGTGTTGGTAATGTGAATGGTTGCACCTGCCTCTCCCATCCCATTTCGACCCACAGCAGCCCCATCAAAGAAGCCACATGGGTACATCAGGACCAGAGGAGCCATCCGACATCTCTTACCCAGAGCATTCCTGCCACCAACAGCTCCATGAATTGAAATATATTCCTTGTGTGTAGCAAGGGTTCTAAAGTAGATCCCATCACGATAAGGTATAGAATTTTCAAATATTTGAGAATTGAGAGCTTTCCACACCTCCTAGATCATAAAGTATGGGAGCTCAGTGCAACCACTGGAAAGACGGGACCATGCACCTAGACATTCACAAAGAGAAGTATGTCTCCAGCGGAATTGTATACCAGAGATAGTTGCAATTTGCTTCCAAAGATCCATGATGAAAGGACAGGAGGAGAAAAGGTGAGCAACATATTCCTCCTGTGAACAACAGAGGGGGCACCATCCTGGCCCAATGAAACCACGACGACATAAATTGTCCCAAGTAAGAATCTTTCTTACACAATGCTAGCCAAATAAAACATTTTATCTTGAGTGGTATGGCTAGCTTCCATATAGTTTTATCCCACCACCGAGTCTTAGTATGAGACTCAGCAAACATTGCATCATATGCCAATTTAGCTGAAACATTGCCACAAGACACATCCCACGACCAAGCTAGTCTATCCGATGAGTCAGCTAATTGAATGTTTGATTGATAAAACGACCTGATATATTCTTCCCATTCATTCCCCAAAGTGCCAGTCAATCCCAGCTGTGGAGCCGAGATCCATAGAGAACGCCCATCCTTATACTGACCTGCCGCATGTGCAAGAGTGCAAAATCCATTTGTTCTGAGGTGGGTCCTTAATTCCAACGACAAGATATGACCAATTGGTCCCCCTAAGATCGGGTCAAGTCCCAGTTTAATGTCACAACCATTACTAGGAATCCATGCAATCCATTGCGCAATAACATTGAAAGATCCCATCATTCCATTCCAAAAATGTGATACACCCATAGTAGTAGGACGACCCAAACGAAGCCAACTTGCAACAGATGTATTTTTCAGGTACTTGGCTCTGATAATCCTCCCCCAAACAGAATTATCAAAGAGTGAGCTTCAAAGGCTTTTTGCATGTAGAGCCTTGACAAAAAGATCCAGTTCCTTTATATTCCATCCCCCCAAGTTCTAGGGACAGGCCAAAATAAACCATTTCATAAGATGAAATTTTTCTTGTGCTCCACCACCCGACCATAAGAAGCTGAACAGCTTCCTCCGAATAAGACTGAGGATGGATCTTGGAGTTTTACATAGTGAAAGCCAGTAGACACCTAAATTCTGCAGAACAGCTTTTGCCAGCGTAAGTTTGTCTCCCATGGATAAGTGGCGAAAGCTCCAATGACTAATACGCATTTCAAATCGTCTAACAAGCCATGTCCAGTCATTTATCAGGTAATTAGCAGGCTTAATGAATAAACCCAGATATTTCGTTCCAGCATCGATCTCCTTGAATTTTAAAGGCAATACAGAACTTATCGACTGTTCCACATCAGTCAATAGGGAATGTTTCAAAAATTGAGATTTTGTATAACTGATAATCATACCAGAAACCGAGCAGAATAAGTCAAGTATCTTCTTATATTGGATCCACTCAGCAAGGATACCCATACCAAAAAGCATAACATTATCCACAAAAAGAGAGTGTGTAACATAAATATCTCTTGTAATTTTAATGCCAACAATCAACCCCTCCCTTTTTGCCTTGTGAATGGATAGACTCAGTCCTTAAATGACCAATAGGAAAAGAAGCGATGATAGTGGACAACCCTGACGAAGACCCCGGGATGCTTTAAAGAATTCCGTTGGATGACCATTAATCAGTATAGCATAATTTACCGAAGTTATATAGGCCATAATCCATTTCATCACCTTCCATGGCAGGCCGATCTGGATCAGAATTAATCTCAAGAAATTCCAGTCCACCCGATCATATGCTTTCACCAAGTCCAATTGTAGGATGAGTGCATCAAGTCTCTTCTGCTTTATTGTGTGAAAAATTTCCTGAGTCACCCCCACAGCATCATGTATCTGACGGCCCTGTAGAAAACCATACTGGTCCATGGATATATGTCTTGAAAGTATTGGTTTGATCCAATCAACTATAATCTTGGAAATAATCTTGTAGATTAAATTGCAGAGGGCAATAGGCCTGAACTCATTATAATTATTCGGATGGGATGTTTTCGGAATGAGTGCCAAATAAGTTGATTTTATTGCCCCAGAGACAGTGCCTAATTTCCGAGACTCCTCCACAGCCATTTGGAGTTCCTCCCCCATAATATCAAAGAAATGGATAAATAGTTCCACCGACCACCCATCCGGGCCAGGAGATTTATGTTTAGCAAAACCCCGCAAGGTGTTTTCCACATCCATCAAAGTAACATCCATAAAAATACAATCCCCCTCCAAATCATTAAACATCTGAGGGTATTCCTTAATAATCTTAAATTGTTCTGCCAATGTTGTGTTTTTTGGGTCACAGTAGTATTCCTGAAAGTGACGAGCTGCCTCATTCATCAATTCCTCATCCCCCCTGATCCGCCGACTCGTGTGATCATTAAGATCCCAAATGGACTTTTGCATCCTTCGAGAATCCGCGAATTGATGAAAAAACTTTGTGTTCAGATCCCCAGCTTTGAGCCATATGGCACGGCTCTTCAAGCTCCAAGTTTCCTCCTGAATAAGAAGAATATTCAATTTTCGGCTCTCCATTGAAGAGAGTTTTGTAGTTTCCGCTAGGCTTAGCCCCGGACCCACAGATCGCTGCATCAATGTTTTCATTTCCTTTTCTATCTCAGCAAGTTCTGTTCCCATCAATGCTTTTTTATTTTTTTCCCACAAAATAGTATAATCTTTAATGGCCTTGAGTTTCACTGCCAGCTTGTCCATCGCAGATCTCTCCCCCGAAACATCCATATGTTGCCAATTAGTTCTCACTCCCGTAGTGTATTCAACATCCGAAAGCCATGTAGAGTTGAATTTGAATGGGAAAAAGTGGTGAGAGGCCTCCACATCAAATTGAAAAATAATAGGAAGATGATCACTAATTTTAATTTGTTGTATCCGGGACCTGTAATTTTGGAAGCAATCTAGAAGAGATTCAGAGATTAAGAAACGATCAATGCATTTCTGAATCAGATTTTCATCCTTTCTACCATTTGACCAAGTTGGAGCCAATGGCCACGGAGCCACATCAACCAGGGAAAATTTCGTGAAAAGATTACTGAAATAGGATCCCAGGGGATCCCGCCTAGCCAATATGCCCCAGAACTCCTCATCCCCCCATGTGAAATTCAAATCCTCAGCAAGAATTAAGTTCTCCAATTCCAGCAGATGACCCGAGACAGCCATGTCCCAGAAAGCCACCCTATCACAATAAGGTCCATAACAATTGATAATATTTATGTTCTTTTCTGATCCCCTGATATTTCCAGACAATAAAATACCCAGAGTGATGATAGATGGATTTAGTCTGAAAACCAAAGGGTTCCAAGCAGCTAAGAGACCACCAGAAAGACCAACAACATCCACAGTGCACACCATCCAACCCGACTGAACTTTGTTAAAAAAAATGCGGGCCTTCTCCCCGTAAACCATAGTTTCCCGAAGAAGTACCAAATCAGGATTGATAATATGTAGTACACGCTTGAGGGCCAATTGTTTGGGTAGACCCCCCACACCCCGGATATTTAGAGAGAAAAAAATCATTTTCGAACCCTTGCAAGGGCTTTCATTCCTCTAAGAGCCCGGGTATCAGAAGAGTTGGGGGAGTCTACCTTACATCGGTCATCCTCCATCCCCCCAGAGTGACCTTCTTGTTTTTTCTGGCACTTCTCGTTTTCAATGGAGAAAAATCCTGGGCCAGTCCACCCCTATGTGCCCCCTTTTGAACACAAATGTCTCCTAATGTTTTATGAAGTATCACAGAGTTATTGTTATTAATATCCCCATCCAGGCCAGTGTTCTTCATACCCGAAATACCCCCCAAATCCTCACATGTGGGCTCAATCACATCCACCATCCGATTTTTGAAAAATGTAGGGATGGGCGTCTTCTTTACCATATCTGAATATGATGGAATAAGTAAAATTTTATCTATTGGATCTGATGTCATACCAGGTCCCACATTGCGACAATCTATCCCCGACAGATTCACAGGATTATGACCATTGGACCCCTCCACCCTTATAACAGAATCAAGAGCAATCCCACCGGGATTCATCTCATTTTCCCCACTCACAAATACATCCGGTGCAGGGTTAGCCAGCTCAGAATCAGTGGAGATAATAATAGTCGGGGAAATGGATGTAGGTAGACCGGGGGAGACAGATAAAACCGGGGAGGAATCGGATGGGCTACTAAATGTTGTTCTCACAAACGGCTCATTCTCTGAGACAGGGACATCGTTCCCAGGCGATTCATAAGTAACCTGCTCAGACCCAGAGGATTTTGCTGCCATAGTAATGTGATGACGACGACTCAAATAATTTCCATTATTTCCATTGTTTAAATCTAAAGCATTTATAAATGAAATATCCAAATCATTTAGTGAATGGAAAAAGATAGGGTCCTGTGTTTCCAACTTACGAAACAAGGCCGAGTCAGGAGCAGGAAGGGTGGGAACCCTGTTGGAGAAGCCATCCAGCGAGCCCGACGCATCCAACTTGATGTCACTACCATCATCAGATGACCAGAAAGGTCCCCCTTCCTTAAGACGACCAGAAGATGCCTGTGCCTTGCATTGACGCCACAAGTGCCCCACCCCTTTGCAATTTGAGTAGCGGAAGGGGATGCCCCAATAGTTGATGATCTGTGAGAGCTTACGGCCACGCCAGTTAATGTGAAGAACATCAATAAGCCCCAAAGAAATATCCACCTCAACAAGTACTCGACCCATATGGCGGTCAAACCCAGTAAGATGATCCTCATCAACATGAAGAAACCGACCAATACAATTACCAATGGCTTCGAAAGCCCCACGGTTCCAAAGTGTCAGTGGAAGTCCAGGAAGGAGTACCCACAAATGTCGTAGCCGAACCGAAGCAGTTTCCGGATCAAAATCGATCTGCCATTTCTGTAACATTAAGCTACATGCACCATAAATCCATAGTCTCTCCAGAATGATGGAGCAATGTGCTTCTTGTTCAAACTTAAAACCATACCAGCCACAAGCCATTGCGAAAATTTGGGGGCTATAATTCAGAATGGGATTCCACTTCTCCGTAACCCATTTAACAATGTCTTTTCGGTTCATAGCATGGTACGAGAACTTGCCCACCAGCACCGTCATATTGAATTCCACGATTTCTTCCAGCTCCACATCTCTTCCCACAGTTAACTAGACCTCCCCAGGTCTACAAAAATATTTCTCATTTAGCCTTCTAGCCGTGCGAGAGGAAGGCACTGTTTTGTCACAGTTACCCAGTCCAGGCATCCCCCTAGCACTACCAACAGATGGGTCCGAACCCGAAGCATCAACAGGTGTCCTCCCAACAGACAGATGCCCCTTTGTCGACTTGACACGAGGCACCACCTGTCGATAATTTGAGTTAAGTGCCTGTTTCCCTTTTAGCTGGTTTATGAAGAAAGAATCCGGCTTAAATAAACCAGCCTCCTCAATCATGAAGTCCGAGATGTTCATATTGTTGTCCGCTGGGATTACGGAATTTGGCATGTTATCCCCCATTCCAGCAGCCAGAAGACACAACACCCAGGGTTAAACTTGCAGTCACGAGTTCTTTTTCACACTTAGCCGACAATAAAACCCTGTCAGTTGTGTCACCCACAGTGTCAATGCCAACGGCAGCACCGACCACAAGAGGATATCCGTTTAGACACCAAACGGCAGCCAGAATGGAAATAAACGAGGGTATTTTTAGTAATGGAATACTGATAGTGATGTGGTCCAAACGCCGATACCAACCGCACCGAGTTGTAGTAGTTCCAGTAGCCTGAAAAGGTGTTAAATCCCGTCGATATAGTGATATAACCCCCTTATAACATGTCGCTGACAACGGATTCCAAAAATACTCAAGTTAAAACCCTTGCATCGACATTTCCGGCAACCAGTATCAGCTGTTTAAACTTTCCATTTGCCCAAACAGGCTATCCTCGAACCCTCGCCCAAAACGCCTGTAGAAACCCTCCATCGCCCCTCCATCCAACGAGATCGAGATCGAGATCGAGGGATCTCCCAATTTTGATAGGTTTGTTTAATCAACAACAACACCGTCTCTTGTAATAGCAATTATATATAAACTTATAAGAACATATATCAATTCATATGTATTCATTAAAATATTAATCATATAGAAAATGGTTAACTAATATATATATAAACTTATAAGAACGTATATCAATTCATATGTATTCATTAAAATATTAATCATATAGAAAGTGGTTAACTAATATATCTTGATGGTCACTTTAACTCGAGAATCATCAAAATATTAATTATATAGAAAGTGATTAACTAACATATCTATTAATCATATAGAAAGTGGTTAACTAATATATCTTGATGGTCACTTTTAACTCAAGAATCGTTGTCCTCTTTTTGTATGCAGCCGTATTATCCTTCTTAGCAATAAATTTTATATCTTTCTTTATTATCGTTTCATTGTAATCTCATTTGTTTTTAGTGGTAAATATGGTTAAACAATAGTGTTTGTTGGGGTGTAGATTAGTCGATAAGTTTGTGTAAACTTTGTAAAGGAGGTTGTTGGTTCAAACTTTGAATAACCCATCTTCCATTGTGATGGGATCGGTGGTTTCATTTAGAATTATAGTAATAGTGGACGGAATTGGATCCCTACACCTCATATCACGTGAATACTAACCCCATCCTAGTTGTCAATTCCCCTAATTACAAAAAAAATGATAAACAATAATAATCATAATAAAATATAAATGATTCATAAAATAAATAATCTAATGTTAATCATGTTTTTACCTTTATGTACCCTTTTATGCTAAAATTGTGATAATCAAATTTATTAGGTCTTACTTCAATGACCTTCATTCATAATAATTATAAGATAGTTCGAATGAAATATGTTTACAAAACAAAATTAAACCAACTTTAATTATTACCTATCATTTTTTGTTTTTTCCCTTAATTTCTTGAACCCCGTTTTCCAAGCATCCACATTTAGGGTATCCCATTTCTCGTTCTAATACTAATAAAAGATACTCACAATAAGGATTTGATATCAATTTTCTACATAAGGTGTCCTGCACCTCTCATATATTTGTCTTTTGTGATTGAATCAATGACCCTTTCCTTCCACGATGATGAACCATGTAGTTCTTGGTCAATTATGCTTTGAATTATTTTTTGTGTTTGGATATAGTTTGCTTTAGTCCACATGCCTATATATATATACTAAAAAAAATGAATCACATACCAAAATTAAAATAAAAGATGCTATTTATAAAGAAGTTATGTTTCCTTCAATGAGACATTATCAACGCCTATTTGTTTCTTTATGCTATGAATAATGGTGAATATGGTGGATCTTGTAAACAAATGTTATTTACCAAGAAGTTATGATTTCTTCAATGAGACATTATCTATTTGTTTCCCTATACCATGAGCAATGGGAATATGGTAGATGTGTGGCAATATTGATAGTGGAAAGGTGATTATCCTGGAGGGGGTTGTGTGCAAGGGGCTCAAGATATGGAGTGGCTGTGTGTGTGCAAGTAAGGGGTGTGGAGGTGTGTCATGATATGGAGATAGCTTACATGCATACATGTGTTATGAGATGGAGGTTGAGTATGAGGCATGTATTGTGGTGGTGGTTTATGATATTTAATAGTTGTGGGAAGATCAAATACCAATTAAATAGTACTAGGACTAATTGGGAACTTCATCAAAGAGTTTTGCAAGAAAGAAAAATTGTCATTATTTTATATAACTAGATTTGAAATGGTAAATTTAGTAGTCCCAAATAAATGAATACTTCAAATTAGTTATATGTCATATATAATTTCATTCTTCTAAGAAATTTAGCTTGTTCCTTATTGATTTTGGACTCCTATCTAAAAGCAATCTATTATATATCTTTATATTCAATTGTAGTTCATGCCTTAATTTGTTAAAAGGGTTGTGAAGAGGATAATGACCAGATCTTCAGATCAAGAACAACACTGGTTTCTTTGTGAATCAATGTGGAATGTCAAGCAAGTAGCAGATGATAATGTTTAAAGAGCGCATTTGGTTACAACTTTGATAATCCGTGCCTTTAATTGGTACATGAAATACTCCCTTGGGCAGGCAATAACCTTAGCTGATATTAGAACTGCGCTGGTAGCATAGTTCAAAAAACCAAAATATGAGTCACAGTGTATCACAGAGTTAAAAAGTAACCTCATCTAGTCCCATGGAAGGGTTTTGATCCCATCAACATGAAACATGTAAGATTAATCAGTAATTAGTTCTAACAATATTAAATAATGTTGAAAATGTGAAGGGTGTATTTCTAATATATTACTTGTGGTAATGTCCCTTATGGACATGCAAGGTGGAGGACCATGCGCTTGGTGGTTCAATAACAACTTTTGATGTATTATACACTTCTTCTTGTAATCCCCCCCCTTGTCAACTTACAACCATATTCAAGGGATGTTAGAGAAAGTAACCATAAAATAAAATAACAAGTTTTGCTTAGCAAAACCTTTTCTTGAAGATCAAAGTCACGTTAGCACAAGAATTGCTTGAACTTTGTAAGATTTCAAGATATTCATCACCACCACACATTGTCAAAAGCTAACGCCAATTAGGGATGCACTCATTTTGATGTCTGCTGATTTATTTTATTTCAAGAGGGTTGATAGAATTATAGTCATACTTTATGTTGTGTTTGCTTTTGGGGAATTGAACTATCACTCACGTTTTGACTTTGTTGGACATAGGACTACAATGTGATTTCCAAGTAACTCTCACTTTGTTTAAGATATAATGCTATAACTTCCTTTTCAAGCAAGGAGAAGCTTGAGGATGGGGCATATATGAGATTACATTGATTATGTATGAACAAGTAAAATAGAAGGACATATTAAGTATGTTTTAGAACATTGCTAAAAAGTAAGTATATTGCAAGTCAAGACATGTTTGAGATAAATAACATCAAAACTATGATCCTTTTTTATAAGTCTCATAGATTCTTTCCATAGTTACATATAAAAAATAAAAACACAAAATTGCTCTATTTTTACTATATGCTAGGTTTGATCTCTATTTGGATAAATCATCTGTGTGTTATCATTTCGATCCCAGTTAGGTATATGTGACTTTAGGTAGATGTGACTTTACCTTGTTGGAATTTGTTAAACAATGTAATCAAGATTTTTGTATGGTAGTTTATAATTTAAGATATTGGTCTTTTTGTTTTTTAGTGCATATAACATTGTGTGAGAATATAAAATTTTGTATGTGATGCATTTATGTTGGTCTTTCCAACTATATTCATTATATAATGAGATAGTAACTTGGATATATTTTAATTAAACCTGCGAACACATCATGTAAGAAACAATCAATATCGATTCACATATTCAATGGTGACTTCAATTTGAATATAAAATTATAAATGTGGAAATTTTTAATCCTTGGATGATACAATAACTGATTACAATATTTAACAAGTTGCACGACATTGAAATTATAGTATATTGAAGTATATTTTATTAGTCACTATTCCATTGTGTGTATTATTTTATTACGTAGAACATATTCTAATTCCCATCGCACCCCTCAAATAGAAAATTTGGAGAATTGATCATGGTCACTAACAATGTACTATTTATTAAACCCACAACATTTTTCAAAGATTTCCGCTTTCCATATAGTTATATATATAAACTTTCCAAAGAAGAAACATAAACATACATTTTGCAGGTGCAAAAGAACACTCGAAATAAACTGTATGTTGAAAACAAACGACGGTTGGATTTACAAAGGAGCTAAAAAGAAAACAACTAAAGTGCTAATGACCTTCCATTCATCTTTATTTTAATAGCATTCCATCTTGACATATATGTCCCCCAGAGAAGGTTCCAAATGCTATATCTGTAGAGATGTATCATGATTTTTGAGACTCAAAGAGATAACTAAATCCATGTGAAAATCCAAATTATTATATCCATGTAGTCTCTTCATCCCCTTAATTGGATTTCATAGCATCTTTAATTGTTGTGGGGAACACCTGTCACGTTTCTGATCCCCTTGGTTCCTTTTAGAGTGATGAGGGAACAACCTTGAAGAACTTGCTAATTTTTTTTCTTCTTTAAACTCATCCACAACTCTGCTCTTTTACACAGCCGTAATTGTTTTTGGTTCGCAATTCCCTAATACACGATTTGCAGGTCGGCAGTTGAAAGGGCAGAACGCTCAAATCACAGCATCGAACAAAATACGACTCCGAATTCCACATTCCGCTATGGAAGTCAGGAATTCAGAACACCAAAATAATCGGCTTCGAACAAAATACGACCCCGACTTCCGTATTCCGTAGTGCGGGAGTTAGAAATTTGGGACGTCAAATACACCATCTCAATGATTTACGCCTCCAACTGCTGCACTCTGCATCCGCGATGCGGGAGTCAGAAAGTCGGAACCCCAATTCCACTATTTCGACAAAAATGCGCTTCCGACTTCCGCACTCCGCATCTGTGATGCGGTAGTCGGAAAGTCGAAACACCAATTCACTATCTCGACGATTATACGCCTCTGAATTCTACACTCCGCATCCATGGCGTGGGAGTCAGAAAGTCGGGATGCCAAACACACGGCGTCGAGAAAGCGCGCTCCCAACTTCCGCATTCAACAGTGCGGGAGTCGGGAGGTCGGAACGCCAAAATACACAGCGCTGCAGAAAACGCGCCCCCGACTTCCGCATTCCGCACTGCAAATTCGGAAAGTCAGAAGCTGGCTAAAGACCTATTACAACCAACTTCTCAGCCTGATAATTTATTCATCCTTAGTCCATTTTGGGAAAAATCAGTACCGTTGGAAAGCTCTTGGAGAGATCTATGCAATTGCATAATCCTCTACTGCATCCATGTTGAAATATTGTAACTTCAAAGAATATTATATTTGTACTTTATTATTCTGGAGATGTTTCATTCCTCCGTGAAGACCTTATTGTATATCCGGAGATGTTTATTCCTCTATCAGAATGTGGCAACTTGGGTTATTAGACTTCCCTAGTGGGGGTCGACCCTGTATGTGTTATGTGGGTCAAAGGGTTATTAGACCACCCTAGAGGGGTCGGCCCAGTCAGTTGTAACGGGGTGTTTAACCCAGTGGTTAAGTTGGGGCCAACCTAGTTAATATAAAATACAAGTCGGAGTTGTGTATAAATAGAGGAGGTGTGTTCCTCATTTAATACACATTGCACTCACTTGTGAATAGCGCATAAGTGAGAGAGGTTTGCTGTGGAGGAGAAGGAGCTCATGGTTGTGGATTACATATTTGTATTTGCTGGTCATCTATATTGAGGAATCTTTGCTGGGTTTTCTACCCCATGAGGGTTTCCTAGGATAAATCTGTGTCTCTTGTGTTTATGTTGTGCTTGTTGTTCTTTCAGTGATCCTGTATATGCTATTGTTGTGAAATGGAATGTAAAGCTTATATTTTCTGTCTTAGCATATTTAATATTAACATGGTATCAAAGTTAACGTGAAGGAAGGCAATGTATGGCACTTACGACACCTACTTCACTTGCGACAATTTGAAGGTTAGGGTTTTTTATAGCAAAAACCAGTCATCGTGGAACTTTTGCTATAAATTCATTTTGGAGAAGGTTCGGGATCTGAAACCTTTACAAGTCGTAGATAACATCCCCATTTACCTTGTGTCCAAAGAACACTCTCAGATTCGTTGTACTTTGTGAGTTATGATCAGTACAAGTTAGGGTTTTTTCCTCTTCCAGATCTTAGTCATAGTCAGGTGACCTAGGAAAAAAGGCCATAACTTGGGATAGGAAGCTCCAAATGAAATTTCGTAAAAAGTGACAGGTAGTGCACGGACTGTACTATCTCAGGTAACTTTTTTAGAGGCCTAAGTTGAACCAGTGAAACGTGGCACGCCGTACAAGTTTGCTCTCCTGTTTTATCCCATAAACAGGTCACGTTGCGACACTTGGCATAACTCTCTCTCTCAGAGAATCCAATTGAGGTAAGACCTATGGGGTTGGAAAGAGGACAGGTCGGGATACCACATGAAGAAGTTTCAGACCCTGTGGATCCGTAATTTTGGAGTTACACCAGAAACAATCAGGTGCATATTTATGTCAAAACAGATTTAGATTTTGAGCACCTTCATTCTTGAATCGTCACTGCTGTGGAAAATTAGGGTTTCAGAGAAAGTTGAAATTTTTTAAAGCGGAGTCCACGGCTGAATGATACTCATCAAAATCGAAATTTAGAGACCAAGATCGAATTTTTTGGTTGGGTAGAAGACCGGGCTTGATCAAACCCCAGTTCGGGATTTTGATCTAAAAGGTGGAAAATTAGGGCTTCTGCAAAAGTTGGAATTTTTGAAGTCTGTGACCATGGCTGGAAGCTCCTCAGAAAAATAAAATTTTAGAGCTTTGGATCGAACCTTTTGATTGGGCAGAAGGCTGGCCTTCATCAAACCCTAGTTCGGGATCTTGTCCAGAAGATCCAGAAGTTTCGAAGGCAATTTTGAGGGGTCAAATTTTGGAGATTTCAAAAATGAAGTATGCTAGCTTGATCAGCTCAACAAGGCACATCTTTCCATCCATTCAGAACTGTGAAAGTCAAAGTTTGAAGTTTGAGGTTTCTCTGACAAACCCTAATCGAGCTCCAGATCCAGTTTCAGGGGGATTTGAGGCTAAGGCCTTACATAAGAATACTACAAGAAATCTCGACAGGTATGACTTAAGGAGATACAAGTATGTCTTGAAATCTGATTCTTGATTAAGTTCATAATATGTTTGTCTTCATATTATTTAGGATAGTACAATCTTGATTAATGTTAGAATTGTCTCATCACCCTAGTAAAAGTATGAATGCATGTGAATGATAGAAGACATTCATTGATTAGGTTTATATGATTGTACTAATGCACTGTGGTGTTGTATGAGGTTGATGTTGTCTACTAACAAGATACAGGTACATCAAGAAAGACAAATCAAGTTCTATGACTATGATGACATGGAGACAAAGACTCATCCATAGTCTTTGACCACATAGAAGCTCTACTTACAAGGTATGTATGACTTTGTTCTACTATGCTTAACCTATGAAATATGCAGGTTCTAGCACAAGGTCACTAAATCATTGAAGTGAACAAAGAAGATATTGATTGGGTATGTTAAGACATGACCAAGCTTGATAATCCATGTATGTTTTCCTATATCAAGTTAGAATCCTACCTTGTTAGGATCTTAGGTAAGTATACCTGTGTATGAAATAATCATGACCATACATACTTAAGATTATTTAGAATTATAATGTTTTGATAATATTGAGATTATACTAATGAATGTATGTTTGTGTATGAGATCATGAGAATGACACTAGTGCGCTCTTAAGCATGTATAGTGGTACAGAATGAATAGAAGTTCAAAAGACATATAAAGATCAAGCGAGAGGCAACCACACAAACATAAAAGATAAGTATTTGAGTTGTTATTTGAATCTTTGAAATAGTAAATGATATTGCTTGTAATAGTTGTATGCATATCTATATTCCTAGAATATATCATGCTGAGTATAGCATTGAACAGTATACTACTAAATATGCATATGATTGGTAAGTTGGACAAACATTCCATTGTTGCTTGTCTATAATGAAACCTCTTTGATGCCACGTTGAGAGCTGTGCACGCTCTCGATAGTATGTTTTGGTAGAGATGGAAGGCATCTAGATAACCACTGTATGCATACAGGATATGGAAAAGTGTTGTGCCAAAGTATTGGTCAAGATAGTTGCATAACTATGTAAATCATATCTGTATGCATAATAGGTTATCATGTCAACATGATTTGATGATTATGAAGTATTACTAATCATGTACTTAATTTTGATTTGTAGGAAAGATCACGAAGAATGATGAACACCGAACAAGTGATGGATGTTCAACAAGAAGATTTACAAATCAAACATACTATAGAAGGCTCATGGCTAGAATATTCTCTTAGAAAGAGGAAGAGGAGATCATGACGAGATGTTTGCTCCAAGTAGCTAGATAATACTATTCTCTCAATGGTGTGATTGAAGAAGAAGTGCGAATCGAGAAAACTCCCAGGATTCAATTGAAGAAAACTCTATATGGGTACCCAGGATCGATAGTCATTTGATGAGCTTAATGATCACCATGGGTGATGTGGATCTCAACCTTTGCTACAAGGTTGAAGATGGTGTATATATTCAGATGACATTCCTCTCTTAGATGAATGCAAGAAGGAACTCACCACACAGTTCAAATGATCTTGAGGCTCATATCAGTAGACCCATCTGATGGGAGATGGAACAAATAGATATGCAGAAGATCACTCAATGATGAGTGTGAATGATGTTTAGTCACAGAGGAAGATTTGATAGCTTCTTGACAAGCTTGGGATTTACCAAGAGTAAAGCTGATCCTAACCTTTACCTTAAGGTTATGGATAATACTATGATTGTATATGGATGATCTCCTTCTGACAAGGAATGAGAAACAAATCATGGAAAACAGGAAGAAGCTAGCTACAGAGTTCGAGATGGATGATCTCGGATTGATGCATTACCTCCTAGGACTAGAAGCATGAAAAGGCTTAGAAGGAATCTTTCTCAACCAGGGAAAGTATGCTGAGAAATCTTGAAAAGATTTGATGTGTTGGAATAGCCACTCTCATGGATTCCAACTGTTAGCGGATGAATCATCAGAGTTAGTGGATGTAACTTTGTACATACAGATTATTGGGTCATTGATGTATCTGACGAATACAAGGCCAGATATATGCTTTGTTGTGAACACCTTGAGTAAGTATCTAGTGGAATCTAGGTGTGTTCACTTGATAGCTGCAAAGCATGTGATGAGGTACCTAAAGGGTATGATAGACTTTGTTCTATGTTGTCTTGGAGATCATGACTTCAGATTGTATGGCTACATAAGATGCTGATTGGGTAGGAAGTGTATCAGACAGGAAGAGCACATCGGGTGGATGTTATTGTTTGGGATCTGCCATGATCTC
Source organism: Larix kaempferi (assembly GCA_027924585.1). Classification (NCBI taxonomy): domain Eukaryota; kingdom Viridiplantae; phylum Streptophyta; class Pinopsida; order Pinales; family Pinaceae; genus Larix; species Larix kaempferi. The sequence continues at coordinate 13,844,005 of BSBM01000268.1, forward strand.
GTGGTTTAGCAGGAAGCAGTCTAGTGTGGTTCTCAGCACAGCTGAAGCAGAATATATAGCTGCCTGTTATGCTAGTTGTGAAGCGGTATGGCTTCGGAAGTTGTTATTAGGACTGTTTGACTTAGAGATGGAATCCACTGTGATCCTGTGTGACAACTAGAGTTGTATCAAGATGACAGAGAATCCAGCGTTCCATGATAATTCAAAGCACATAGAGATCCGATATTTCTATATACGGGATATGGTACAGAAAGGAGCTATCAAGCTCAAGTATGTAGGCACTAATGAACAGGTTGTTGATGTGTTGACCAAACCTCTGTCTCAAGAAAATTTTGATTATTTCTGAGACAAGCTTGGTGTAGTTCAGAAGGACCCTCCTCGAAAGGGGGAGTGATGTGGTCACTTATGATGAGATTGCCTGCATCGACAGTGAGGTCGATGATGTAGATACCTATATTGGTAATGCCGACAGTGAGGTTAGTGGATGGTCCTTAGACAGGGTCTAAGTTGACGAGGGGATTGCATCATCCTTGAACACATGTTCTAAAAGGATCCGTAGACAGATGTCTTCGAGAATGAAGTCCTTAGTGGACAGGTGGGGATTGTATCATCCCCGAACTTCGGTCCCTTGAATTGATCTGTAGATGGATGTCTTTGAGAATGAAGTCCTTAGTGGACAAGTGAGGATTGTATCATCCTTGGACTTCAGTCCTAAATGAGCCATAGACTATATGTCACCGAGAGTGGGGATTGCATCATCCCTAGACATGATGAGGTGTCTTAAATGATCCATAGAGGTATGTCTCTGAGAAGTGGTCCTTAGACTTTGTCTAAGTTGACGAGTGGATTGCATCATCCCTAGACATGATGAGGTGTCTTAAATTATCTGTAGACGTATGTGTCCGAGAAGTGGTCCTTAGACTTTGTCTAAGTTGACGAGTGGATTGCATCATCCCTAGACATGATGAGGTGTCTTAAATGATCCGTAGACGTATGTCTCCAAGAAGTGGTCCTTAGACTTTGTCTAAGTTGACGAGTGGATTGCATCATCCCTAGACATGATGAGGTGTTTTAAATGATCCATAGACGTATGTCTCCGAGAAGTGGTCCTTAGACTCTGTCTAAGTTGACAAGTGGACTGCATCGTCCCTAGACATGATGAGGTGTCTTAAATGGATCATGTGTGTTGCAGGGTATGCTGATGATCGTATGATGACGATGCTGCTGATCGTGATGATCTAGATGACGATGCTGCTGATCGTGATGGTCTAGATGACAATGTTGCTGATCGTGATGGTCTAGATGACGATGCTGCTGATCGTGATGATCTAGATGACCATGCTGCTGATTGTGATGGTCTAGATGAAAATGTTGCTGATCGTGATGGTCTAGATGACGATGCTGCTGATCGTGATGATCTAGATGACGATGTTGCTGATCATGATGATCTAGATGACGATGTTGATGATCATGTGATGACGATGCTGATGATCGTGTGATGGCGATGTTGATGATCGTGTGATGACGATGTTGATGATCGTGTGATGACAATGTTGATGATCATGAGGATCCAGATGATGATGTTGATGTTGTTGTAGTTGTTCGAGTGCTGCAGAATATGAAGACTCGGTACTGAAGATGTTGATGTTCGAGTATTGAAGATGTTCCAGTAACTGCTTGAGTTAATGGTGATGTTGAGAAAGCTTCCAATGATTTATAGATGTATCATGTATGATGTAGTTGATGACTCCTTGCTCATGCAGATGTTGTTATAATATCCTTCTCGTTAAGGGAGAGTGTTAAAATATTGTAACTTCAAAGAATATTATATTTGTACTATATTATTTCGGAGATGTTTCATTCCTCCATGAAGACCTTATTGTATATCTAGAGATGTTTATTCCTCCGTCGAAATGTGGCAACTTGGGTTATTATACTTCCCTAGTGGGGGTCGGCCTTGTATGTGTTATGTGGGTCAAAGAGTTATTAGACCACCCTAGAGGGGTCGGCCCAGTCAGTTGTAATGGGGTGTTTAACCCAGTGGTTAAGTTGGGGCCGACCTAGTTAATATAAAATACAAGTCGGAGTTGTGTATAAATAGAGGAGGTGTGTCCCTCATTTAACACACATTGCACTCACTTGTGAATAGCACATAAGTGAGAGAGAGGTCTGCTGTGGAGGAGAAGGAGCTCATGGTTGTGGATTACATCTTTGTATTTGCTCGTCATCTATATTGAGGAAGCTTTGTTGGGTTTTCTACCCCATGAGGGTTTCCCAGGATAAATCTGTGTCTCTTGTGTTTATGTTGTGCTTGTTGTTCTTTCAGTGATCCTGTATATGCTATTGTTGTGAAATGGAATGTAATGCTGATATTTTCTGTCTTAGCATATTGAATCTTAACAATCCGATGACTTTGATCATGTCCTTCATCCAACCTAAAATTTGTCCCCAAAATTCATCCATTCCTTTTTACCACTCTGGAAGGGCTCATATGCAACTTAGTCATGGCCCTTCCCTTCGTCTGATCCACGGGGGGAAGCATGAACACCACAAGGGGGTGTCTAATTCCTCCCCAAATCCCTAACTGAACCTTATGCATATACAGTGCCTCAACCAAACTCATCCCTATTCAACAATGAATAGATTTACATATAAATAAAACACATGGAGGCAAAACACAGCTGCATTGTAGTGTCCCTTTTAATGAATTTGTAAAAACTAGAAAAAATTGCAAATTTTGGCCAATTCGACCCTTAGACTAGTATTGACCCAAATTCCTCCAAATGGCTCCAAATGCTTCCGAATTGGTTATGAATGCATTTGTAAGGTATTAAGACATAAAAATGGGGTTGATGGATGCTTGGAAACTCTCAAAAGACTTCCACAACATTAAATTACAGTTAGGGAAAGATAGGGCAATTTACTAGTCAAATCGAGGTTCAAATCCCCCAAGGGTAGTGGTCAAAGATAGATCTCCAAATGCTGTACGAACTTCCCAAATTTCAAAACAGAGACATGGTACTGTTAAAGGACTTCAATGGGCTCCCAAATACATCATCAATCAGTTTCTAAAGGCTTCTGCAACTCCCATAAATCATAGGTTTGTGGACATGTCTTCACATAGGGGGAAATGCTAGTAAACTTCACCACTTGCTATGAAATTCGATATTTATATTCCAAAGTATTATGCAATGTATATGAAAATTATTCGAGACATTAATGACCCTCCATACATTATAAAAATCACAGAGATGAACTGATACAAGTCGAAATCGAGCAACTTCAAGCTTTCATAACAAGATGTAGGGAAAATGACACCATTTATGCATTGTTTGGTATTTTTACATAGTTCCACTTGGTATTTACAACTGAGAGTATTCTGAGAATTAAATACAGAGTATATATATCAGAATAAAAATAAATGGGACCACAAGATCTCCCCCAAAGATAACAACATCTCACCAAGTGCGCCCTTCCTCTAAGAGCCAAAATATGAAGAGAAAAGTGAGAAAGGTGTGGAAGCAAGTTGAGGATGAGAATGTCACGAGCTGCCCTGTAGCTTCAACCTGAAACAAATGAATCCATTGTATCTCCAAATGAAAGGTCTGAATGGCCTCTCCAATTTACAATTAGGATGGTAATCTTTCACCCTCGAAATTGGTAATAAGGCAAGTAGAGTAAACACTCCACAAGCATCGACATGCTATGCTTTCCAATATGCAAAATGATAAATGATCAAAAGATGCTCTCCTTCTTTGTTCTTGAATTTTATAAACTTCCAAAGGCTTCCTTAACTCGAATTCCATCCATAAGCTTCATGCCAACTCGAATTGGGAAGAGATTCCAATGTGTGCCACTTGTCCCTCCATTCCTAGCTTCCTCCTTCACTCAATTCGAATGGGTGACTCTTTGGGTGCCCTAAATCCCTTGTGTGCCCTATTGGAGGCTATTTTTAGCCCTGACATGTCATATATGTCAGATGCCAAAAATTAGTTATGATTTGTGTCATAGGTGTCATAGCATCTTCATCATTGTTTTCAGAAGAAACTGATGCCCCCTAAAGTGTGAGGTCAGAAGAAACTGATGGCCGAAAGACTTTACAAAGAAATTGCATGGAGATAGCATCGAGGGAGTCGGAGAGGAGATTCAAGGAAACAAGATGTCAAATACCACCGAGGAGGGAATTCCCATGATCAGAACAACTGACTCAAAGCATGGTTGCCGACCAATACATTGTAGATCCATGATAACTCATATGATATAGACTGTGGACAAGTCATGGCTACTATGAACAATAGTAGATCCATGAGACGATAATAACACAACCACGACCAATACAATAGTGGATATGTGTGACAATACAATACTCGCCATCACAACCTGGATGTGGAAACAATATCAGGAACGTCGAGGATCTTCTATCCAATCCCAAAATGATATGAATCTGACCATGTGATTACAATGTCTTGAAGTCGAACATGGCATAAACTACTTGATTACCAACCAATGATGTAAGCTGTTAACAAGCACGAGGGAAATCACCAATGATGACGATGATCCCCAAGGTATCTCTAGTACATCTCAACGAAATGCGAATAAATGAGTTGACGTCAAACATTCGTGAGATCATTCGATCAGAGGTCCATGATGAAAACCTACTGTCGAACGTGAGGAAACCTACCATTAAGGCATGCAGGTACCAAGGTACTAAATGTTGATTCCTAATCCTAATTCCTGGATAGTGATTTGATGTCGACAGGAATAGACTCGTCGAAGGTGGGCCATAATGAATCCCACATCAGCGACACAAAATTGGCGTGAGAGAGAGGTGTGAAGCAACATATCAAAAGGACATGTACTGACACAATGGAAGGTTTGACATAATGGATTACTCAAAGCAACGTTGACCCTTTGGACATATAACGACATGAAGTAGAGCTTGGCAGCAGGGATTGAATTAGCAAAGAACAACCACAAGACAAATAGACTCGATACCAAGGAGGCGATGTATGGCTGTGATTAGAACTTTATCAGAAAGGACTGAATACCCAAAATAAGACAAGGTGTGAATGCATGCCATGTTCAAAGGTGAGGACTTTCCATCTGCCAAAAAGGTAAACTTGACTCATTTCCCATTTTCCCCCATCATAACTGATGAGTGCCTCTTTGTTGTTTTACGAGCTTGAAGAGGATAACATATGCTCGGTATAGACCATCTGACGGATGAGTCCGATCTCACATGTTTTATGAACCTGAGAAAGGAGGGGTTCATCCCAATGTGGGCCCTTCTATGTTGAATTTTAATGAGCCCAAAGAAGGAAAACTTAGCAATTTTTCATGTTTAGAGAGTCTGAAATAAGACTCCAAAATGTACTTTTTCGTAAAGTTAGTCCCCCAGATCCGAAAAAGTGTAAAACAATTTATGAGAGAACTCTCCCACTCAAAGGTTGACTGAGGTATACCTTTCTCGTAAATATTCTAGACGGGCCAAAAAATGGGTAACCTATCACCGAATAGATGTCCTTTCAAATACTTTTACAAGTGTGAAAGAGACAAGTGCACTTGGCGATCTTTTCGTAACGAGGGAGTCCGAAAAGAGCTTAAAGAGAACTCCAATGGTATTTTTAGTAATTTTTAATCACTTTGGACCAAAAAAAGAATAAAATAATACCAAAATGATACTTTCCTCATCATTTTACGAGCATGAGTAAAGTCGACTAAGCTCGACACCGTTTACTTAATTTTAACAAGCACGATACCGGTGTGAAAAGGCACTTGGAATCTTTTTCAGGTTTAGGTCTAGAGCACAAAAAAGATAAAGTAAGCTCGAAATGAAGGTCAAAAAGTGTAATAACGCCAGTGTGAACAACATAGGAGATCATGTCAAAAACGGTTTAAAAACCTTGGAAATAGGATATTAGTAATGTGAAGAATTTGACCTAAAAAGGCTTTTTAAAATGAAATAATGGGCAAAAATAGTCATGTAACTTGTATAAATGGAAGGTAAAAGAGAAAGTTACCCATTTTAACTTGGCCATTTTCACCCAAAGAGGAAATTTCACCTATTGGAGGGAAAATCTTCAGGCGACCATATCCGAAGATCCAGGGCACCGTTTCGACCGTCGTCTGAACCAGGTAGAAGCTCTTGAGCTCCTCTTTATTTTCATGTTTTAATTTCTTGATTTCATGCCAGTTTTTGGATTTTTTGAGGAACACTAGGGCAAAATTTTCGCGGCCTCTCTTCATCGAGAAGCGTGGAAATTCCATGATTTTCGCGTAACTTCCTTTTCGAGGGGCATGAAAATTCACAGTTTTCGCGTGGACAATTTATGCCCAGGCACAAAAATTTTGCAAAATAGAAATTTTTTGAAAGTGGTTTCTCATGTTCGTCATAAAATCAAACTTTCATCTTCTTATGGATGTTTTGTTTGGAATTTTGCAGGAGTTTGCATCTTATTTGAGAGAAGATGGTTGATGGAAAGAGAGAGAGGACGAAGATGATGATAGGGTGGCCCTAAATGATCAAGTCACATTAATTGCGCTGCGAGAATGTGGTCTACTGAAGTTCTTCAAAACAAGGGGGATCTGCAAGCAAGGAAAGCTTCTGAATCACATATTCCAACTGTGGGATAACGATATTCAAGCTTTCCGTATTGGGGAGGATACCCTCGAGATAGAGCTTGAGGACATTTAATTCTTGACTGACCTCTCTAAGAGGGGGGAAAGGGTCAACCTATCTGGATACATGACCTCAGAAGAGAGTACAAACTAGTATATCGCTCGTTACTGCAGACAGGGTTCTCGTAAGACAAGCGGAAAAGTGCCCATAAAAGATGTGATAGAACTCCCATTGAGAACCGTGTTGTATACCATCACACACGTAGCGGGTAGTGTGGCTCCCCACCATGAACACAGGGACAGATGACCCTTGTAGTGGAGTGTATGGCACTGACGCTGTTCAATTGGTGTGAAGGGGTCCTGGTCAACCTCAAGGATCAGGTCATCAAATGCAGAAATGGAGATATCTGTCAGTTTGGGTACGAAAGTATCATGGTTACATTTTTTCTGGAGAGGATACCTCTATTGCGTCCTCAAGTGAGTATGTCGATTCGTCATGGAATTGAGCCTCTAATGGGGAGGTGGAGCGACTATGCGGGATGACTCGTTGGGCCATAGGTCTTAGCTTTTGGCGAGGAATTTTTCTCGTGGCTTGATGAGCAAATCATCATGATCGAGGACTATCCCTATGAAGGGGTGGATTTCCATGAGGATATCAACTTGGCACTTCCTGAGGACTAGGATTGGGACAATTCAGGTATGTGACCTTCACATTTGTGTTTTTGGTATTTTTATAATATATGATTTTTTGTGATATTTTGATGCGTGGAAAGATCTAACTAATGTACATGTTCATGCCACAGATCGCGGACTGAGGAGGCCAGTGGGCTATTCACTGGTACACCGAGGAGGTATTCAGCATCACGCAGCAGATGAGGAGGAGGAAGAGGAGGAAGAAGCAGGAGGGATACACGATGTAGAGCAGAACCTTCAGGTTTTGACCATGGGTGTTCCTGCGATGAGGATGGATGAGATCCCACTCCATCTCCAGAGGCATACTGTAGGTGTGCCAGGGAGTATTAGCTGACTACTTTGTCAGGTGGCTAGAGAAGTGGTGTGCTACCACGAGCAGCGTGAGGATGATGACTAGCATTTAGATATCGGCATTTGTTTTTAGCGGCGTGTACACGATATGTAGGCCCAAGAGCCAATTTTTGTATGGGACATGATCCCAAATTTTGTCTTTGGATGCATCTTATTATATGTACTCAGAAAAGCAATTTGTATGTGATTTATATACATATGTATCTACTTCTATGTTTGCTTATTTACAGCGACTTGTGTGTTTTGTTATGATGTGTTTAATGTATGAGCAAGGTGTCAATCCAATATATAATTAGCCAATGAATCAGCTACCATATTGAATTCTCTTGGTATATGTAGATATTGAATAAAATCAAATGATCGCTCCAAGAGGCGTACTCTTCCGAATAATCTAAGTAACGTAGGTTCACAAACAATGTAGACACGATTCAAATGGGATACCACGAGTTTCCAAAGGTGTGCCATAACAGTTGACGAGCTTGTAAGCTCCTTTATCCAATACTCATTTCACGATATAGGGACCATACCACACAGATTCCATTTTGCCTTTCCCTAACTTATCATGCATTTGGTCGTAGGTAAGGACTAAGTCCCCTTCATTGAAGATCCGAGGTTGGAAGGATTTATCGTATTGGGATTTGACACACTTTTTATGGGCTTCATTAGCCATTGCAGCGTCGCAGCGCGTCTCATCTAGCTTATATAGATATAGAAACCGTTCTTCCTCAGAGGTTGTATTGGGAAGTAGTTTGACGACTAGATTTAGTGATGGAATTTCACATTTAATTGGTAAGATAGCCTCCAAGCCATACACCAGTTGGAATGGTGTAAAATCGGTTGCATTTTTTTACTGAGGTTCGATATGCCCATAGTGCAGAAAACAGGGCTAAGTGCCAATTTGACTTATGAGTACCTACAATGCGTTGGATCATGCGCTTCAAGACCTTATGTATGGCCTCTACTTGACCTTTTTCCTGTGGGTAATATGGGGTTGAGTCTTTGTGACGAAAACCCAACTTGGCACTTAGTTCATCAATCATATGGTTCCTAAAATGGGAATCATGATCGGTCACGATAGCCTGTGGAACACCAAACTTAGCAATGATATGGTTGAATATGAAAAGTGCAGCTGTTTTGCCATCCTCTGCGTAAGCAGGCATTACTTCATCCCATTTAGTAAAATAATCCATGGCTACTATGACATAGCCATGTCCCCAGGCTGAAGTAGGCTTACAATGCATAAAGTCAATGCCCCATTTTGCGAAGGGGCCGACGACAATAATAGGGTGGAGTGGAGCAGGATGCAAGCACTTCTTATGATGGAAGAATTGACATGGAGGACATTTCTTAACTGTCTCGATACAATGTTTGAAGATTGTGATCCAGAAATATCGTGTGCGTAAGATCTTCTGGGCTATAGCCATCTTAGAAAGGTGACCACCACATGCTCCAGAGTGGCCGTCATTAAGAACGTGTTCAGCCTTGTCTAGAGTTAGACATTGTCAGAGGATGGAGTCAACACCACGTCGATAGAGAGTATCGCTGACTATGAGATAGTATTTTGCATGATACAACGACATTCATCTCGATTGAGGTCTGGCCGAAAACGTTGGGTTTGGAGATACAAAACGATATCTCCATACCAAGGATCGGACGTGCCAATGAGAAACAACAATTCATTGGGAAGAGAATCGATGGGCTCAACTTGGTCAGTGGCACAGGGCAAAGCACATATAAGCTCGACGAAAGCTAAGGATTTCTTTTCCTTTGCCTTGGAAAATTCCAAGTCAAATTCTTGGAGAACTACAATCCAGCGAGAGTATTTCCCCCCTAGCACTTGTCGTGTTAGGATATAATACATTGGATTGAAGTCCGCAATTACGGTAGTCTTCCTGAGCAGTATGTAATGTAGGAACCTCCGGACAACAAATACTGTAGCCAAAGCCAACTTCTCCACATGTGAGTAGCGGGTTTCAGAGTCTAAAAGACTCTTACTAAGATAATAAATCACATGTTCATTACCGTTGTCATCTTCCTGCACCAGCACTATTCCAATGGTGGTGAGGGAAGTGGCGAGATACAGAATAAAGTCCCATGTATAGTTGGTGGGTTGAATGACGAGAGCGTTAGTGAGGGCCTTCTTTAGATTGTCAAATGACCATTGGGATTCGTCATCCCAAAAGAATGGGACATCTTTATTTAGAAGCCTCACGTAGCCCTTCTCTATATCGGCAAAATTGCAGACAAAGCGGCGTAAAAAATTTGCATGCCCTTGCAAACTCTGGAGTTCTGTAATGTTGGAGGGCGAGGGCAGGGCTAGAATAGCTTCTACCTTCACAAGGTCTAGGGGTATGCCATCTTTGGAAATAATGAAGCCCAATAATCTACCGGATTCTACACAAAACACGCATTTGTGTGGATTGAAACATATGTTGTAATGGCGGCATCGTGAGAAGATAGCACTCATATGATCTGGGTGAATCTCTCTCGTATCGGAACGAGCAGGTAAGTCATCCAAATACGGCTCTACAACGTGTTTGATATCGTGAAACGCGTATGACATTGCTCATTGAAAGGTGGACCCGACGTTCTTGAGACCAAAGGGTAACTTGCGATATGCAAAGGTCCCCCATGGAAAAATAAAGGGGGTCTTGTGTTGGTCGGAAGGGAGTATCTCTATCTGATTGTAGCCAGAGAAGCCATCCATAAATGAGAAGATGACACTCCTGGCACAGTTATCAATAATCTGGTCAATGAAAGGTGTTGGATAATTGTCTTTTGGACAAGCCTTATTCAGATCTCTGTAATCGACACAGACCCTGATCGTACCCTGTTTCTTTTCCATGGGAACGATGTTGGACACCCAATCTGTCAATGGGACAGGATAGATGAACCCAACACGAAGAAGTTTTTCAACTTCCTCTTTTATGGCAGCCATTTTCTAGGGATGCATGGGCTAGAGTTTCTGTCGGACTGGTCGGGCACCAGGATAGACTTGAATTTCATGTACCACAATGGACGGGTCTATTCATAGCATTTCTTCATATTTCCAAGCAAAAATGTCGTGAAACTCTTTAAATAAGGAAGTATAAATTTCTATCTTCGTAGGAGTACATGTTTTGCCAATATTGGATGTGTTCCATAACACCAGGTTTCATGGATATGTCAATGGGGATGGTCTCCATGATGTTCGCTAAGTTCCCTTTAGAGAATACATCAAATGTATGGGCGGGAGTCTTAGTGTTGACATTATAGAGTGAAATCGTGGATTCAGGGTCGAGGTCTATCGCTCGAATCGAGGGGAAAGATGATCGATGGTGGTAATCTTCCCAAGGGGGTTCATACAGACTCATAATATCCATAATAGACTCGTTCGTAGGAAAAACCTATGTAAGGGAGTCATTGTAAGGTAAGGATGAAGGGGTTCGAGACGATGGATAGACCACCTGATGGTGGTCAAGTGTGTTGATCCAGTTGGGAACCGACTGAATCGCCTGATAGGTTGCAAAATTTCATTTCAGAGGCATAGCATTGCCAAGAGTTTCAAACTCGAGGGACTCGATATCATACAGGAGTCAATAGATTCGTAGGGTGAAGATGTGCTTGTTGAAATCATGTTGATTGGAAATATTGGGGGTGGAACTTCTGGAAATACTCCTATGATGGAGGAGTCCAAGACCAACTCCAATGTCCTCGAAGTGAGGTTGGGAGTTTGCCACCAATGGGACATTGTTGGAGGAATTATGATGTATATCCAGAGTGCAAAAATCTAGTTGGTCTATAGTGACGATCTTCCCTTGATGGGGGAATTGCACTAAGCGAAAAACAAAGGATGCTACGGCGGTCATGGCATAAAATCCATTGCGACCGAGTAAAACATTGTAATCTAACGGAGCATCCACGATTTCCACGTGAATAGACATTGTTTTACCCCCTGGTTCTATGGAAAGAGATGGGATGAGTCCGTATGGTTGAAAGCCACGTCCATCAAATGCTTTTAAAGTAGTAGGAGACTGGATCACTTCTGGAGAACCGATGGCTCTCCAACAGGCCAAAGACATAATCAAGGTGGAAGCACCTTCATCCAAAATGGTACGATGGATGTTGTGTCCACTGATCCGAGTATGAATCTGGAAGGCTAGCTGGTGGGAAAGCCTAGGTTTGAAGTATTCCAGGTTAAACAAAATCGTGTTGGAAGAATCTGGATCAACAACTCCCAATGCTGACAACAAAGTTCTACGATGTACAGGACAGTGTTGGAGAACTTCAAGGGTCGACATGGCACACGGTGCTTGACCCAAGTCTTCAACAACATTGTAGTTCTGGGCTACGCGTGCGTTGGGATTAAAATTGGCCTTCTGAATGGTGGCCTTGGGCAGGCGCAACACAGTTTCAGTAACAGGGCTCTCAATGTGGAGAGGACCATTAAGGGGAGGTGTCGAGGGAGATTCGTCTGAAGGTGACTTTCCTTGGGAAGTCATAGTTTTGTCCGAACCTAGGGGAGGATCGTACGTCTTTGTACGGGTAGATATGTGAACCGTCTCATTGGTCATCATGAGGACTTCACGATTTGAGGACCTTTCTACTCGGGGAGGGTTGTTTTGGTTGCCCCCTTGTGGGGTTTATTGTGTGACCATCTGTTGTTGTTGGTGAGGAAAAGGGTCTGTTAACACTGTCGAGTGGGAAGAACCTTTTACAAATTTCTTGACTTCCTCTTTGTAGGGACAGTCTCTGGTGTAGTGATCTTCCTGACAGATAAGGCAAGGAAAATTTTCTTTTCTTCTCGGTTTTTTATCCTTGTTGGTCTGTTGTGGCTTGGGATTTTCCTGCTGCGTAGATGTTTTCTTAGTTTTTCCTCTATTGTTCTTCTTTTTTCCTTCGGATTGTTGTGACGAGGATTGAACAACGTTCACCTCGGAGGTTTGAGCAGGAGAAGTAGATGTTTTGGGTGTAGCCTGAGTTGGCGATGGAGCAACAGAAGTTTGTTTCCCACTCGATTTGGTTGCAGGATGAGCCTTTACTGAACCGACGACACCGTCAATGGGGGGTTCAGCAGTGGGTTTTGTTGGGTTAGTGGTGGTGCGAGATGCATGAGGAATAAGCTCATATAATGTTCTGGATTGGGTATATACCAAATCCATATACTGAGCACGAGAAACCGCTTGTTCCTCCGTAAAAGGTCTGCCCATAGCAATATCCCTGGAATTGGGGGGCAGAAATGACTTCGTGAACCAATCAGCCAATAATTGGTCTGGGATGGGTACCTTGATTAATATTCGGCATCGCTGCCACTCATGAATGTGATCAGATATATGTGTGGAAGTGGTTTGACGCAACAAAGTTAATAAGGCTATTCCTGTCTTGTAGCGGATGGGGAGCTGGAAATGTGTCAAGAACTACATGGTCAGGGTATTGAAATCTTGAAAGGAGTACTGTGGCAGCTTGATATACCATTTTGTTGCTGTGCCGGTAAGTGTGCGCTGGAAGAGCCATAACTGAATGGAGTCATCCATCAATGAGTTTGATGAACACCAGAGATGGAAAGTCATGACGTGGTTCTTGGGGTCTTCCCCGGGCTTGGCATCGAACTTTGGGATGCCCGATGGTAGATTGGCCGGGATGGTTGGCCAGTGTGGTTCATGACAGATCGGATCGTTAATGAGTCTAGAGAAATCGGGAAAATCTAGTGTTTCCAAGAATGGAAGTTTCCGATTAGGCTACGGGTATGAGTAATATTGGTAGGGTGCGGGGATACCTGTGGGACCCTGCATAGCATATTGCTGCATATTGTACCCAAACATGTTACCTGTAGGGTACTGCTGAAAGCTTTGTGGGTTGTAGGCCATCTGGTTAACCGGTGGTATATTCAGAATCATAGGATGAACCGATTGATTCGGGATCGAAGTAGAGATCGGTTGTTGAATGTGTTGTCGAGCGGGGATAAGGGGTGTAGGCCCCTGGGATTTTTATGTCCAAGGGACGTTTCCAACTCCTTGATTGGGTGGGTTACCCGTGCCTGAGGTAGGGGGTTCTTGGAAAAATGGAGCCCATGGAATGTTTGGTCCACCTTGATTAAAAGGTGGAACTTGAAAAGATGGGTTCCATGGAATGTTTGAGGCGGTGGGATAAGGGATTCCGGGATTCAAGTTAGGGAGAATGAAAGCTTGTTGTTGGTTAAGTCACCCCCCAACTTGATTCGAGTTTGCGAATAGAGAATACCTCCCACTTGATGGGATTTGAGGTCCCCAAGAAGGAATTGGTCCTGACGAGGGGACTTGAAAGTTAGTTCCAGTTGGGATACTGACATGATATTATCCACTTCCAGGTGGATTGTATGTTCCCCACGGAGCAGATGATATTAATGGAGGGGTTTTTTGGATGGTGCCTGTTGGGCAGCTAAAAAATGGTATCCCTCCAAAAGAAGTGGTATGTGGGCCCCAATGAGCCGATGAAGTGGATGGAGGAGTTTTTTGAGTAGTCCCTCCTGGGGCAGAAACAAGTAGTTGTCCTCCAACAAATGGGACCGATGGTACCCAGGTTGTAGATGGTATGACCGGAGGAGGTTGGTTACTAGGACCAATGGTTCCAACAAACGGTTGTCCTCCGGAAATGGTATATATGGTGGCTGAAGAATGACATTCAGACATGTTAGGCGTTCGAACAGTAGGGGTGGGTGTTCTTCCAGAAATGGCAGTAGAAGAGTGAGGTGGCGCAGATTGGCCAACTGCACTAAAGGTGCTGACTTGTGAAGAGGATCTCGTGCCAGTTCCGGATAGCAGTGGTGACGGTGAAAAGATTGGGTTGTCCCTCATAAGAGGTTCATCTCCTGAATTTAAGCTGAACATGTTGTGCGACAATATATGTGGGAAGAATAATCGAGAACTTTCAGGTGTCACGTCCATAGGAATTGGAACGCTGCGAAGATCATCGAGGGATTGGCCCATAATGGTATCCCATAAAATGGAGGCTGGATCAAAGATGGGAGCTACCCCGTTGGGGTCCGGAAGGAGTGTTGGTATAGTCCAGTATGTGCGTTCAGATCGACCTACAAATGATTCATGATATTCCGTGATAGATGGAGGTCGAGAAGCTCAGAAACCAGGAGGATTTATCATTTGAGAAGCGGATGCAGGGGGATATTGTGAAGCCGATGAGAGCATTTGAGTTGTATCACGTATAAAGCGTTCCGATGTTAGGGGTGATTTGGCTAGACTAACCATACTGGATTGGATTGATGCCATGATCTTAGGTCCTGAAGGGAGATTGGGGAAGGACAAGCTGAACGGTACATTACTAGAAGAGCCCGTTTCATAAGTATGGGTACCTGATGATGTAGTGATGACAAGTGGAGTTTCCAGCTGTGCAGTAGGATATTCCAAATCAAAATGAAATGGTGTAGGAAGTTCAGTTCCTTCAATGATTTCCAACGTACCCTCTAGGGACTTCAATCAATGTTGTCGTGTCTGGTATAGTACTAGTTTTCGGGAGGATAAGGCCTTCCGGCATAACATCTGGTGGAGTACTGACTTCAGCGGCTAGCGTAGTGTCCACTGGAATAATAGTGGATTGTGGTACTGCATGGATCTCAGGTGCACTGCTAGTTTCAATGATTGTAAGAGGCTCTGAGATGATGTTAGGGTTTGGGGGTACCAGAGCAACTGAAGATGTTGTACTGATAGATGGTGGAATTGTCCCCCGACCAGCTCCTCAGCCGATAGGGGTAGGGATATGTGAAGCATGCAGACTTGAAGTCTGTGGTTTCCCCTGTTGTCTCCGTGATCTCCTTTGATCAACCATGTTATAGGATTACAAGTTCTTGGGACAGTCTCGTGAAAAAAGAACTCAAAAACCCTAGAGCAAGCAAGCGTGCAAAAGGGGAGCTAGGAAAAGACAAGGACTGCAGGCCAAAAAAGCAAGCTCAAAAAACTGTTCTGGGACTGGCGTCACAGTAAGCAAGCTGAAACAAAAGTGGTAAGAATGCCAACAAGCAGCACTGCAAAAGAAAAATACCCTCTACAAATATGAAAAAGCAAGCAAAGTTTCTAACTAGGAGCTGGAGACCTCGACAAATCGTATCCTTCGCAAGGTGATGAAATCCAAGTCGAACAATACGAAATGAGAGACCAAAGTGGAAGGATATACCTCTACCGAAAGGGGTCCTGGGTAAAAGAGCCCTAGAAGAAGAGTCACTAGGATACCTCGTTCATGACACGTCTATGATAATCTGCAGGGGATCTAGAAACTGTAACAAACTCACAATCAAACTCTAAAGAATGTTGCAAAGAAGAAGAGAAGCATGCACTCAATAATCACTCATAACCACAGAATAATAGACAATATCAGTATCATACAATGAATAATGAATGTAAATAATGTGTTACAATAAATTGTGAATTAGCATCATATAGGATTCGAATTAGCCACGTAGGGCATTCGAATCTGAGCTCAAAGTCTAGCTTGGATAACTATGGAGAGATCATCCTGTTAGTAGTATCAGTCATAAATGGTAAGAGTCAGTCAAGTGTGTCCAACTGAGTCTAACATAACCATCTAGGCATAAATCAGGGAATGGAGACTCCAAGGGGGGTGCATGAGGCTGTCATAGGGTCAAGTGGCACTCCAAAACTAGCTAACTAGGAGCTACAGGTAGTTAGGATGAGCAATTAGTGGAACAACTACTCAATCCATGCACTAACTGAGTGATAACTCCCGGTAGGTGAGATAAGGCACCCTAACTGAGTGATAACTGAAGGTAGGTGAGTAAAGGTGCATTAAATGAGTGTGGTAGGTGAGCAAAGGCGTACTTGGCATGCAACAACTCAAAGAAGGCACTTTAGGTACGTGGGAGGCCAACTGGGGGCTGTAGACAGGCTTTGGATAGCTAGAAGCAAGCTCTAGGTGCTGCGGAGACCACCATGATGATGACTGGATGCATGCACCGGCATGCAGCATGTAGGCATGCAAAATACAAAAATGATGGTGTGAATATTCCAACACCCCCCCGCAAGCTATACTATGAGAAATAACTGAAAACAGTAAAATAGGGCCCTGGTGACTAAGACCAAAGGTCACCCTGTACAATAAATCTAAATAAACTAAGTGAGGAAAGAGGGAAAACCAAGTGGGAAGAAAGCCCTCCCTCAAAATAGACTGAAGGATTCTAATGAAGCATATCATCTCTGTAACATACCCACCTATCTATCCAATTCGTGGAAGAGAACATGATGGAAAATCTTGGGGATTTTACATAAACTCGGCCCATACATTAAATTTTAAAGCAAAGAAATACATGTGTGCAGATGTAAATCAATTAAACATGCACAACGGAATGAAAACCTCATCCACACACATTACATGATGCCATTCAATTTAACACAACCAACAAATTAATGCATTTGCAAAAGTAATTACATAAGAAAATACTCATCTCGATGTAATATTGTCCCAACAACTAGCTATGTCGTTGCAACGTTCCTCCCAATCGTAGGTCTCTGCCCAGCCTATATTATTTCAGCACTCGGAGACCACCCCCGAGCTGGGCATGATATCTACAAGGAACTTGGGACTCTCAAACCCTGCACGGCCAAAGCAATGGATACCCTTCTCGACCCCAACATTCTTTTACACACAGTAGCTCAAAACTGGCATGGATACACAATTCAACCATGGATTCACAGAATAGGGTCTATGGGTTTTCCCCAAAATGTGGGCACACCAAAAACAGATTGGGGGAAGAGGAATCAACCCCAGGGAAGAAAACCGATTTCTCCCACAGATGTATGAGCATTCAGTGGGCCAAAACGGCCTAAATTAAACCCCAAACCGTTTCCCTTCTCTTCCCCACTGTTAGCCACAACAAAAACGCCCTTCCCAGCTAAAAAACGAAGGTAAACGCAGGAAATTCATGGAGGAAAATGTCCAGGAAGCTCTAAACTCGTGAGAGCAAACTGATGGTTGAAATAATGGCTTGGGGGAAATTTCGTGGCCCTTTTACTTGTCCAAGAAGCCAAACACAAATCTCTAGGAAGGGTGGCTTTCCCATACTCGAATTTGGACAGCCATACCTCTCCATTCCCCAAGGCATTAACTACCTCAACCAACTCTTGGAAGAAATGAATGATTGGGTACAAAAGTCAACATGGGTAGTTGAGGGTTCATGGGTTATCTCATTGACACTTGGCTTGACTCAATTGGCTCAAGGGTTTGAATATCCTCCTCCCAATTCCTTTTAATATCATGGCCCCATTTCTTGTTGCATTGCATAGCTAGTTGTGGGCATTTATATTAAAATGCATATTTACAATTCCCATGGTTCTCTAGCACATGGGTAGCATAATTTCAAATACTTGCCTCTTCTAGGCTAAGCGTTCGCTAGCGGGGCCTTGGCCTTGAGGTCCACGCTAGGAATCATACATAATATGCATACAATATTTACATTATAACCCAAAATATTACAAGGGTCAAAGTGGGGACGTAACAATCCCCTCCCCTTGGAATAACACCGTCCTCGGTGTTCCAATTACTTAGGAATACATACACGCTATATACATGTTCAAAATTCACAAAAAGTGGCAGGTATGTCCTGCATTTCACCCTTTACTTGGGTTTTCAGGACCAAGTACTTTGGTCTTCACAAACGGCTCCTGCTGGCTGGGACTTTCTAGCTCTGCATGAGGGCATTGTTCCAAAACAATCCCTTCCCTTTCTTTACCTTCCCGCTGATCTACAAGTCTGGAAACTTTATGGCGGCTACCCTCTTGATGTTCCATTGTTGGGCGGTCGCAGAGGCAATGATTTCCTCCACATCCCCAACATTTCATTGGTTGCTTTACCTCTTCCTGCTCAAATTCCTTTGAGTCTTCCCACCTGGAACTTTTCTTAATTGGCCGATTGGATGAATGCTTCTTCATGGATCCATTTTCCTTTCCTTTACTGATTGCTCCCAGAATGCTTTTTACCTCTTTTTGCAGGTGAATAGAGTCCTGCAAAACCTTGTGGTTCATTTCATTTTGTTGCCTCTGTAGCTTGAGCATCTCTCCAAGATTTTCTTGGGTCCTGGCAATTGTTTGAAGAAGACTTTCAGCCAAATCTAATAGCCCTCAGTCTGCTGCCATGGTCAATGGAAACAAGTGACCACACTTTGCTTACTAGCAACACTTTCTTATGCCGGTTGCAACCAATTGTTTCACCTTCTTACTCGTGAAATTCATCATGGAAATCCTTTGTTAGGACAAGCATAACATAACATTAAAATTAGTCAATTATTTTCCCAATTGACATGGAATGTCCACGCTTTAGTCATGGGACTTCCACACTTTTTATGCTTTCCCAACATACACATGAACTCATTCATGTTCATCCTTTCACAGGAAATTTACTATTTCAGCATTCGCAATTCATCTCAAGCAATTAAACACAATATATTTTCAGCCATGACATGCACTCAACAATCTTTTGTTTTATAAATGCATCAATCAAAAGGAAAGAGAAGAGTAGGGGTTTCTCCCTCTTAGTCTTGTTCTATTATGGAGCTACACCATCGCTGTGGTTTCATGCTCGTTAGTCTCTTTCACTTCAATGTGAATGCTTTGGCTTTCCTTTCTTGGCTATGACACTTAGTGTCTAAGGTCTGTCTATGGATATTCAAGTAGGAACCCTTCTCCATAGTTTCCTACAGAACCTTTGGCTGCTCTGACCCACTCATGTCCACTAGCACCATCTTTCATTACTGCTCATATTGAGCTCTTTAGGACGGTCACATGTCCACATGCATCTCTAGGATGCCTTCATAATCCTTGCTTCCAACAATACCTACACTCAAACATTGAATCAATTCACATGTTTAGTTCATTTTCATAGGGTTTATCTCTAAACAAGAGTTTAGGAAATCATAACCAAATCATATACACACGTATATTCATAAGCAGGAAGCTGCAAGGTAACCAAATACTTATCTGTATTGGATTTCTTCACTTTATTCCACGAGATCCTTCTTTGGTTTGCAAGCCTTGGATTTCCCGTGGACACAATTATGAGTGTTGGGCCAGCACGTAGGCTATTCCACAATCATTCGAATAGGCAATGCCAGGCTAGTACACCGACTGGGTTTATCAATCATTTTCTTTAGCAATATGCTAGGCTAGTGCTCCAACTGGTTTTATCAATTGTTTAAGGGGTGTTGGGCCAGCGTACATGCTGCTTTACCATATCAAGTAGTTAATGCCCAACTAGTCACTTTCTGGACTTATCAAGAACTTTATAGCGTTCAACCAGCTACTCCCTGGATTTCTCAATAATTTATATCGCCCACTCATTTACTCTCTGGAATTACCAGTAACTTATAGTTCTTTCAGGGTCTTGATTTCCTACAATGACCAAGGTTTCCAACAAAGAAACAATAGTGTATCAGCTTATCTGTTAGAAGACTTATACCTGAAATCTTCATTATTCCAAACAAGACATAAATGAAAACGAATACTTATCTATATTGTGCATTTCCCCTCTGGTCCATAGCGTCCTGCTTCGCTTTGCAAGCCTTGGAATCGCCTATGGACTTGGATGTAGTTAATGCTTAACCAGTACACCTCCCCATCAGCTGGATTTACCAAGCATTTGGTGGTTCCCAACCAGTCCCATACCTGGTTGGCCCTCTCCAGTGCCGAGCCAGCACATCTGTCTGGGTCATCGACCAATGGAAGGAAATTGCGCCACCTGACCATTATAGGTCAAGGCTCTACTATGGAGCCATAGGAATCTTAGGGTTTTCAGTCAGTCTTGGCGCCCACCCTCCTATTGCTGATCCAATAGGTATCTCAGGGTTTTCAGTCAGTCTTGGAGCCTGCCCTCCTACTGTTGACCCATAGGCATCTTAGGGTTTTCAGTCAGTCTTGGCGCCCACCCTCCTACTGCTGACCCAATAGAGATTTTATGCCTTCACCAATGTCACCACACCTTCTTGCACCATAACCCTTCACACACACATCAACTCTTCATTCATACAAGGATGCCACTCCTTCTCTTGTGCAAATCGGTGGTTCCTTTTAGGAACTTTATAGGTGACTTTCTTGACTGCAGGTTAACATGGCCCCACTCACATAAGGATGATACCCCTTTTCACTACATAGCTCCCTGGGTTTGTCCATCCCTTCCAGTATTATTTAGCGTGAGCATAGAAAGGTTTCCAATTCCTATACAGTCCTTCTGCGTACCCTTCTTCACCTTACCTCTTAATGTGTAGTACCAATTGGCATCTATGTAGGCTGACAACACAACAAGGATAAGCAGGCTTATCAGTATTGCTTCTCAAAATCGTAACCACATTCCATAACATACACTATCAAGTATTTAAACACCAGGAATGCCTCCATTCCCTTAGGGTGTAGTCAATATTGACAACCCTATCATGACTCGCCACTAGAAAAGGTGTGCACCCCCTTTCCGATGTGAGCCATGTAGGCCCTAATCATACTCAATCAATTTGAAATGATATAAATAAAATAGAGCATGCTCTGCATATTAACCCTAATAATTTAGACATGCATATTCTTATCTAAGGCCACAGAATACTCATTCATTTTGCAAATGTATCTTTTCTTCATTTGCGAAGAATGGGGGCTCCCTTCTCTAAGTCAACAGTTCTTCGGTTTGCCACCCCAATCTTTCTACGTTCCATAATCCACACATGCCTTTGTAGCATAGCTTTACCATCTCACTCTCATGGTTTTCCAACATACAGCTTAGCTGAGATGTCATCCTTGAATTATGCAATGGTGTTTCACCCGAAACCCATTTCTAAAGCATGGGGTCCTTCCCATGGAGTCTGGCTTCTGCAGGTCATCACACATGGTTTTCCTGCAATGTGTCTACCTGGCACATTTATCAAATAGCCAAACAGTCAACAACATTTCAATAACATTCAAATCTGATTTTCCTTAATCAAACGATGACATTAATAATTAAATTCAAGTATGAATTTGCAATTCTGTCCTTTGCATAATTGATTTGATTAGCCATGAGTCTGTTCTCATATCGTTTGGCTCTTTCTCATGGTAGATTCCAATCTTCATCATGGACTTACCCACATTTGCCATGCCCAAAACAATCTACCTGAAATCTGAAAATTCAATCAGCCAAACATGTTGTGAGTATCTATGCATATAATCCTTTCATTGCTACAACAGTCACTGAAGTGATCTCAGAATTATAACCCTCAATAATTCAAACACCTTCAGCTTTCAACATTTGAAATGCAATGAAATATATGTATATATCTATATATGTATCGTTATTATAAATAAAATTGAAAGACATGGGTACACTATTTGTGTAATTCAAATAAATTGTAAGTACTCGTTACTTCACATTCCATGCAATCTCTGTCCTTCCACAGAGCACTCTGGTAGCCCATCATCATGTCTACCTTCTTCATGCAATCTTTTTCCTGCATTCATAGCAGCTCATGAAATTATCTCAATATTAACAATGGTTCACCATTTAATCTATTATCTAAATGCATTGAAACCTATACATATCACAACCGTGCATTCTCGCAATGCATCTCAACATGTGCACTTACACATATGCATGCACATTCGCAACATTTACATAGTATTTTAATGTGCATTCACTCAATGCATAACCCCTCAATACAACCTTGCATTAATCCATGAATACTATGCATTCCAATATATTATGGTCTAACCATGACTATCTCATATGGCATACACTACAACATAACCATAAGTCATTACTTGCTTTGGCTGTTAATCTTGCAACCATCCTACCCAAATGGCATGATATAATTTCATATGAATGCATTGAGGTTTCTAAGAAACTATAGGGCGTAAGGCTCCCTGCCTTCACTTACCCACACCTCACCATACTTGGAAGGTTAACATTCACGTTCAGGCACTCAATACCATATGCAAACCAAATCAACATAGTTTAATCATAGTTGAATGGATCTTACCAAATCCTCTTTCATCATTCATGCACTTTAAGCACAAATAACCATTACCTGCATGGCTATCATTAACATCACTGGATGTTACCTGATCAGTTGGCCTCTTACCAAGGCTTCACAGTTCTTTTTCCAACCTCATGCTCATAGATTTGTTGCACCATCTTTTCCTCATAAGCTTGGTCATATGCAACAATCATCATCCACGCCCTTAGTCATGCTTCAGTTGTCTTTGGTCCTATAACCATTGCAAACACGACTAGTTATTTAACAACCACCATAATCATCTTAAGTGGCTTATTGCATATGTAAAACCTCACTATTCTACCAATATGCAATATCATATATATATACACAAGTATTTTTACATGCACTGTGCAATGTTTATCAATATGCCATCTAGTGCATATTCATTTCAGCTATCTAATCTCTTACATTTTCAATCATGCTTCTATGGTCTGGTTCATACAACCATTATCAACAACATTATTGGTGATCAACCATAAGCAATACCATTAATGGGCTATTGCATGTGTAACTTTCACTACCTTTACCCATATGCAACATCATGCTTTATGCATAAACGATTCACATGCACTATGCAATGACTCCTTAATCGTGCCCATTAATTCATATGCATTACTCTCTTGCATTTTCAACATCCCTATGCCATAATTTTCAACTTATGAAACTTAGGAAATATAAATACAATAGTAAGAGAGGAGTTAAGGAATTCCCCCTTTTCAATTCCTCCTAGTAGCATGGAATTTCCTCTTCCGCATCATAGCTGATCTAGTTTCATGGGCTCTCTACCATGCACACAAGGTATCATTAGCTGTCATTTCTCACCAAGTAGCAATTTAATACAAATGTAAAACATTCTTAGTTGCTACTTTGCAAGCATGCAATTCTTATGCTATAACAGAAATAGTTAAGGTGAGAAGCTTCCCTCTTTATCAGCATTGTCTTACTTAGCTCCCATAGAATCTTTCTCATCATTGACTACGTCTCAAGGGGGCTTTCCCCCTTGTAGGGTGAGTCGAGGGCAACGCCCTCGTTTTTTTTTGTTTTTTTTGTTTTTGTAAATCCTTCGATTTCGCGCAATCTGGCGCATAAGTTCCACGACATTTTTCAACTTTTGGCACTTGAAAAATCTCCCTGGAAAACAACTGAAATTCTCTGTTTCGGCAAACTTGGAAATTCTTTTCCGACCTGTTGCGGACAAACTTGTTGATCTCTTCCGTCGTTGTGGAGAAACTCGCCCATCTCTTCCACTATCTCAGTAAAAACTCACCAACTCTTTCCGCCGTTTCGGCGAAAAACTCGCCACTTCCTTCTGCCGTAAACATTTAGGAAAATTTTGAAATTTTTCGGACCAACTCATCGAGTCCTTCCGCTGTTTCAGACCAACTCGCTGAGTTCTTCCGCCGTTGCGGACAAACTTGCTGAGTCTTCCGGTCGAAAACTTAGCTTTTCCTTCCATCACTGTGACGGAACTCGCCAATTCCTTCTGACGCTGCAGTGGAGACTCACCAACTTTTTCCACCGTTGCGGACGAACTTGCTGAGTTTCGCCGCCATTGTGGAGCAAAACTCTTAACTCTTCCGCCGTTTCGACCCAAAACTTTTAACGTTTCCGCCGTTTCGTTTGCGGAGCAACTGGGCAAGTTTTGCCAGCAACTTCGACGCAACTCAGCGAGATTCGCCGAAACACATCAGCTCAACTCCACGAGACTCGCCCAAATATTTATGCAAAACACTTAGAAAATTTTGAATTTTTGGAAAATTTTCTTAATGGTATATGCGGCACAGGAAGCATACTTACCCCTGTGAGTTGTGATAGGTATCCCATGAAGGCCCAAATGTTGCAACCTTCACTCTGATACCATCTGTAACGTACCCACCTATCTATCCAATTCGTGGTAGAGAACATGATGGCAAATCTTGGGGCTTTTACAAAAACTCAACCCATACATTAGATTTTAAAGCAAAGAAATACATGTGTGCAGACGTAAATCAATTAAACATGCACAGCGGAATGAAAACCTCATCCACACACATTACATGATGCCATTCAATTTAACACAACCAACAAATTAATACATTTGCAGAAGTAATTACATAATAAAATACTCATCTTGATGTAATGCTGTCCCAACAACTAGCTATGTTGCTGTAACATTCCTCCCAACCGTAGGTCTTTGCCCAGCCTGTATTATTTCAGCACTCAGAGACCACCCCCGAGCTGGGCATGATATCTACAAGGAACTTGGGACTCTCAAACCCTACACGACCAAAGCAATGGATACCCTTCTCGATCCCAACATTCTTTTACACACAGTAGCTCAAAACTGGCATGGATACACAATTCAACCATGGATTCACAGAATAGGGTCTATGGGTTTTCCCCAAAACATGGGCACACCAAAAACGGATTGGGGGAAGAGGGAATCAACCCCAGGGAAGAAAACCGATTTCTCGCATAGATGTATGAGCATTCAGTGGGCCAAAACAGCCTCAATTAAACCCCAAATCGTTTCCCTTCTCTTCCACACTGTTAGCCACAACAAAAACGCCCTTCCCAGCTAAAAAACGAAGGTAAACGCAGGAAATTCGTGGAGGGAAATGCCCAGGAAGCTCTAAACTCGTGAGAGAGCAAACTGATGGTTCAAATAATGGCTTGGGGGCAATTTCGTGGCCCTTTTACTTGTCCAAGAAGCCAAACACAAATCTCTATGAAGGGTGGCTTGCCCATACTCGAATTTGGACAGCCATACCTCTCCATTCCCCAAGGCATTAACTACCTCAACCAACTCTTGGAAGAAATGAATGATTGGATACAAAATTCAACATGGGTAGTTGAGAGTTCATGGGTTCTCTCATTGACATTTGGCTTGACTCAATTGGCTCAAGGGTTTGAATATCCTCCTCCCAATTCCTTGTAATATCATGCCCCCATCTCTTGTTGCATTGCATAGCTAGTTGTGGGCATTTATATTAAAATGCATATTTACAATTCCCATGGTTCTCTAGCACATGGGTAGCATAATTTCAAATACTTGCCTCTTCTAGGTCGAGCATTCGCTAGTGGGGCCTTGGCCTTGAGGTCCACGCTAGGAATCATACATAATATGCATACAATATTTACATTATAACCCAAAATATTACAAAGGTCAAAGTGGGGACGTGACAATCTCCCACCCCTAAAGGAGGTAAGTGTCCTTCTTTTTTGAAGAAGGATCGATAGATCTGAAATGGATCAGGAATGTCACAGGGATGAACCCTTGCATGCTGAAAATATGATCTGGCAGATCAGGGAGCAGTGGTTTCCCATTGAAGAAGAGGATCCGTGAAGTAAGAAGGATGAAACCTTCCATGCTGAAAATATGATCTGGCAGATCAGGGAGAAGTGGCTTCCCATCGAGGAAGAGGATCTGCAATGTGAGAAGGATGAAACCTTTCATGCTGAAAATCTGATCTGGCTAATCGAGGAGCAGTGGTTTCCCATCGAGGAAGAAGAGGACAAATAGGTGAGAGATCTTCAGTTTCTTGTGGATCTGGATCTCCCATTCTCTCATATTCATCATCAGCTGCTAGACCTTTAGGTTCTTGTGGATCTGGGTCTAGCATTCCCTCATCATCATCTCCATATTCAGATTCTGAATCTGAAATATCATGTGAAGATGCATCATCACATACAAACTCTGAATCTGAAATCCCATGTGAAGAAGCAAGTAGGACTGGCTCATCATCACATCCAAAATCTGAATTTGAAATCTCATGAGGAGAAGCAAGTAAAACCGGCTTATCATCACATACAAACTCTGAATCTGAAATCTCATGAGGAGAAGCAAGTAAGACTGGCTCATCATCACTCAAAGGAGGAACATATCCAAAAAATGTGGATATCATGAAACTTCTCCAAAATGTGCATGTAGTGCTCATTTGAACCATCATAGCTGTGATCATTATCAGAAGAACTAGAACTAGATGATGATGGATCTTCATTAAGATCAAAGGAGGATAGAGTAGTGGAGGCCCATTTTGAAATAGGGGTTGGACAAATAGGTGATAGATCTTCAGGTTCTTGTGGATTTGGATCTAGCATTCGCACTTCTTCAAGAGTCCTCTTTTTCTCAATCTCTTTTGGTGTATCTTTTCCCTTTAGGCAACCTTTGAAGGTTCCATGAGAAAGCTTGTCACTTAGAAGACCATCAACCACATTTCGAGCTAGCTTGTAATTGATATGAGATAGTCTAATCTCTTCATGAGTATGAGAGCGAAGAGCAGACTCCTTTGAGAGAGGTAAGAAGTGTGAAAACTCATAGATTTTTGTCTCATGATTTGCAACTCCTTTTGCAATGATTTCCCCTGAAACCATGTGTTGTACCTCGACTTCATATGAAGAAAATATCACTCTTTTGGGCTCTCCAATATGAGTCATTTGATACAATGGAAGAATATTAGCTGCAAGCGAAGGAACATAAAGCACATCAGAAAAGAAACCATGGTCAAGATTGATTCTTCCAATCCCTTGAGAGGAGACTTTTGAATCATTGCCCAATTTGATGGAAGGGCCATCTAAGCTTTTGAAATTGGAGAAGAGATATTTGGAGGAATACATGTGTCTTATAGCTCCTGAATCTATGATGAAAGAAGAATCTGTTGATGCACTTGCCATGAGAGCATGACATCTTTCTTTGTCTTCGGATCTAGAAGATTCAGTATCAGTATCTTTCTTCCTTGCATATTCAGGTATAGGAAGATTGTTCTTCTCAAGTAACTGAGCCATCAAATCTATAGTCTTCTTCATGCAAGTACTCTCAGGATGGAAACCTCTATGACAATATGTGCACTTGGATCTTTCCTTCTGAGAATGCTTGGTCTTCCTTGAGTTCGAAGCCCCATCTGACTGATATGGACTATCTGTAAGGTTTGTATCATTCGATCTCTTATCAAAAATCTTTTGCTTGCCTTTACCATTCGCACTTTTGGCCTCAGCAGCTATAAGGGACGAATCCAACTTGGGTTTGATCATTCACATGGATATTACTTCTCTTCCTCTTGAGTAAGAGATTGGATGAAGTCATCAAGTGAGGGAAACTTCCATTTTGGAATGGACATCTTAGCTGACTGGAAAGTAGAGACAAAAACTGAGAAGTTTGCCCCCAACTTTGAGAGAATGACAAGAATAAGCTACTTGTCTTCTTTCACTATCTCATATCTTTTCAACTATGGTATCAAGCTTTTGAACTTGGTGAGGAAGGCATTGATAGATTCAAAGCTGTCAGGACTCAAAGATATGAGTTCATTCTCCAATTTGTGTCCTTTCATATCATCTTTCTGTCCAAAAATGGATTCGAGCTTGTCCCAAACCTCTTTAGGAGATGTTAGATCAATGACATGGAAGTGAAGATCTTCAGAAATTGAGAGAAGGAGGAGGCTAACTTCTTCATCAAGCCTATCCAAGTACTTGGACTTTCAACTACACTGAGAGGTTCTACCATCGTTCCATTGAGTATTCGGGTGAAGCTCTTGGATCTCATGAAGAGATTCATCTTGGATTTCCACTCAACATAGTTGGAAGATGTGAGCTTTAGATCCATATGAACAGAGAAGGTCGAATAGTTGAAGAAGAATTCGAATGGGTGAATAAACCTGAAAAACAGGAGAAGTTTTTGCTGATGGAGAATGCTACACTTCGACTGAACACTACCTTTTGAACATTGAGAACATAGGCTAAGTCCTTCACACCTGGCTAGACCTCACTGGATTCTCCAATGAATTCAAGTAATAGCACCAGGATTTGCTGTGGAAACTCAGAGGCTTATGGTGCTCAAGTGAAAGATAGCTACTCAAAGAAATGCTGCAACTGCTGCAATTCGAATAGCTGCTGAATACTCTGATACCATGTGATAATCTGCAAGGTATCTAGCAACTATAACAAACTCACAATCAAACTCTCAAGAATGTTGCAAAGAAGAAGAGAAGCATGCACTCAATAATCACTCATAAACACAGAATAATAGACAATATCAGTATCATACAATGAATAATGAATGTAAAGAATGTGTTACAATAAACTGTGAAGTAGCATCATATAGGATTCGAATTAGCCAAGTAGGGCATTCGAATCTAAGCTCAAAGTCTAGCTTGGATAACTATGGAGACATCATCCAATCAGCAGTATCAGTCATAAATGGTAAGATTCAGTCAAGTGTGTCCAACTGAGTCTAACAGAACCATCTAGGTATAAATCAGGGAATGGAGACTCCAAGGGGGGTGCATGAGGCTGTCATAGGGTCAAGTGGCACTCCAAAACTAGCTAACTAGGAGATACAGGTAGTTAGGATGAGCAATTAGTGGAACAACTACTCAATCCATGCACCAACTGAGTGATAACTCCCCGTAGGTGAGATAAGGCACCCTAATTGAGTGATAACTGAAGGTAGGTGAGTAAAGGCGCACTAAATGAGTGTGGTAGGTGAGCAAAGGCGCACTTGGAATGCAAAAAACTCAAAGAAGGTGCTTTAGGTAGGTGGGAGGCCAACTGGGGGCTGTAAATAGGCTCTGGAGAGCTAGAAGCAAGCTCTAGGTGCTGGGGAGACCACCATAATGATGACTGGATGCATGCAACATGCAGATTTGCATGTAGGCATGCAAAATACAAAAAGGATGGTGTGAATATTCCAACAACGTTGGAGAAAGTGAACTGGCACTTCTGTCTCTGAGCCTAAGTATCACCTATAGGGTAAATACAAGGAAGATAATGGATAGATATCCTTAGGCACTAAGTGGAGTGCGGCATTCCACAAATTCCATCCGAAACTTGTCCTCGCGGCCTACCCCCGTGAAACGAGAGGCCCTCTCCACAGACTGGTCGATGACTGTGTCAATAAGTGCAAGAGGATTTTAGTACCCTAGAGGACAACAACTATGTCTTAGATGAAAATGACAAGGGGGAATTATTTGGATTCCTATTCCCGGTGTCCTACCTAATTACCAAATTATTTTTATCCTCAAGCGAGGTTAAAGTGTGTTTAGTTAGGGAGATAAATTTTAATGGCTGTTGTATTACTCAGTCGGGTAAATGGAAGTGCAACTCATGGTGTGATGACTGACTCAAACCATGCAAATGAGTATGAATCAAATAAGCCTTTCTTTTCAATGAATGCTAGATAAGGTAAGGAGAGAGTTCTTCGATCAAATGCAAGCACAGACTTTTTCAAAAAGAGGAAAAAAACCACTGAAATTTTTTTTCTTTTGTTTTTTGTAAATATGCCCAACTATCATTGCTTCTTTCAAGATGGATCTGATCTACAACTGATTCTACTTCTAATGAGTATCACTATGTGACAAATAACCAATGAAGATCTGCTTCCAAATACAAAATATGGCTTTGATCTTTTCAACAAAAAGGGAAAGAGTGTCTCAACATGGTCTTTCAATATCAAGTTTGATGAAATAGATAGAAAGATGTGATTTCAAAACAATAAACTCTTTCAATAATGTAATCAAGGAATTTAAATATATATGCTCATAATACCTTGATTATTCAGAAATGAACAAATCTTTTGCAGACTATGGTAAGGAGGCAAATAAACTAGTGATGATGTCATAAGGCTCATAAAATCCAAGTTCAAACAGTAAATGAAACAAACCAAACACACTAAAATGCAAGCGATGTACTGTAACCACAGGTCACAGAGGCCTGACAAAGTGTCAGCAAACCAATTAGGAGCAGAAGACCGAAAAATGAAGTAAAATTAACCACTTAGAAATTTAAAAAATGAAATTCTCAGGGAATTTTCGCGGGGCTGTGTGCAACCAAGCCGCGAAAATACTATATTTTCTCGTTTCACAGAGTACTAGGGGCACGAAAATATGGAGAGTTTTGCTTTGGTAGGAAAGTTCAGGCCACGAAAATAAACAGAGGCTAAAAATAAGGGCGAGATTTTTAAGAAAAAAATTGATTTTTCTAGGGTTTTCCAACCCAGCGAACTAGATGTTGAGGTGAAACTAAAAAACAGTAATCCAAAGTAGAGAAAAGAGGTGTGAATGAGGGTAGAAAGACCCAATTCCACAATCAAATTGAAATAAAGTGAAAGCAAACTTCACAAAAAGAAAAATGGATTCAAACCAGTGGAGTCGCCAGTTTTTATTATAGAAATTTCTCCCTACGGATAAGAAGAAACTCTCCTAAGCTAGACTAGGATGTCACTAGTTCTAATCTAGGACAATTGAGAAACAAATGCTACCTTGAGTCTTAAACTAAGCTTTACAACAAGATTGAATGCATTCAAAAGAGATGAAAGATATAACTCACTTTTCGATTCGATGCTTGTCCCACTTCTAGCTCTTGATCTCGAAGCGCCCGAATAGAACCTGTTAAGATCAAACAAAGGACAAGCACACGATCTTCGAGATGCCTTGAAATAAAGGTTAGATTCAAATCTGAACTAGATACATTTCATGACAAAGATTCATACACAGTACACATGAAATGGGAAACAAGACAAGTTATCTTATATTAAGAAGCTTGAAAAGCACTTACATAGGTTGCTTGGTGTCCAAGCCAACTCCAGATCCAAGAATTCTCT
Organism: Larix kaempferi; assembly: GCA_027924585.1. Classification (NCBI taxonomy): domain Eukaryota; kingdom Viridiplantae; phylum Streptophyta; class Pinopsida; order Pinales; family Pinaceae; genus Larix; species Larix kaempferi. Next base: position 13,875,225 of record BSBM01000268.1, read on the forward strand.
CCTCTTTCTATCTCTGCAAATATCCTAAGACCACAGGTTGGATGCCCCAAGTGGTTCTCCCCATGGCTCATGGATGGCCTCTCTTTTATAGCACTTGGAGGAGTTAACCATAAGGAGAGGAAGGTGGATCTCATGAGGGTTTAGTGGATCAGCCAAGCTAAACAGAGAGAGGGGGTTGGGATCGAATCAGATAGGTCAATCCCAAGGAAATATCTCGGAAGGTAAAGATCCAAGTTCCAAGGCCAAGGGCTAAATAATGATTTTTGTGCCCCAGACACAGAGCATAACGTGAAAATTTGGAGATTTTCGCGGGGTAAGGGTTATGCATAGCGCGAAAAAGGGATATTTTCGCGGTTTGATAGATATGCAGAGTGCAAAAATCAAGGCAAACAAGGGTCTAGAAGGTGACATGTGGCTTGGTAAGTTGTTTCTCGGTCATCAAGAGGTGAATTTATCTCCAAGGTGTCCATATGAGACCTAAGAGAGTGCCGACAACACATAACATTAATTAGGGAGAAATGTCGCTAGGTCACATGGTACAAAGATGCAACACTAGAGTTTGAAGTGTAACTTTGAGGTATAACAATGGGAGTTACCCTTCAACTCCAATTCGAACTTCATTGAGTCATGCCAACTATATTGACCTTCCAACTTCCCCAAGAATGTGGACTCCACCTAGGATTCGAATGGGTGAGAGTGGAATGCCATGTGGCATGGGGAATCTTGCTTAAATGGGTCCCACATCTCCCATGTTCCCTCATGACCGAGTGCCACCTTATTTTCCTATATTATTTATTTATTTTTCCCCATTTAATATATTTGGTCAAACTAATGTCCATTTGGGGTTTTATAGTTCCCTTATTCCAAATCTAATGTTTCCACCCCAACCTAGGAAACTAGTAGATTGGTGGAATTTTCTCTTTTTGAGATTTATTTGAAATGGGACATTAAAGTTATCCCCACCCAAGATTTCTTTCCCTCAAGAAATTACAAATTAGGATGTTGCAAAATTTGTTCATCCTCCCATGTGGCATCCTCACTTGGAAAATCTTTCTATTGTACCAAATACTCTCTTATGGTTCTGCTCCTCAATTTCCTTTCTATTGTCTTCAAATTTTTTCTGGAATAAGTATGAGTTGTCTTTCATCATCTAATGGAGGGAGGGTTTCTGAAACAGATATTTGCTTACCAATATCCTTCTTAAGGCATGAAACATAAAATACATTGTGGATTTTGCTTCCTTCCGGAAGTTCCAATTCATAAGCCACCTCTCCAACTTTTCCAACTACCTTATATGGACCATAATATCTTGGTTTGAGCTTTTCTGATCCTTTCACCTTCGAGGATGTTTGTTTATATGGATGTAACCTCAAATAGACCAAACCATTCACTTGAAAATTTGTTTCCACCCTATGTTGATCCACATACTATTTGTGTTGATTTTGGGCAACCTGCAAATTGTCTTTTAGAAGTTTCAAAATCTCTTGACTTTCCTCCACCTAATCCTTGGATTTTTGGGATCTACTATCACCAAATATGTGCTCAACAAATGTGAGTGCTTCATAACCATAAAGTGCTTTGAAAGGAGACATTCCAATGGACATATGGAATGTAGTGTTGTAGCAAAACTCACCCAAGTGTAGCCATTTCACCCATGTTTTCTGCTGCTCACGAACATAGTTCCTCAAGTACCCCTCCAAGCATTGATTCACTCTCTCTGTTTGGCCATCAGTTTGAGGATTATAGGTTGTGCTTGGAGTCAATTGAGTGCCCACCAACTTGAAAAGTTATTTCCAAAAGTCACTGTCACGTCCCCATCTAGACCCTATCACTTTAACATTTTAAATAATGTAATATTGTTATGAAATCGTGGTGAGGAGCTTAAGGCCAAGGCCCTGCCATCGATTTATTGATGCATATGGTTTGTGTGCTAGCCAGGCACATTGGAACTTCAACATCATGTAATATGCATTTTAATAAAAATATCCACAACTAGCTATGCAATGCAACAAAGAGATGGGGGGCATGATTTCACAAGGAATTGGGAGGGAAAACATTCAAACCCTTGAGCCAATCAGTTCAAGCCAAGTGTCAATGAGAGAACCCATCAAACCCTCAACTACCCATGTTGACTTTTGTACCAAACCATTGATTTCTTCCAAGAGTTGGTAGAGGTAGTTAATGCCTTGGGAATGGAGAGGTATGGCTGTCCAAATTCGGGTATGGGAAAGCCACCCTTCATGGAAAATCGTGTTTGTCTCCTTGGGCAAGAAAAGAGCCACGAAATTGCTCTTTAAGCCACTATGCAACCATCAGTCTTGCTCCCTCATGCAGCTCTAGCTGCCTGGGCGTTTTCCTCCATGGTTTTTCTAGGTTTCTTTTCATCTTTTACCTGGGAAGGGGCGTTTTTGTGTTGATTACTAGTGGGGAAGAGAAAAACATGTTTTTGGGTCTTCCTAGAGGCCGTTTAGGCCATTACAAAGGGTCATAACCAATGGGGAGAAATCAGTTTTACTCCTTGGGGTTGAAATCGAATTACTCTTTCCACAGTCTGTTTTAGTGAGCCACGATTTGGGAAAAACCCATGGACCCTTTGTAAAATACCCTTGTTGTAAATGGTATCTATGCCCAATGTTTGTGCTTGCGGTGTGAGAAATGAGAATGTTGGGGTATGGGATTTGGGTATCCATTGCTTTGGCTTGAGCTTGAGAATAAGCATCCATGGTTCAAATGTAGCATGATAAACCCAGCTATGGACTGGCTTGGCTGAGATGAAATGAGTAATTGGTAGTGAACGAGCTAGAATGTTCCCTTTCCTTGTGAGAATCATGCCCAGCTCGGGGGTGGCCTTTGGACGGACTCAGTATAAGCTGTCGAAGAGCTTATGGTTGGGTGGAACGTTGCAGCGACATAGCTAGTCGCTTGGGGCAGTTGCAAAATGAAGATAAGTGTTTTTATGTCTATGTATTTACTTCTGCAATGTTTAATTAATGATTATTTTGATACGTTGGATGAGCATGAATTGTGTGTGGATGTTGTTTTAATTCCGCTGTGCATAATTGATTTGTCTTACATCTGCACAGTCATATTTTTAGTTATATGAATCTAACAAACGGGCTGAGATCATGTGAAAGCCATGAATTTGGCATCATGTTCCATGCCTTGCATTGGATAAATGGGTGGGTACGTGACAGATGGTATCAAAGCTACTGGTTGCAGCATTGGGCCTTCATGGGCTACCTATCACAACTTGCAGAGGTAAGTATGCTTCCTGCTCAACACTAATAGTTAAGAAAAATTTCAAAAATTTCAAATTTTCAAAATTTTTCTAAGTGTCTATGAGTTTCTGCCAAAAAACTGAGCCGACGGAAAAAACTCGGTGAGTTCGTCCGCAACGGCGGAAGGACTCGGCAAGTTGTTCCGCAACACGGTAGGAAATCAATAAGTTTCTGAAACTGCGGAAGAACTTAGCGAGTTGTTCTGAAACGGCGGAAGAACTCGACAAGTTGGCCCGAAACCGTGGAAGGACTCGGCAAGTCGTTCTGCAACGCAGCAAAATAAATCAATAAGTTCGGCGAAAAAGATGGAAAAATTTCGGAAGGAAAAGCTGAGTTCGATCGGAAGAACTCGGCAAGTCACCCCGCAATGTCGAAAGGACTCGGGGAGTTGGTCCGAAAAACTTTCTAAGTGTTTTCGGTGTCAAAGAGGAAATTTCGGGAGAACTTGGCGAGTTGCTCCAAAACGGCGGGAAAACTTGGCGAGTTGCTCCGAAACGGCGGGAAAACTTGACGAGTTGCTTCGCAACGGCGGGAAAACTTGGCGAGTTGCTTCGCAACGGCGGAAGAACTTGGCCAGTTGGTCCGCAACGGCGGAAGGACTTGGTGAGTTGGTCTGAAAATTTTCTAAGTGTTCGGCGTCAAAGGGAAAGTTTCGGAAGGACTCAACGAGTTGGTCCGCAACGGTAGAAGAACTCACCGAGTTGACCCGAAACAGTGGAAAAGTTTCTAAAGAGTTCTCGGCGTCCAAAGGGAAAGTTCCAGAAGAAGCTTGGAAGTTCTCACCAAAACGACGGAAAGAACTTGGAAGTTCTTGCCGAAACGACGGAAGAAACTTGGAAGTCTTCGCCGCAATGGGCCGGAAGAGAGTCCACAAAGACGGAAGGACTTCGTGAGATCGTCCACAACACGTCGGAAGGACTCGACAAGTTCGTCCGCAATGACGGAAGAGAATGACGAAGTCCGCCGAAATAGAGAAAATACATCAGTTTTTCAGTGAAATTTTCAGGTGCCCAAAAGAGAAAAATCGATTTGAACTCATGCACCAGATTGTGTGAAATTGAAGAATTTATAAAAAAAAATAAAAAATAAGGGCATTGCCCTCGACCCGCCCTGCAGTGGCGCAAGGGGGCAAGCCCCCTTGACCCCTGTCATCCCCAGGAAGACAGTCGTTGAAAGTGTGAAATGCATTCTTGGGATGAAGAGCAAGAATTGCATAGAAGGTTGCGGAATCCTCAGTAAGAGTAATGGGTTGTAATACCCATTATGGAGGATGAAAGGGAAATTCCTCACCTTAAACTAATTTTGTTTATAGCATAAGAATTGCACAATGAATGCTATATACGTATGTATATACTGAATTGCTAATTCGTGAGAAGATCATAGCTAATGATTGCTTTTATGCTTGGTAGGAAAGCCAAGAAAATGATTAGCTATGATGTGGAGGAGGAACTCCATGTCATAATGAGGAATTGGAAAGGGAGAAATTCCTTCACTCCTCTCTTGCTATTGTATTTATAATTCCTGAGTTTTATATACTAAAAATTATGGCATAGGGTTGTTGTAAATGCAAGAGCGTAATGCATACGAATTAGTGGGAACAATTAAAGAGTCATTGCATAGTGCATGTGAATTGCTTATGCATGAGTATGATATTGCATATTGGTAAAATAGTGAGGTTTTACATATGCAATGAGCCACTTAAGATAATTATTGTGGTTGCTAATAATTAGTCATGTTCACATTGGTTGTAGGACCAAAGACAACTGAAGCATAGCTAAGGAGGTGGATGATGATTGTTGCATACAACCTTATGAAGAGAGGATGGTGCAACAAATCCATGATCATGATGTTTCCAAAAGGATGGAGTAGCCTTGGTAAGAGGCCAACTGATCAGGTAACATCAAGCGATGTTAATGACAGCCATGCAGGTAATAGTTATTTATGCTTAGTTGCATGAATGTTGAAGGAGGATTTGGTAAGATCCCTTCAACTACAGTTAAACTATGTTGATTTGGTTTGCATGTGGTATTGAGTGCCTGAATGTGAATGTCAACCTACCAAGTATGGTGAGGTATGGGGTAGTAAGGGCAAGGAACCCTCTACCATATGACTGTTTTAAATACTAGAATGCATTCATAGGGGATTATATCATGCCATTTGTGTATGTTGGTTGTGAGTTAAGAAACCAAAGCAAGTGAGGAATTATGGTCCTATCATGGTAGTGCATGCTATGTGGGGAAGACATGGTTAGGCCATAATATGTTTGAAGGCATAATATTCATGAATTAATGCAAGGTTGCATTGAGGGGATGTGTAGTAAAAATATTTTGTACAATCTCGTGGTTATGCACGAAATGGTGATCTATTTAATGAACTGTTGTGAATGTAGGAGAATGATTGAATATAGAAGGTAGACATGTGATGGGCTACCAGAGCACTCTGTTGGAAGGATAGAGCTGCATGGAATATGAAGTAATGAGTATTTACAGTTATTTAAATTGCATGGATAGTGTGACTATGTCTTGCAATTTTATTGTGATAATGATGCATATATAGAAATGTATATATATTTCATTACATTTCAAATGTTAAACAGCTGAAGGTGTTTGAATTATTGAGTATTATAATTCTGAGATCACTTCAGTGACTGTTATGGCAATGAATGATTATGTGCATAGATACTCACAACGTGTTTGGCTGATTGAAGTTTCAATTTTTAGGTAGAAAAGTCTTGCGTATGGTAATGGGGATAAGTCCATAGTAAAGACCGAGATCTACCATGTGCAGAAGCCAAAGGTTATGAGAAGGTTCTCATGGTTGGAAATTTATGCATGAAACAAATCTGAAAATTGTCTGGTTTAAGTTTATGAGAATAGTCTCATAGATGCAAATCTAATTTCTGTAGGAAAACAGATTTACAAATTTCAGATTTGAGAATTTGCTTATAATTGCTAATGACTGTTTGGCTTATATAGAATTGTGCCAGGAGGACATGTTATAGGTGGATGTTCATGTATGGTAGCAAGGGTGAAACCATAATGGACAGAGTGATACCACTTACAAGAGCCAAACAATATGGGGAGAGCCTCATTGCTAAGCAAATCAATTTCTGTAGGAGACAGAATTGTAAATTCATATTGAATTTAATTATTAATGCTATTGATTGGTTATGGAACAATCATATTTGAAGCTTATTGCTAAATTTTGTTGATTGTTTGGCTATTTGATAAAGTGTGCCAGGATGACACATTGCAGGAAGACCATGTGTGATGGCCTACAGAAGCCAAACTAGATGGGAAGGATCCCATGCTTTGGAAATGGGTTTCGGGTGAAATGCCATTGTAAATGTTGATAATGTCTCAGCCGAACTGCATGTTGGTAAAGCATGTGAGTGAGACAGTAAATTATGCCAAGAAGGCATGTGTGGGTTATGGCATGTGAAAAGATTGGGGTGGCAAACCGAAGGACTGTTGACTCAGAGAAGGGAGCCCCCATTCTTCGTAAATGAAGAAAATATACATCTGTGAAATGAATGAGTATTCGGTAACCCTAACTAAGGATATACATGTCTGGTGATTAGATTTAATATGCAGAGCATGTTTTATTATTTCATTATTGTTCCAGACTGCTTGAGTGTGACTAAGGCCTACATGGCTCACATCGGAAAGGGATGCATACCTTTCGGGTGATGGGTTATGTTAGGGTTTCTATATTGACTACACCCTAAGGGAATGGATGCATTCCTAGTGTTTCAATACTTGATAGTGAATGATATGAAATATGATTACGATTTTTGAGCAGCAATACTGATGAGCCTGCTTATCCTTCTTGTGCTAACAGCTTACACAAATGCAATTTGGTGTTGCACATTAAGAGGCAAAGTGAAGCAAGGGTGCTGAAGAGGACTGTATGGGCAGTGGTAACCTTTCTACGCTCACACTAAAGGACACTATAAGAGATGGATAGGCCCGAGGAGCTATATTGTAGAAGAGGGGTATCATGCTTGTGTATTGTGAGTGGGTATTGTGGGGCCATGCTAGCCTGCAGTTAAGTGAGTCACCTATGGAGTTCCTGGAAGGAACCACTGGTTGCATAAGAGAAGGAGCCACGTAATCATATTATGTTGTTCATATTTCCTGATAAACCCAGTCGATGTACTGGCTTGGCAATGGTTGTTGCATGCCTGATAAACCCAGTTGGTGTACTGGCTTGGCATTGGTTATTTGGGTGTTATTTCCTGACAAACCCAGTCGGAGAACTGGCTTGGAAATGGTTATTGTATGCTTGATAAACCCAGTCGGCGTACTGGCTTAGCATACTGATTTTTGAAATTCTTGATAAACCCAGTCAGCATATTGGCTTAGCATACTTATTTTTGAAATGCTTGATAAACCCAGTCGGTGTACTGGCTTAGCATAGTGATTTTTTTTGGGATGCCTGATAAACCCAGTCGGTGCACTGGCTTGGCATTACCTATTCGGATGATGTTGTGGAGCAGCATGTGTGCTGGCCAAGCATCCACCCCATAGGTGATCCAAGGCTTGTAAAGCAGAGAAGGAAACCTGTGGAGTAGCGAGGAAAATGCACAATACAGATAAGTATTCATTTTCATTTATTTCTTGTTTGGAATAATGAAGACTTCAGGTATAAGTCTTATGACAACCAAGCTAATACACTGTTGTTTCTTTGTTGGAAACCTTGGCCATTACAGGAAGCAAGGACCCTGAAAGAACTATAAATTCTTGGTAAAGCCAGAGAGTAACTGGTTGGGAGCTATAAAAATGCTTGGTAAATCCAGAGAGTAACTGGTTGGGCGCTATAAAAATGCTTGGTAAAGCCAGAGAGTAACTGGTTGGGCGCTATAAAAATTCTTGGTAAAGCCAGAGAGTAACTGGTTGGGCACTATAAAATTCTTGGTAAATTCAGAGAATAGTTGGTGGGAACATTAACCACTTGATGTTGTGGAGCAGTCGGCGTGATGGCAAAACATTCCCTAATTGATTGATAAAAACCAGTCGGCGTACTGGCATGGCATAGCTATTCGAATGGTTGTGGAGTAGCCTGCGTGCTGGCCCAACATTCATTGTTGTATCCACGGGAAATCCAATGCTTGGAAAGCAAAGAGGGATCCTGTGGAGTAAAGTGAAGACATCCAATACAGATAAATATTTGGTTATCTTGCAACTCTTGCTTATGAATATACATGTGTATATGATTTAATTATGATTTCTTAAATTCTCGTTTGGAGATAAACCCTATGAAAATACACTAAACATGTGAATTGACTCAATGTTTGAGTGTAGGTATTGCTGGAAGCAAGGACTATGAAAGCGTCTAGAGGATGTGTGTGGACATATGACTGTCCTAAAGAGCTCATTATGAGCAGTAATGAAAGATGGTGCTAGTGGAACTGTGTGGATCCTAGCAGCCAAAGGTTCTGTAAGCAACAATGGGGAAGGGTTCCCTAGTTGAAAGGCATTAGACAGACCTTAGACACTAAAGTGTCATAGACAAGAAATGGCACGCCAAGCATTCACATTGAAGTGAAAGAGGCTAAGGAGCATAGAACCACAAGTGATGGTGTGGCTCCGGATTGGAACAAGACTAAGAGGGGGAAACTCTTACTCTTCTCTTTCCTTTTGACTGATGCATCTCAGAAACAAAAGACTGTTGAGTGCATGTCATAAATGAAAACAAATTGTGTTTAATTGCTTAAAATGAATTGTGAATGCTGAAATGGTTATTTTCCGGTGAAAGGATGAACATGCATGAGTTCATGTGTATATTGGGAAAGCATGAAATGTGTGGAAGTCTCATGAGTAAAGCATGGACGTTCCATGTCAATTGGGAAAATAATTGACTAATTTTAATATTGTGTTATGCTTGTCCTAACAGGAGTTGCCACGATGAGTCTCACAGGAGAGACATTGAAAGCCATTGTTGCAGTTGTTACTAGCCAAATGATTGCTAGTGAGAAAAGTGAGAGCCAATTGTGCACATTGATCATGGCAGCAGGCCAAAAGCTATTTGTTTTGGCTGGAAGCCTTCCTCAGATAGTTGTCGGGACAACAAGAAAGATGGCATCCATGAAATTCCAGACTTATAGATCAGTTGGAAGGTGAATAAAGGGAAGGGATTGCTCTGGAGCAATTCCCACCTGCAGAGCTGGAAGACCAAATCTAGCAGGAGCAGCTTGAGGAAGCCAAAGGACTTGATCCTGAAAGTTCAAAGTAAAGAGATGAAACACAGGACAGACCTGCTCCCAGTTGTGAATTTTGAGGCATATGTAAAGTGGGTATTTATTCCTAAGTGTTGGAACACCGAGGACGGTGTTATTCCAAAGGGAGGGGAATGTCACGTCCCCATCTAGACCCTATCACTTTAACATTTTAATTGATGTAATATTGTTATGAAATCATGGTGAGGAGCTCAAGGCCAAGGCCCTGCCATCAATTTATTGATGCATATGGTTTGCGTGCTAGCCAGGCACATTGGAACTTCAACATCATGTAATATGCATTTTAATAAAAATACCCACAACTAGCTATGCAATGCAACAAAGAGATGGGGGGCATGATTTCACAAGGAATTGGGAGGGAAAACATTCAAACCCTTGAGCCAATCAGTTCAAGCCAAGTGTCAATGAGAGAACCCATCAAACCCTCAACTACCCATGTTGACTTTTGTACCCAACCATTGATTTCTCCCAAGAGTTGGTTGAGGTAGTTAATGCCTTGGGAATGGAGAGGTATGGCTGTCCAAATTTGGGTATGGGCAAGCCACCCTTCATGGAAAATCATGTTTGTCTCCTTGGCCAAGAAAAGAGCCACGAAATTGCTCTCTAAGCCATTATGCAACCATCAGTCTTGCTCCCTCACGCAGCTCTAGCTGCCTGGGCGTTTTCCTCCATGGTTTTTCTGGGTTTCTCTTCATCTTTTACTTGGGAAGGGGCATTTTTGTGTTGATTACCAGTGGGGAAGAGAACAACATGTTTTTGGGTTTTCCTAGAGGTCGTTTAGGCCATTGGAAAGGATCATAACCAGTGGGGAGAAATCGGTTTTACTCCCTGGGGTTGAAATCGAATTACTCTTTCCACAGTCTGTTTTAGTGAGCCACGATTTGGGAAAAACCCATGGACCCTGTTTTGTAAAATACCCTTGTTGTAAATGGTATCTATGCCCAATGTTTGTGCTTGCGGTGTGAGAAATGAGAATGTTGGGGTATGGGATTTGGGTATCCATTGCTTTGGCTTGAGCTTGAGAATAAGCATCCATGGTTCAAATGTAGCATGATAAAACCAGCTATGGACTGGCTTGGCTAAGATGAAATGAGTAATTGGCAGTGAACGAGCTGGAATGTTCCCTTTCCTTGTGAGAATCATGCCCAGCTTGGGGGTGGCCTTCGGACGGACTCAGTATAAGCTGTCGAAGAGCTTATGGTTGGGTGGAACGTTGCAGCGACATAGCTAGTTGCTTGGGGCAGTTGTTAGAACATTTTTCCACCTATGTACATTAATCATTTATTAATGATGATTAATTAGCCCAAGTGATTAATGATTACATCCCTAAGTTGATTAGTTGGTAAATGGTCAAATTATCATGAACTGGTTAGCAATGTGAACAAGTGCTGAGTCAAACCAGCTTTGTGGAGCGCTCCCCAGGACAATTAATGCACTCAGCATGCCTAGAGCGCCCTCCTCAGGTCATTTAATGCACTCAGCATGCTTCTCTTCTACCTAGGGCGCATTTGCTCACTTTGTGGACAATCTTGCCTTGTTTTGTCATATTTTTGACCATTTTTAGACTCCAAACCTCTAACCAACCAGTTTCTTCACATGTGTGAGGTCACATGGGCCTGTCCAGTCATTCCCAGCATTCACACTGCAGATTCGAACCAGTTTGGGATGGTTTGGGATATTTTGGTCAACCTAGGGGGGTTTGAGCTTTTTCTAAGCTAGATCAGTGTGAACACTCCAGATGGATTCGAATTCTTCCAGATTTGTATATATGGGTGTTCTTAACCTTTGTTAAGGTTGGACAGTTAATAATATTGACATTATTCACCATTTCATGTGTAATTGTTCTTCATTCATTTAAATTTTTTATGCTAATTCTTGCAAATGTTGTGCAATCTTTCACCAGTGAGGAATCCACAGTAGCTAGATTCAACTGTGCTTGAGATTTTACATGGTATCAGAGCTCTTGGAGCTATAATTCGAACCAGCAAGACTGTTGTAGTGGATTGCCAGAAGCAGTGGAGAAACCACATAATTCCTGAGGCCATTGCCTTGAGCTTACTGGAGAAATCTAGCGGCTCCTCTCAGGTGTGATGCTCTCCCGAATGCACCCACTATCCATACAGGGTTCGAATCTGTTAGTGTAGATCCCTCCTGAGTGATTTGAGAGTTGTTTGCAGGTACTGAAGATCAGCATTGTCAACAAGTGCGAATTGCAGCAGAGGAGAATGGAGCCATCTCACCCAAACATGCTCACTCCCTTCAACTATTTCGATTGGAAGGAAGAAATGGTGATTTTTCTGAGATCCAAGGGTCTCTACAGAATCACGATGGGCACTGAGGTTGAGCCAAACTCAGCTGTGGAGAAATCCAAGTTTTTTAACAGAATGGATGAGGCATTTGGCCTCCTTTGTCTCAGCATTTCGAGAGACCTCCTGTTTCATGTAGAAAGTCTAGCAACTCCAAATGAAGTGTGGCTCAAGCTTGAGACACTGTTTGGAAAGACTGATGAGATGAGAGGCCACCAGCTCGAAAATGAGCTTGTCTCACTGAGCCCAGGGAATTTCGATTCCATCCAGGACTTCTTCACCAAGTTCAAGAACTTGGTCTTGCAGATCAGACAATGTGGCATAGAAAAGAAAGAAGAACAGTTGGTGTTGTCCATTCTCTCCAAATTGGGTTCTGAATACTCAGTTTTTGTGTCTTCCTTCAACTCCACAAGGCTCACAGTTAGAGGTTGGAAGATGCCATCTTTGGCTGACTTCATGGAGATGCTAACTCAAGAGCAAGACAAGCTGGTCTTGATGGGATCCATCAAGCAAAAAGACCAAGTTCTTGCAGCTGGAGATTCGAAATATGGAAGAGGCAAGCAAAAACCAAAGGGGCCGAAACCTCAAGAGAAGAAGATGAAGGAGAAGAAGCATTCAAGTGATGAAAGCTCAAGTTCAAGTGATGAAGATTCAAAAGTCAAGAAGATGAAGAGCAAGAAAGAGAAGCCCAAATGTGGTTATTGCAGAGGTTCTCACAATGAAAAATCATGTTTCAGAAAGAAGATAGACATTCTAACCAAGCTACTTGAAGAACATAACATTGATGTTCCAGATTTTGCAAGAAGAGAAGAAGCCAAGCTCTCTTTGGAACAAGATCATTGCCTCTATGCCACATGCAAAGGTAAAAAGCTCTATGATTTGGGTGAAAGAGCCAAATATTTTTCTGATATCTCTGTTTCTGATTTACATTCTGATATATCAGATTCAGAAAAATCAGTCTCTTCCCTGAAAGAATCTCCATCCAGTTCACCGAAGCTTTCTCCCAATACTAGTAATTTTTCACTAGTTTTTGACATGCCTTCTGAAAGCTCTTTCCCACTTCAATCAGATCTTTCATATTCTGATATGGAAGATAATATGCAGGCTGATATACAGGTTATGACAGCCATCAAACCATTTCCCCAACCATCGGATGCCCAAAAGACCACACAAACCCCAAGTTCTACAGTTGGAAAATCTCACAATTTTATTGTTTCCAAAACGGTGTCACTGATCTATCTTGGTTTTATGTCTTGCATATCATTCCTGGGTTGGACAGCCATGTCATTGGCTATCATGGGACTGCTGTTCCACATGTCTGGACCTGATCTTTCCACCTATGGTTCAAAACTCAAGTCTCCAGACCCTTCAAGTTTGCTCAACTGTCAGTGTGATCCAGTTACACACACTTCTCTTACTGTAAAACCATTCGATCATGGAGACATTATACCTCTAGTTTTTGCTGCTCCATATGGCTCCTATTCTGATATATCAGAGCCACATGATCTCTATTACAGATTTGGGAAGGTGCTACATCAGTTCGGAAGGAAGATTCATGGTTTGATTTGCCATGTGGAAGCTCCTCAAAATGCAGATTTTGTTGAGATTTTTGATGTTCTTTGGGAAGGATTTTGCAGAGATATCTTTTCCATTATTGATCATGTATTCATATCAGAGTATGTATGCAGCAAGAAGCATTCTTATAATGCTCCCCCATCATCAAATGATGAGATTCAAGGAGCCTTCCAACATGTTTTTTTCCTACAAAACATTGAAGAATTGGTGCATGATCATGACATCCACAACATCTTCACCAAGTATTTCAGCAAGAAGTTGTTCATTCAACTCATTCAAGTGAAGAACAAGACCTGTTGAAGACCTTTTGATCATCTCTGTATCATGTCCATTCTTGAGGGAGGATTTTTCCCATGTGGTTTTTCCTCTTTCCTCATTTTACATGGACAAATAAATTTTATGATGTAAAAGGTGACTTGAGCCTAGTTGCCAAGGCCTTAATTTTTGATATTTCACTAAGTCTAGCTTAAGGGGGGGTGTTAGAACATTTTTCCACCTATGTACATTAATCATTTATTAATGATGATTAATTAGCCCAAGTGATTAATGATTACATCCCTAAGTTGATTAGTTGGTAAATGGTCAAATTATCATGAACTGGTTAGCAATGTGAACAAGTGCTGAGTCAAACCAGCTTTGTGGAGCGCTCCCCAGGACAATTAATGCACTCAGCATGCCTAGAGCGCCCTCCTCAGGTCATTTAATGCACTCAGCATGCTTCTCTTCTACCTAGGGCGCATTTGCTCACTTTGTGGACAATCTTGCCTTGTTTTGTCATATTTTTGACCATTTTTAGACTCCAAACCTCTAACCAACCAGTTTCTTCACATGTGTGAGGTCACATGGGCCTGTCCAGTCATTCCCAGCATTCACACTGCAGATTCGAACCAGTTTGGGATGGTTTGGGATATTTTGGTCAACCTAGGGGGGTTTGAGCTTTTTCTAAGCTAGATCAGTGTGAACACTCCAGATGGATTCGAATTCTTCCAGATTTGTATATATGGGTGTTCTTAACCTTTGTTAAGGTTGGACAGTTAATAATATTGACATTATTCACCATTTCATGTGTAATTGTTCTTCATTCATTTAAATTTTTTATGCTAATTCTTGCAAATGTTGTGCAATCTTTCACCAGTGAGGAATCCACAGTAGCTAGATTCAACTGTGCTTGAGATTTTACAGCAGTTGCAAAACGAAGATAAATGTTTTTATGTCCATCTATTTACTTCTGCAATGTTTAATTAATGATTATTTTGATATGTTGGATGAGCATGAATTGTGTGTGGATGTTGTTTTAATTCCGCTGTGCATAATTGATTTGTCTTACATCTGCACACTCATATTTTTAATTATATGAATCTAACGAATGGGATGAGATCATGTGAAAGCCCTGAATTTGGCATCATGTTCCCTGCCTTGCATTGGATAAATGGGTGGGTACGTGACAGTCACTCATAAATATGCTATATCTATCACTCACAATGTTCTTGGGAAGTCCACGCAATCTGAAAATTTCTTTAAAGAATAGATCAGCCACTTGTGAAACAATCAAAGATGATATAAAAACAAATAAATGATCAAATTTGGTGAGTCTATCCACCACAACATAAATGCAATCCTTACCCAAAGCCTTGGAAAACCTGTAATGAAATCCATGGAGACACTTTCCCATTTTTGTTGTGGAATGGGCAATGGTTGCAATAGACCAGCAGGATGTGTATGTTCATATTTTTTTTACTGACATAACTTGCATTCATTCACATATTTTAGAACATCTTCTTTCATCCCTTTCCAAAAGAACCTTTCCCTTAATTGCCTATATGTTTTGAAAAAATGAGGATGGCCTGCTAAAGGAGAATCATGAGCTTCCTTCAAAATCTTTTGCTTGAGATTTGAACCACGAAACAAGTATATTCTATCCTTATAGTAGATTATACCATCCAAAATCCTGTACCTATCATCACCTTTGACCCCATATAACACATCACAAGTAAAACTATCTTTGGCATATTCAACTATTAGCATATTTTTCCAATCTTTTGAAATGTCCATAAGAGAAAATGATGGTCTTGTAGATAATGCATCTACTACAATATTATTCTTCCCATTAACATATTCAATGTCAAAATCAAAATCTTGGAATTTGCTTACCCACTTTTGTTGCCTTTCATAGAGGTCGTTTTGTGTGAGAAAATGCTTCAAACTGTTATGATTAGTTTTGACTACAAACTTGTTTCCCACCAAGTATTGTCTAAACTTGGTCAAGGAATGCATGATGGTTTACATTTCTTTGTCATAAATGGAGTATAGATTCTCATGTGGCTGCAAATTTCTGCTCTCAAAATCTATGGGGTGTTGATTTTGCTTTAGGACCGCCCCTATCCCTTCTCCTGATGCATCACATTCCAAGACAAATGGTTTAGAAAAATCAGGTAATGCAAGTACTGGACAACTACTCATTACCTCTTTCATTCTTTGGAAATAATTTTCATCCTCTTCATCCCATTTGAAATCATCTTTCTTTGTCGAATCAGTAAGTGGAGTAGTCAATTTGGAAAACCCCTTCACAAACTTTCTTTAGTAAGTGCATATTCCAATGAAGCCTCTCAATGTTGTGATGTTTTTGGGTGATGGCCATTCAAGAATAGCTCTTATTTTTTCCAAGTGCACCTTCACTCCATCTTTCCCAATGATGTTCCCAAGGTATAAAAGTTATTTCAACCCAAATTCACACTTGGACAACTTAGCAAACAAAGATTGTTCATGCAAAATTTTCAAGACAACTTCTAGATGGTGCAAGTGTTCCTCCCATGTTTTGCTGTAAATAAAAAGGTCATCAAAGAAAACAGAAAAAACATACGAATCTGTTTGAAAAATATTTGATTCATGCATGATTAAAATGTGGTTGGAGCATTGGTTAAACCAAAAGGCATGACAAGAAACTCAAAATGGCCATAGTGACATCTGAAAGCTATTTTCTGTACATCCTCCTCCTTCATTCGAATTTGACGGTAACCAGATTTAAGATCAATTTTTTAGAAGAATTTTTCTCCATGTATCTCATCCATGAGCTCATCTATTCTTGGTATGGGATATCTATTCTTGATTTTCTTCTTATTTAGGGCTCTAAAATCAATGCACATTCTCAAGGTCCCATCTTTTTTCTTTGTCAAAACAACTGAAGAAGCATAAGGACTAGAGATTGGTCTAATGAGTCCCAATTCCAAGAGCTCTTGAATAGCCTTTTCAATCTCCTCTCTAAAATTTTTGGGATGTCTATATGGTGGGATTTGTATAGGTGAATTTCCCACCTCCAAAACAATGTTGCACTCAACTCCTCTATCAAGTGGCATTCCAGGAGGAAGGTCTCCAAAAACCTTTTCATATTTGTGTAGTAGATGCCTTAACTCTTTTGGATGTTCTGAAATCTTTATTTTTGGTTTGTGTGAAGTGATGCAACATTCAACATCTCATTCAATATCTCCATGCCTCAATATGGACCTCATACTGTGGGAAGACGCTAATTGATTCGGATAGGTGTGCATTCCTCTCACAACCTTTTGTTTTCCTTCCGAATCTTTGAATCTCATTTCAGGAATTTGGTAGTTCACTGTATGTTCCCCTATAGAGTACAACCATTGCACTACCAAGACCACATTAGTAACAACAACATCAACCACATAAAATCTATTAAAAAATTGTAATTACCTATGGTGAGTTGTAGCTTTGGAATCCATGTTTTGCACTCCATAGTATTGTGACCTGGAATGATGACTGTGAAGCCATCGAATGGTTCAGTAGGTATATTTCTACTGTCCACCATGGCTGCATCAATGAAGTTATGTGTGGCTCCTCCATATACCAATACTGAAACCCTTTGTCCTTGTACTACTCCCTTGCATCGAATAGTGTGAAAACGAGGCACTCCTGAAAGCACTGCCATTCTCCCTTTATCAGGTGATGGGTGATCTTCTTCTTGTTTTCCTTCTTCTGCTGTGTCATATCCCTCTTCTTGGTATGAAATATGTCCTTCTTCCTCCATACCCCCTTCATACTCCTCATTATCAGAAAATACTTCAATGTATTCTGCTTTCCCCTTAGCACATTTATGCCCTGGTACCCATGGTTGGAAGCATGTGTAACATAGTTTCTTTCTTCCGAGTTCTTCCTTGTTTGGTCCCTCTTTATTATCCTTTCCAAAGGCATCTTTTTTCCATGGCTTCTTTTCAAATCTGAATTTGGAAGGAACTTTGGGCTTGGGAGGAAACCTTGTCCTAGGTAGCACATTTTGCAGAGCTCTTGCCAAGTTCACAACATCTTTCAATGAAGTAGGTTTGTGGGACTTAACTAAACCCTTCAAAGGTTTAGCCAAACCTTTAGTAAAGAGAAATACTAATCTGACCATAGATATATCAACCACTTTAACTAATAGCTTTTGGAATTCCAACATGTACTCAGCAGGGGTTCCAACTTGCTTCAATTGGGCTAGTTCTTTGAAAGGAATTTCTGGGTGTTTTTTATCAAATCTTTCCAATACCCTATAAAACAATTCTTAATATGTTTTAACCTGATCATGTCCCAAATTTTTAATTCCATGGAACCACCAATCATTGGTTTCCCCTTCAAGATGCAAAATAGCCATTTTTAGAGCCTCCACTTCAACCATTGGATTCAGCTGAAAATACACATCTAGTTTTTGTACCCAAGTATTTGCAGAACTTTGATATGAGCCATCAAAAGTAGGAAGGGGCATTTTACCTATGGAATAATTCAATTCTTTATTTTGAAAGGGAGTCCTATTACCTTCCCTCATTTTGAGTTTGTTTGAGACAATAAAGTGTTGATCAAATGGTAGAGTACTTCTACAATCTTCACTCAACTTTTGCCATTCTGTTATAACTTCCTGCATGTCATTTTGGGTGTTAGGTTCTTCTTTGGCCTCAAGAAATGTAGGTATAGTAGGCCTTGCTGAACTTTGAAATTCATGAGGTCGATTATGACATCCTGTCTTTGAGAAAATATTTTCCCCCATTGCCTTCTTTTCCTCGAAAGAACTACTGCTGCCTCCTATTGCCCCTTTGCTTCCGAGTTGACTGGACAACAATTCAAACCCTTTCATGATATGTTTTTTCATGTATTCAAAGAATGGTTTCATGAATTTCCTAAACTCCTTATTCTCCTCTGAGGTCCCCTTCTCATCCCTAGCCATAGTTTCAACAAAATGCTCTTCTTCTCCTACTTCTTCCTCTTCAACAAAAGTGCTTTTAGTTTCAATTCCTAAGGGTGGTACCTGAATTCTTGTACTCATCAATAGTCATCCACATCAGGTTCAAGGACCATGCTCTGATACCACTTGTAGTTTCCCTTTTAATTAATTTGTAAAAACTAGGAAAAATTGCAAATTTTGGCCAATTCGACCCTTAGACTAGTATTGACCCAATGCCTCCAAATGATTCCGAATTGGTTCTGAATGTGTTTGGAATGTATTAACACATAAATATGGGGCTTATGGATTCTTGGAAACTCTCAAAATACTTCTAAAACATTCAGTTACAATCAGGGAAAGATATGGCAATTTACTAGTCAAATCGAGGTTCAAATCCCCCAAGGGTAGTGGTCAAAGATGGATCTCCAAATGTTGTACAAACTTCCCAAATTTCAGAACAGAGACATGGTACTGTTAAAGGACTTCAATGGGATCCCAAATACATCATCAATAAATTTCTAAAGGCTTCTTAAACTCCCATAAATTATAGGTTTGTGGACATGTGTTCACATAGGGGGAAATGCTAGTAAACTTCACCACTTGCTATGAAATTCGATATTTATGTTCCAAAGGCTTATGAAATGTATATGAAACTTATTTCAGACATTATTGACCCTCCATACATTATAAAAATCACAGAGATGAACTGATACAAGTTGAAATAGAGCAACTTCAAGCTTTCATAACAAGATGTAGGGAAAATGACACCATTTATGCATTGTTTGGTATTTTTACATAGTTCCACTTGGTATTTCGACCTGAGAGTCTTATGAGCATTAAATATAGAGTATATATATCATAATACAGATAAATGGGGCCACAATATCTCCTCCAAATATAACAACATCTCACCAAGTGCACCCTTCCTCTAAGAGCCAAAATATGAAGAGAAAAGTGAGAAAGGTGTGGAAACAAGTTGAGGATGAGAATGTGACGAGCTGCCCTGTAGCTTCAACATGCAACAAATGACTCCATTGTATATAAAAATGAAAGGTTTGAGTGGCCTCTCCAATTTCCAATTAGGATGGGAATCCTTCACCCTTGAAATTGGTACTAAGGCAAGTAGAGTAAACACTCCACAAGCATGGACAAGCTATGCTCTCCAATATGCAAAATGATAAATGATCAAAAGCTACTCTCCTTATTTGTTCTTGACTTTTATAAAATTCCAAAGGCTTCCTTAACTCTAATTCCATCCATGAGCTTCATGCCAACTTGAATTGGGAAGAGATTCCAATGTGTGCCACTTGTCCCTCCATTCCTAGCTTCCTCCTTCACTCAATTCGAATGGGTGACTCTTTGGATGCCCCAACTCCATTGTGCGCCCTTTTGGAGGCTATTTTTATCCCTGTCATGTCATATATGTCATATGTCAGTAATCAAGTCTGATTTGTGTCATAGGTGTCATGGCATATTCATCATTGTTGTCATAGAAGCTAGGGAATCTAGCCCAAGTGTCTCAATGGGAATCTAGCCCAAGTGTCTCAATTTCTCTCAAATGCCTCTTCCTCTTCCATGGGAGTTACTCTTCCACTCCAATTTGACCTTCATTGAGTCATGCCAAGTATATTGACTTTACAACTTCCCCAAGAATCTGGACTCCACCTAGGATTCAAATGGGTGAGAGTGGAATGCCATGTGGCATGGAGAATCTTGCTTAAATGGGTCCCACATCTCCCATGTGCCCTCATGACCAAGTGCCACCTTATTTTCCTATATTATTTATTTATTTATTCCACATTTAATATATTTGGTCAAACTAATGTCTATTTGGGGTTTTATAGTTCCCTTATTCCAAATCTAATGTTTCCACCTCAACCTAGGAAACTAGTAGATTGGTGAAATTTTCTCTTTTTGAGATTGATTTGAATGGAGACATTACATGCATTAAAACTTATTAACACACACTCAGAATGCATTTATAAGCATTTGATCATAGGCATAATAACAACATAAAAACAAGTATATAGTTCCATCAATCAGCTGGATCAATCCCTACATTCTGTCGTAAACAAACACTCATTCATATATATATAGAAATGGCATAATCATAGGCAACAAGAAACACTTATCTTTAATTGAAACCACCAGGAAAATGGCTATGGACTGCAACGCTCCAACCCAACCATAGGTCTCTGCCCAGCCTATAGTATTTCAACACTCAGAGACCACCCTCGAGCTAGGGCTATGTATCCACTAAGGAGGAACTACCCAGGTTTACTCACAACCTTGGTTTCACACTGTTGGCCTCCTATTTTGACTGTTCAGCACAATATTTTCTAGTTTAAGTCTCATGAAACCAAGTAATCATCAGCTTTATTTAGTGTTGTTTTGTGCATGGTTATGCCTTTTGAAGAGCAACATTGCTAGGAGCTTTGGTAAGTGACTTTTTAATTGTTTATTTATTATTTTGCTTTGTTTTATGTATATAATGGAACCTTTAGTTTTCATTTAATAATGGGTCAATTAATGAGTCTTTATTTCTTTTATGCAGGAGTCTTTTGGTTATTTGGCCCAATGCTTGTACCGGCGCTCCAAAGAAGATCTATGTTGGCTGAACCAGAGATTTGGGGGATTTTATTGCTCAGGATAACATCTTGTTTGATTTCCAATCGCTTCCAGGACGTAGGTGCAGTTATCCAGTGCTGTTCTGAGGATGTCATTTGCTCAAAATGGCATTTCCGTCCTTGATCAGGACCCTGATTTCGGGCTCAATTTCTGAACAAACGGTTGGGAATTTTTCAAAACGGTTCGAAACCCACTTCAAAAATGGCCCCATTTACCCCTAACCACAGGCAGTTTTCAGAATTTCTGAACGGATGTGGAGAAATTCCTTCCGGAACAGACGTGATTTTGCCAGATTTGGTGTTGGCCGTTTTCTTGGCAGTGGCTCGAATTTCTGAATTTTGGGATGGATCTTGTCCATCTGTTCATGTATAAATAAAGCTTGAGAATAGAGATGGAGGGAATAGATTAGATAGAAGAATGGAATATAGATAGAGTTTCCAGTGCTTATATTGTTCTTCTTTTTCAATAAAGTAATGAGAGTTGTTCATTGATACGATTTCGTCATTAGAAGTCTGCTGTAAGTTATTCATTTTTCAGTATGTGTTGATTTAAAGACCAGTATGTTGAAAGAGAAGGCAGGGCCCCCTTCGATGGAAACAAAGTGGTATACATTGCATTTACAGTAGACTCCATCCTCATATTTGAACATCATCTTTCAGGAAAGATTTGATTTCAGTTTACATCTTCAGTTTAATCATTAATTTAATAGTGCAAAAGTAGCAGATTTGAATTCAGAAAGTTTCATTCAATTACAACAGAGGGTTTAGCATTTCAAGATTCAAGTTTAATGTTATCTTTCCAGCCATTTATTTCATCTTTCAGTGTTCAGTTTTCACGTTCAGTTGTCTCCTCGATTTCATAGAATAGAAGTAATATTAAGGAATGTTTTTGGATTAAACAGAAGGTTTCATTGGATTGCAATAAAAGGTTTTCATCTCATTATAGAATAGAAGGTTGCTGAGTTGTGTGGAGTAATAAGTAGCAGAAACTCAATTATTTCCAGTCATCAGTGTTCAGTAGATCGTTTTACATGCATATGATCATTTTTAATTGGTGCAGAACAGAGTAATACAGAATTGGTGCAGAACAAAGTAGTGTAGAATGAGTGCATAATAGAGTAGATTACAGTAGCTTCTTTTCAGCAAATTCTTTTCATATTCAGAAAGTATTTTCGCATTCTTTTAACTCCCTCTTCAACCCTGCATTTCCTGTGCTGGGTTCCTCTAAGTCTACCTTCCCGGGTTGACAATTAGATGTTGATTTACATGTTATATATTTAGCTCGACATTTTGGCGCCGTTGCTGGGGAGGTACTAAAAAGGATTGGAGAGTGGATGTAGGTGTGCTTTCATTTTTAGCCAGATCAGATTTGATTTCATTAGTGTGCAAGTGGTTTCTTTCAGCAGTGTTAGATTACATTCAGTAGTAGAGAATTTTTCATTTCAGTAGATTTTATTCAACAGCAGTAGAGTCTTCATTTCAGTAGTGTTAGATTTGATTTAGCAGTTGAGGGTGTGCATTTGATTCAGTAGAGGCAATTTTCCTTTCAGCAAGAGTGCATTTCATTTTATTTCAAGATAGTGTGGGTTTTAGAATTATTATCAGTTGGTGTGACTTTCAAAGTTTTTAGCAAACCCCCTATAACAAAAGAAAAAAAATCATAAAAATCAGCTAATGGATCCAAGATTGAATGAACGAAAGAAGAGATTGTTGCAGGAGCTTTCGTGCATCTTGCGGGAACTCGAAGAGATCTCTGCAGCTCAAGAGATGGAGGAGGAATCAGTTGATTAAGTGGTTCTGATGGAACACCTTTGCCAACCTGCAGAGAACAATGAACAGTTAGACAATCCAGCAGAGAAAGAACATGGTATGCATAATCATATTGACCATTGGTTTCAATCTGTTTTACAGCCTTCAAAGGATCTTCTTCTTCAGCAATTCTTGGACATCAAGCAACCGGTGTTGCTTGATCAGCATGCCTTGGTAATTATGCATCTATATATTCTATCAAAGGGCATGAATTTATTGATGATTCTGCTAAGACGGTGGCTACATTGGTTATTTGCCTATACTTAAAGAAATGTTTCATTTCTTTAAGTAGGTAGGTAGGGTAGTGAATAAAAGATAGCACCTTTAGATAGTTTATGTTTTCTGCAAATAAAAAGAGCATCAACTTGAATAAGAAATGATTGAAGATTTTCTATCTAAGTGATGAATGGATGAGTTGCTAGACTATGCTCAGAGTACAGGGGATCTTTTCAGCAGTTTCCTATCAATCAAGCTGGACAGTTATTGGGACTGTTAACATTCTATTACCATGCCAGTGTAAAAGAGGTGAATTCGTTTGCATGAGGGAATGATGCAGATATTCTTTTCAGTAAGGCTTAGGATGTTCTGAAAGCATAAGGGAAGTCTTTCCGTCACTACCCCTATTTTAGCCTTTGATTATTTTTTTGCAAAGCATTTTTAAGGACTGTGTTAATTTGGATTAAATTTCTGAGTTTCACTGGCTGATTGGAATGCCTGTATCAAGTAAATAGATGTGTGCTGCTAGGTTTTTTAGACTTGTCCTCTTTATTCAGATGAGTACTTTTCCACCTGGCATTGTCCCCATCAGTGATTTAAGCTTCCAAAAGTGGTTTTTACTTATGAACTTATGGGTTACTAGGACCATTTGACTTGGTTTCACACTAGATGGAATGAGGAAATTGTTTTTAATAATGACAGCTATGGCATTGAGTTATTCTTCTGTCAGGAACCATTTTGGAAAAAGGTCTCCAGGACTGAGCAGTCTGTTGGTTATTATCTATTGGATTCTATAATATCAAATACATATACTCATATATACATTTTTGTGCAGCCACTTTATGACTTTCACTTTATACAGTTGCAAAGGTTAGTTGTTCATTTGAGCAAATCTTTACAGGCATGTACAAAGAACACTCTTCCAATTTTGATACCATCCCACTCCTAGATGGTTTTCAGAGCAGCTCCCCCACTCATCTATGCTTGAGAAAATCATAAACTTTATCTTTAAGATGAAATTGGGACAAGGGCCTCTGATAGAAAACGGGTGCAAGAGGTTAACCTGCCGGGATACTGAACAGGTCCGCTGGCAGCGGGTACCGACCTGTGGTATAAACAGGAAAACCCATCAGGGTGCTGAACAGGCCTGTTGGCAATGGGGCATCTTCCTGGGGAAGAAACTTCTTGGATGTTACAGTTACCCCACCGGAGTACTGAACAGGCTCGCTGGCAATGGGTTCTGACTCTAATATCTCCTTTAAAAGCCTCATCTATACTTGTCTGTATGAACAATGTACCTATGTAAAGGTAAAAGAGAGGTCATAAGGGTGGTTAAATAAAATTTAAATAAACTGTTTTAAAAAATCAGTTGATAGCCAGTTGATAATCATCTCCAACTGCTCTGAATTTTGGTTACCTGATTCTTGTGAAAAAAAAAGGGTTTATGCCTGATATTTTCTGAGTCTTGAACATAGCTGTGAAATTCAGTACTGGTTTTTTGCACTACTCAAACTGTCTTGTGTGAAGCTAAGTCAAAGTGGACCAGTACCCCATTAGCTTCTTTTAGTACTCCACTTGTCTTGTGTTTTAAGGCACATGTCCGGGTGGAAAAAGTTCTATATGAATGACGAGAATGAAGTCTGTGTTCATGATTGAAGTGTGGAATATAGAAGTAAGATTGGTTGCTTGTGAATTGCAGTTATTTTTGTTTCTTGTGCTGTTAATAAAATTGATTTCATAACTCAGCTCAGTTTCCTGTGTGATTAGGTGAAGCAACAACCTTGAACTGAGGTAATTGTGCCACAAGCTTGTTGGGGTAAAACAAATTTTCAACCAGTTTTACTTCCTTTTGCAACTCACACAAGTGGTATATTTTCAAAGACATTTATTTGCTTTAATATCACTATCATGCTAGCAATGAATTGCTCCCTATAGAATTTCAGGTGAAGACCTTTCATACTGCTGCACAATTGAGCCTGAATTTAAATGTAGCTCAGATTGATGCAATTAATGGGCTTGATGAAATTAAACAAGATGTTGTCCATAAACTGATTTAATACAGAATCAGGGGACTAAATGCCATGACAAATTGATGAAGAAGAAAATTTTTGAAGAAGGTGATAGGCTCTATTGTTTGACTCACGATTCAAACACTTTAAAGCTTAGGACGCAACCACTGAATAGTGGTAACTGTGCAAGGAGCCTGCTGATAAAACAAAATTTTCAGACTGTTATTTAATTTTCCAAGCAGTTATTTGATTTTTTTTAGGCAGTTTTAATTGTCTTTTCAACTCACGAAAGTTGGAAAGACAGTTATTTGTTTTTACTGATAATATTACTGCTATGCTGGTGATTATCACTCCTTCAACATATGCTGGTAATTATTGTTTGTCCGTATCATCCTGGAAGTACCTCTGTATTTTAAATTGCTGAAGTGCCGGATTGAGTGCCGGATGGGGTGTCGGAATAAAAATTAAAAAAATTGGCATGTTCAATGGTAAGGGTAATGAACGTAATGAACGTTGCATGATTGGGTAAGTCCTAATTGTTATATATTAAGGATTATTATTATTACCAATTGCTTTTGCCTTTAATACAAGGATTGTTGGGGTTTATTTAGTTGAGATTCCACCATTTATTCATAAATTATTTTATGGCATTTGATAATATTTTATTTCCTTATTATTAATTTGACATTTTTAATAAAACTTATGCCATTGATATATTTCAATTTGGGTTCATAACTCGCCATGCGGTGAAGGTGAATTAAACGTGTGATAAAATGGGCATAATTCATTGCAACGTGGGAAGCATGTGCTACAGCATGTGCCAGCGAGAGAAAGATTGATGCAGTTCTCCCTTGTCTTCGAATTGACTGTCTGATCTTTGTTAGTTTGTTGTCATTTCTTTTCCTGTTTTTCACGATGCTTATTCTAGCTGAGTTAAAGAAAAAGGATTGGGTATGGGAGCAATTTGTATATGAGCTGTCCAATTCTCATCATCATTCTCCAATTCCTAGTCCTGTCAGTGAACCTTTGCTGGCAGCATCACCTTCAAAATCTAGTTTAAAATTTGCTAAAGCATCACCTTCCAAATCAGGTCCAAAGTCTGCTAAATCTCATAGGTCGGATGCTTCAGCTCAGGGAATTGATTACTTCAGGCAGAGAAATTTTAAGTTGACAAAGAAATTACAGGAGTATGTTAGGCACTTCAGCCTCAGTTTCTAGAGTTTGAGCCAAGGCTTGATCATCTATTATGAGTTTCAAATTTTGTTTGTCTGAAACTTTCTTGCATAGGGTCATGCAAGATCTTCAGTCTGGGGGAGATGTTGGCCTCCTATTTTGACTGTTCAGCACAATATTTTCTAGTTTAAGTCTCATGAAACCAAGTAATCATCAGCTTTATTTAGTGTTGTTTTGTGCATGGTTATGCCTTTTGAAGAGCAACATTGCTAGGAGCTTTGGTAAGTGACTTTTTAATTGTTTATTTATTATTTTGCTTTGTTTTATGTATATAATGGAACCTTTAGTTTTCATTTAATAATGGGTCAATTAATGAGTCTTTATTTCTTTTATGCAGGAGTCTTTCGGTTATTTGGCCCAACGCTTGTCCCGGCGCTCCAAAGAAGATCTATGTTGGCTGAACCAGAGATTTGGGGGATTTTATTGCTCATGATAACATCTTGTTTGATTTCCAATCGCTTCCAGGATGCAGGTGCAGTTATCCAGTGCTGTTCTGAGGATGACATTTGCTCAAAATGGCATTTCCGTCCTTGATCAAGACCCTGATTTCGGGCTCAATTTCTGAACAAACGGTTGGGAATTTTTCAAAACGGTTCGAAACCCACTTCACAAATGGCCCCATTTACCCCGAGCTGCAGGCAGTTTTCAGAATTTCTGAACGGATGTGGAGAAATTCCTTCCGGAACAGACGTGATTTTGCCAGATTTGGTGTTGGCCGTTTTCTGGGCAGTGGCTCGAATTTCTGAATTTTGGGATGGATCTTGTCCATCTGTTCATGTATAAATAAAGCTTGAGAATAGAGATGGAGGGCATAGATTAGATAGAAGAATGGAATATAGATAGAGTTTCCAGTGCTTATATTGTTCTTCTTTTTCAATAAAGTAATGAGAGCTGTTCATTGATACGATTTCGTCATTAGAAGTCTGATGTAAGTTATTCATTTTTCAGTATGTGTTGATTTAAAGACCAGTATGTTGAAAGAGAAGGAAGGGCCCCCTTCGATGGAAACAAAGT
The DNA here is from genome assembly GCA_027924585.1 of Larix kaempferi. Lineage (NCBI taxonomy): Eukaryota > Viridiplantae > Streptophyta > Pinopsida > Pinales > Pinaceae > Larix > Larix kaempferi. Next base: position 13,902,736 of record BSBM01000268.1, read on the forward strand.
GGTATACATTGCATTTACAGTAGACTCCATCCTCATTTTTGAACATCATCTTTCAGGAAAGATTTGATTTCAGTTTACATCTTCAGTTTTCTCATTAATTTAATAGTGCAAAAGTAGCAGATTTGAATTCAGAAAGTTTCATTCAATTACAACAGAGGGTTTAGCATTTCAAGATTCAAGTTTAATGTTATCTTTCCAGCCATTGATTTCATCTTTCAGTGTTCAGTTTTCACGTTCAGTTGTCTCCTCGATTTCATAGAATAGAAGTAATATTCAGGAATGTTTTTGGATTAAACAGAAGGTTTCATTGGATTGCAATAAAAGGTTTTCATCTCATTATAGAATAGAAGGTTGCTGAGTTGTGTGGAGTAATAAGTAGCAGAAACTCAATTGTTTTCAGTCATCAGTGTTCAGTAGATCTTTTTACATTCATATGATCATTTTTAATTGGTGCAGAACAGAGTAATACAGAATTGGTGCAGAACAAAGTAGTGTAGAATGAGTGCATAACAGAGTAGATTACAGTAGCTTCTTTTCAGCAAATTCTTTTCATATTCAGAAAGTATTTTCGCATTCTTTTAACTCCCTCTTCAACCCTGCATTTCCTGTGCTGGTTCCTCTAAGTCTACCTTCTCGGGTTGACAATTAGATGTTGATTTACATGTTATATATTTAGCTCGACACACACCAACGCTCATGCTAAGCTAAAACACGGTTGGGTTTATCAAGCATTCCAAGAGACAAGGGAGGAGGAAGCTAATCCAACGAGCTCAACCACAATGCTACAGACATCTCCAACTCACTCAAGCAGTCTTCACTGGGTTTATCAAGCGGTTCTAACTTCTTCTCTCTCTTCTGCATTGTCATCCACGCTTGGATCTCCTCAGGGTTACGGCCGAAAGGCTCTATCCCGCGTTTGCGATTTCGGGTTATCAGATCTGGGTTTTCCCTATGGGTTCTTGGGAATCTAACTCTCTCCAAATCGCACCAATGTTCAGGTCTATGGATCCTCCCCACGGTTTTTACTTCCCATGCAATTTCTAAGTGATCTTGGAACTGCAAATCGTGGCTCTCTCCCAAATCGCGATTTTTGGTTCTCTTCCCTTGCCCCCTCTGCGTCTTCCTCCTAACTGAATATTGAATGATTCACATGGTCTGGGGATGAGAAAAAACGTCCTCCCATGAGGTGGAGTGACTTATGGGACAAGCAACCTGAGTCCATACCCCGCCTTACGGATTTCATGGCTGCCCATACCCCATAAACTCTCATGGATTGATTTTCTCACCCACCTCCTTACAACATAATTAAATGACAACTAGGACAGTCAAAAGGGGTTCCCAAGGTGACATATGGTAGCCTATTGTTCAATCCCACAACCCCCTCACCTCTCCCTAGTGGATACATAGTTCCCCTGATTTAGTTGCATCCATAGCCAACCCCTTAGTATTTTTATTACATGATATTTACATCATTTTACAATTTCCATGGCTTAATAGCACATGGATCACACAATGTCAAATACTTGCCTCTCAAAGCTGAGCATTCACTAGCGGGGCCTTGGCCTTGAGCTCCACGCTAGGAATTATACATCACATATGCACAATGTTTACATAAAATCCGATATATCCTAAGGGTCAAAATGGGGATATTACAACACCACCAGATAATTGTCTTTTGCTCCATCATCTAAGGGGAGTGTTGATTCCACCATTGGAGTTTTTGGACACACATTGATAATTTGACAATAATGTTGCTTGTTGATTTTTCAGACCTTAATCATATACATAATCCTCATACAACTATTCTAGGGATTACCATCCCCGTGGCTTGGATTTGGGACCCTATTTCCTTTTTGCGTGAGCTTACATTTGAGGGAAGAATCGTGAACATCACCTATTTGTTAACAATTTTGGCATCATAACATTGTATTCTCATAATCTAAAAGCTAGGTCCATCAAAAATTGTCTTGTTCTAGAATTATCTTATCCAAAACCCCCTAACCAATGTTGAGATCAACGTATATTTGAGCACATGTAAGGATACATCTTTGAACCTATCAATATCTACTTTGATAAATATGCCCATGGCATTTCCAATATATTTGAACACAGTTGAATACCACAAATGAGTCGGTAGATTGGGTAGATGAACCCAAACAAGCACGATGGTGATATTCATGGTAGCGGGGTTGAATTATAAGAACCATGAAATAAAAAACAAACCTTCTCTAACCTACAATCATGGTCCCTTTTCAATGAATTTTTGATAATCATCAAGGTTTTTAAGATACACATTGAAAAAATCCTTTTGAACATAAATACACATAAGAGTGTTGTTTCCATGTGGAATGAATCCAATGGAATAAAACATGTGTAGGAGGCCATAATCCATTAAAGTGACATCTTACCACATTAGAGGTGTAGGAGGACAGTAACTTAGATACCACCTACTCTAATAGTTATAGCATTAGAACTTTATTTAATTTTTCTATAATATAAGCACTAGGTGGATGGTATGAAGCAATTATAGAGTGCTTAGTATTGATCACATATTTAAAGGAGCAAGGATTGGCGAAAAATTGCATACCTTTACCCCCTTGAACCTTCACAAAGTAGTATATGAAGGAAGAGACTCACCTTAGTATATAAATCCTCTAATCCTATCGAATCCATCAAACAAAGTATACATCTCATTGTGGGGATCCCAATGGTCCAACATCAACTTCTCTATGTGTTTAAGAAATTGGATGATCGACGTTCATTCAAACTGACCCGAATGTAATCTCATGTTGTAATTACCTTTGTAAATATATTGATCATTTAATTGAAAACCATAATTCTTGGCAATATTGCATTGTTGTGTTTGCGTGTGTTGTTTCCACTGTGTGACATTGATACGCGGACTGTCCCAGGTCACGTCTGCATCAGTTTCACACATAGATGCAAGCCAATTTATTCTTGCACCTTGAATGATGGTTTGACACATTGGCCATGGAGAAGATCCTTGGCTACAAAGGAGGCTAGATAGTAGAGCATGTGGTGGTGTGAATCTACCACCATCTCATTTGTGCATATATATATATATATATATATATATATATATATATATATATATATATATATATATATATAATGCATGGTTCTCTCCATAGATTATATTGAATGATCTCATAATATGTGCACACATATGTGTATCAAGGTTGAACCCCATATCCTTTTATGTAAAAGGCCCAATGGCCAATGGGTTGGCTCCATTGGTGGGGAGATCAAGTTTTTCACCAAAGGACTAGGTTCAATTCACATGAGGGATTTTCTTGGAGCCATGGGGTCACCTCGAGGTACTGGTAAAGTGTGTGGTTGCATATATAGGATTTATATTAAATGAACTCATGAGTGATGCACACATAAGTGGATCAAAGCCCTACCATGTCCTTCAATTTTTGAAATCCCTAAGGGTTAGCTCATTCGTTGAACTATCCACCATGCTTGGTATCGACGAGGGGGCCATAAGTCACAGGATTAAATTGGTTGAATCCTTGGGAGTTACCAACTATTGATGCTCAAAATGACATGATTCAGGAAAAAAAACTGAGAGCACCCTTGGAGTGTTGCTTAAGGGGAAAAGTGGTATGGAAACTCGGGTTGTGTTTAGAGCCCCAAATAGATAGGATTCAAACGTTTCTCAATGGTACTAAAAGCATGAATGGAATGTGCAAAATTAGATGGTTGTAAATAAATGTGCAATTAATAATAACCATATGTGTTAGTACAAAGAAAAATCAATGAGGAACTATCTAACCTATTAAAATTCAATTTCTAAACTTAGGATTAATCAACTAACGTAAATTACTGAAATAAATTAAATGCAAAGTAGTTACAAAAAAAACAAACAAAGTTAGCAATAATTTTTCCTTTAAAAGTAAACATTAGGCGTTAGCTAAAAAATGATTCTTAATTCATAACTTTCTAGTGCCTACATGAATTTAATTAGCCGCTTTAAGAATACAAAAGGAGTCCGCAATTCCATTAAAACCTGAATTATTAGAGACAGTTGAAATATGAATTCCATTAATGATATAACTTGTTAAATAGCAGGAACTTTGTGTTATGATCGTTTAATGAAAATGAACTCAATAAAATTTTGCTGTTTGTGTGAAATGAAAGACTAAAACAAATAGTATATTGCAGTTACTTTAATATGAAAAATAAAGTGCTAGAAAGGATTACGTCTAAAAGCTAAACAAATAGATTTAAATACAAGTTAGTAAACAAAAATAATAAAAGTATTTACAGTCCATTAATAAATGTACATATGTTTATAGTTTTTCCAAGTGAAATAAAAAAGGAAAAAGATAGTTGAATGGAGTAATGTCGCAACAAGAGACATACACATATATGCCCAAAATGGAGTTTTTTATTATTAAACATCGAAATATGATGAACATCATGTACACTAAGCCATGATCAATTTCAACCCCTGAGAAAAGGATATTTATGAGACCCTATGCTGTCCTCAATGACTTAGACTCATCCGGGTGAAATTGAGACAATAGGAGTACTCAGATTTTCATGCAGTAACATACATGCATGAAAACATCAGTAACACAAATATGCAGGAGAAAATGAAATATGTGCAGTCAAATAGAATGTACCTTCGACAGAATGACACTCTGCCTTAACCCTAATGGATGGACCTGAACAATAGTCTTACCTACCACTGCTACACTCTTAGATCCTCGAAAATTGAGTATGAAAGGGGAAAATGCAGCAATCGAATCTAGCAATACACGTGTCCTATCTCCCATGTGAGAGATATTGTTTCGGTAGCTTCGTTGAGATTCTAAAGGTTGTACATGTAGGTATGCAAAGTATGTGAGGGAAGGCAAAGTGTTTTGGCTATCTCAGAAGCTTCACCGTCGCTACATTTTTTGGCGTCTTTTGGCATTCTGTTTTGGACTCCTCCCTTCACTCTACAAACTCAGTCATCCGCTTTCACCTTAGATCCAAAGATCTTTCGGAGAAGACAGACTACCCCCAACTACATACTAGTTTAGGACAAGTTCCCAAATTTCCTTCAAAGGGAAAAGGAAGGGGAAGACCCACACTTCTCTCCTCAGCTCAGATGAAGGCATTTAAAGAACAAGCTAATGGAAAACAAAAAACAATCATTGGGGAACATAGAGCAGTGCAAGCCCTGAAGGGGGTTACCCAATGAAGATTCTCTCCCTCAATTGCAGGGGTCTGGAAAGCACCCAGAAAAAACATGCCATCAAAAGGTTGATTTCTTTCCATCAGCCGGATGTTTTTCTTTTTCAAGAAACTTTGGGATCAAAATCAATGACCAGTCTGTTAAAAAACACCATAAAAAAAATTGAGTTCATTTCTCAAGATGCCAGGGGCCACTTTGGAGGTTTGGCTATCGGTTGGAATCCAAAATTTATAAACTGAATCTCCTCTCGAGGTTCGTTATTAGACCTAGGTTTACAGTTTCACTGGGCCAAAGCAAATCACATATTCACCATTATTGATATCTATGGGCCTTACGAAGACAAGGTTTCCTTTTGGGACAGGTTCTCAAATTCCTCTCTCTTGAAAGAGGACAATGTAATCATAGGTGGGGACTTAAAATTTACTATGGGACCACATGAAGTTTGGGGTCCACGAGCAAGGGTGGATCCTTTGGCAACCTACTTTGTTCATCTCCTTCATGAATCCTAGTTTCTGGATCTGAACCCTATCAAGCTGAAATCCACATGGACCTACAAAAGATCGGGAGAAAACAAAATTGGAAAAAGATTAGATATCTTTTTAGTCGCAGAAGGCCTCCTGAACCAAAATATTATGCTCAGGAAATGGGTGGACTCGGGATGGGATTTTGATCACCATCCAATTTGTCTGGAAATTCAGAACAATCCAAGAAAACCTGCCAATCCTTTCAAATTGTGTGCAACATGGTTAAAAAATGAGGAAGTACTGCAACTCATTCAATCGAATTGGATTCCTTACTCTCAGGAGGAAGGGACTCATGCAACTTCACATTTTGCTTAGAATATCTCCAGAATAAAGACTCTTCTTAAAGTTTGGGCTAAAAAAAACAAGGAAAAAGAGGATCAGGTTTTAAAACAGGTAGAACTTGAAATTGCATAGATTCAGAGTTCTGAAGGTGGTGGTTATATCAATCAGGAAACAAAAGATCATTTGATCTCCCTGGAATCCTGAAAGAACAAGAGGTATTATGGAGGCTTAAAAGATGATCCATTTGGCTTGAATGTGGAGATGACAATACAAAATTCTTCCAGTCTTATGCGAAAGGAAGGAAGTTGCAGAACACCATCTGGCAATTAAGAAATAACAACAATGATGTGGTTTCCTCTTTCGAAGATAGCACAAACTTGAGAAAATATCATTTTGAATCTCTTTTCAAAGCAGACAATCGGGAAACCATTGCAGAGGTCATTCAGCTATCCCAACTCTTCCTCGGGATAATAACTAAGGAATACAATATTGAGCTGATGGAAGAAATTTCAGAAGATGAATTAAAGGAAACCCTGCACAGTTTTCAAAAAGATAAAAGTCCAAGACCAGATGGATGGACAATTGAATATTTCCTAGCCCTCTATGACACTGTTGGAATGGATCTCCTACAACTGGTTGAAGAATCCCGTCTCAAGGGTCACATGCACCCCCATCTCAACTCCACTTTCATATCTCTCATTCCACAATAGGATCATTTAGACACCCTTGAAGACTACATACCAATATCTCTGTGTAACATCACCTACGAAGTGGTTTCCAAAGTCATTACAAGAAGATTAAAGAAGGTACTTTCAAATATCATCTCCCATGAACAATTTGGTTTTCTGGAAAATAGACATATTCATGAAGCTATTGGAAAAATTTGGTTTTCTGGAAAATAGACATATTCATGAAGCTATTGGGGTCGCTCAAGAAGATCTGCATAGTATAAAAACCAGAAAGTTAAAGGGAGCAGTAATAAAAATTGACCTCTCAAAAGCTTTTGACAGAGTAAACTGGTTGTACATAAGGCTTCTAATGACTCATCTAGGTTTCATTTATCCTTTCATAAAATGGGTTTTTAGTTGTATCTCTTCGGCATCCTTTGCAGTTCTAATAAACGGTTCCGCCTCCCCATTTTTCACCTCCGAAAGAGGACTTCATCAAGGATGCCCCCTCTCCCCATTACACTTTCTATTGGTGGCAGAAGGTCTCCACCAAGCAATTTTAGACGCAAGGAGGAGGTTCTTTTTATGGGATCAAGATTGAAAATAACCTCAACATCATCATCTTCTCTTTGTGGATGACATTCTCATTTTTTGTGATGGGTCAGTCAAAGATGCTGAAAAAATCTAAGATATTTTGAATCTATTTGGTCGAGCTACATGTATGATTCTAAATGATAAAAAATCCACCCTTACTCCCATCAATATGGAGGCTAGGGAATTACAAAGATACTATGCTCTGTTCCCTTTCAACATTATCTCTCTTAATGATGGACTAAAGTATCTGGGATTTAGACTTAAACCAAACAATTACAGAAAGGAAGATTGGAATCGGCTCCTAGCAAAGATAGATAAGAGAATAAATATCTGGAGTCATCGCTAGCTTTCTAGAGCTGGTAGATTGGTTTTGGTCAAATCTGTTTTAGAAGCCATGCCAGTTTACTGGATTGCTTTGTCTTGGATCCCGAAATACACTCTGGAAAAAGCCGGCAAGATCTGCTTTCAATTTCTCTGGTTAGGAAAGAGTGAAATTTATGTTCTTCCTTGGGTTAAATGGGAACAAATTGCTCAACCAAAAATCCTGGGAGGTTGGGGCCTTAAAAACATGCATATATTTGCAAAAGATTTGGCTGCAAAAGCTGGTTGGAGACTCATCACTACCCAAAGCATCTGGACGAATGCAATTTGTAAAAAATATATTGCTCCAGACTCAATTGTTGATTGGATCATAAATTTCCCAAATGTAAATCCACAACCCTGCTCTATCATCTAGAAAGACGTCCTAAAATCTCTACCAGTCATTAGAGAAGGATTATCCTGGAAAATTGGTAATGGCTCTCAGTTATGCATTGGTGCCGACCCCTGGCCTGGTTTTCAAAATCATCACATTATTCCCTCGCTGCTCATCCATCATTTGCACCAGCATGGAATTTTCCATCTAAACCAGATTGCAAACCCGCTGGCTTCCAACTTATGGCAACAAGGGTGGAGAAATGCAGAAAATATGGAAGTTCCAGAAAATATTATGGCATCCTGGAATGTCTTCCTAAACAACCTCAGAGCAACCCACATCCGTTTAACCGATTCTCCGGATGAGCTCATCTGGGCAGTGGCAGCACATGGACAGTATATGGAAAAGTGAACCTATTGCTCAACAAGGTGAACCTATTTGGCATTGGAAAAGTATATGGAGGACAAAATTCCTGCAAAAATCCAATCTCTTTATGTGGTGTGCTCTCACAAATAAGATTCTGACTTGGGATAAAATGAAGAATAGAGCCATTGAGGGTTCAGGATGGTGTAGCCTCTGTAAAAATGCTGATGAAAGTATCCATCATCTTTTCCTACAATGTCCTTTCACCTCCCACACCTGGAAATCCTCCAAATTTCTGCTTAAGACCAACTTCAAATGGAAAGGACTTAATATTGAGGATGCTTGGCGGATCTAGACAAACTCAAATAATACTGCAACCATAAGGGCCCTTCCCCTTATTCACATTTGGGGTATTTGGATTGCAAGAAAATTAGCCATCTTCTAGGACAAGCCTTCTTTTCTGGAACTCATTGCAAAACAAGGTTTGGACATTCTGTCTTTATTCCCACAAATTAAAGACTCCCCATCAGTTAAAATCATCACTGAGTAACAAATAAAAAATTCCTTTCCTTGGGCATTTTTTGACGGGGCCTCTCAAGATCATGTTTATGGAGGTGGAGCAATTCTTTATCTTACAAACCAACACTATTTTCAAATGCAATTGGGTCTTGGAAGGGGCACAAACAATCTTGCAAAACTTCTTACTTTAAAGCTTCTCCTCTGTTTTGCACTTGAAAAATTGCAGAAACATTCAGATTTTCGGGGACTCAATGCTTGTGATAAATTGGGTCAATAAAATTCAAATTTGCAAAGATATCAATCTTTTCCCTTTATATGAGGAGGTCTGTAGACTTATGGAAAATTTTGACTCCATAATATGCCGTCAGGTCTACTGGGAACGGAATGCAGAGGCGGATAGAATCTCAAAGGAAGGAATGACGTTACCTCCAGGATCGTGGAAAATTTTGGAATCAAATCATGGAACACATTATGAATATTACCATAGGTCCTTCATAGAAAATTTGCAATTATAGTTGTTTTATAATCTTTTTTGTGAGGCATTTTTTGGCATATGAACCAGCTATTCATCGATGAAAGTGGGACTTTATTCCATCGGGTTATTCTCTTTGTGGTTTACATAGCAGCATTGGGAGATATGATATTTGCTCGATCTGTAAAACAGTATGTCATTGTTCTAAAAAGCACAGACTGTACAAACTTTTGATACTTTGAAGCTAAAAAGCTCTTTTTTGAAAATGTATGGAAACATACATTCTACGGATGTAATTTCATTAATACTAATAAAATTACACTTTTTTCCTCTGGAAAAAAAATATAACTTAAAGTGAATATTGAAATATTTATTTTATGGTTGACATTGAAATATATTTTTTGTTATTAACATTTTTTTAAATTCCACGTGTCAACTCTATGTTGAGCATGGAAGGAATTACACATCTCCCTCATATTCGGTTATAGAAGGCATTTATCAACCCAAAAACTAGACTGAAAAACAATTAAGATCGATCTACCCTCTAATTCGATCCATACCGGTACTCTATAATTTCCAATATATGAATAATGTGAATTGGTGGAGACCATTTAGATGTGCCATTTTCATAAATTTCTATTTAACTCCATGCAGTATTAACATCACAGCCTGAGTATCAGATCGATTGCAGAAACATAATTTGTGTGATTCAAACACATGATTTGAAATGTTGTGGAAACTTGCTCCATAAGCTAAAGAGTGATTTATTGTTGCATGTATTTAGTATTTAGTCAGTTAAATTCATCAATTCAATGTCATAAGTATATGGTTGGATGGAGTTGTCCCTCTAACAAGAAACATTTTTATGGAAATATTCTAATGTAAGAATTATGCAAGACATAAGAATATTGTAGAAGAGCAAAAGAAGAAGATAGAGAATGCAAAAGATGGTCTTCTAGGCATGAATAAAAGAAGGAAGAAGAAAATTTTGACAAGATCAAAGAATAAGAACATGAGAGAAGAAGTGAACATTTTGAAAATTTGAAGTCTAAAATAGGCCTTATAAAAAAATAAATCATAGTTAAGTTGGAAATTCATGAACCAATAAAATTTCAAGAAATTGGTTCAATGATAATCATTGAATTGAAGTTCTACATGTCAAACATGACTATATATCATTTTAATTATGTCAAACATGACTATATATCATTTTAGTTATTGAAATGATAAATATGGAATATTTTATGTTATCAATACTTCTACTTATTAAAAAAAATCTTGCATTAATAAAGATCATATTGAGGTCTTTTATGGAATACCACATTGGAATATAATAAGTATTTTATACTATCAATAATTTAAAATATAAATAAATAATATTTAAAATTATGTTGAATATTTTGGAGGGGGAATATAAACATGGTTTTTCATATATATCTTAGTGTAACTTTACAAAAAGTATCAAATTTGGTTATTCATTTATGAGTAACCACACTTTATACTTTTACTGAGTGTAAAATGAGATATAAAGGGGGCCTATTGTATTGTATAAACATGCACGAGAATAGATTGATTTAATAGATTTTCCCTTCGAGGGGTTTCTTAAGTGTAATGTAAACTCCTAGTGCACCTTGCTCATTACATGTGAATGGTTTTACTATTGCGCATATCTAATTTCCAACGGTCCTTGATGAATTGTTACACGGATTACATGGAACAATTTTATTAACTAAGTGGGTTCTTTGTTCAAGATATCATGAGATTACAATGAGGGAAGAAGATTAGCCTTTTGGGTTTACTAATGCATCTTCCACGTGTTGTCATTATTTTATGATATACTGATTTTCAACAAATTTTAGGATGAGCATGTACAATATGTTGACATGGTGCTAAAACCATTGGGGAAGAAACACTTGTATGCAAAACCTTTCAAGTGTGCCTGTGGGGTGTGCCTTTGGGGTTCATGAAGTGAAATATTTTGGGTATATTGTATTTTATGATTGCATTAAGGTGGACCTTAAGAAAATTAGAGTTGTGATGGAATGACCAATTCCCACAACCTTGAAGAATCTTAGGGGATTTTTAGGACCAACAGAGTGTTACCACAAATTTGTCAAGAACTATGGTTAAATAGAAACTCTTCTAACAAAAATTATTGTAAATTAATGGTTATCAACCCAAACCTTTAAGAAACTTAAAATGGCATTATGTAGGACTCTAGTCTTAGTTACATCTGACTTCACAAAATCCTTTATGGTGGAGAGTGGTACATTAAGGCATGGCATTGGTGTCGTTTTAATTTGAATAAGAAAAGGCCATTTCCTTTGAAAATCATCAACATAAAAGAAAATAACTTGCTCAATATCATTTATGAAAAGGAAATATTGTACATACTACATGTTGTGAATCATTGGTGCCTTTGTATTAAATTTTCTAGAATACCACTGTGTAGTGATTTATGATGTTCGACGCGTTTTAGGTGGACACTCCACCCATCATCAGGATCTGTATAAAGTTGTTCTAGATAGGAGAAATATGGCCAGTTAAATAGATTAAGATAAGAATATTTTTCATTAAGGCATAAATAAAATAATAATAAAAAGGAATTAGCCATTGGAGGAAATAATTAATTTTTAGTCAAATAGTAAAATATAATAATGATAGATTTTTGAATTTCCTGGTTTAAGGGTATCAAAATAAGAAAATGTATTAAAGGAATATCATTCTAATTTATTATTTTAATTTCTTCTCACCATTTAATTATTAATCCTCTTGAAGGTTCCTTTAATCTTGATTATTTTAATTTAATATTTTTTCATTTTTATTAATAATTTCTTAACTCCATTCTTATATATATATTCATTCTTTATCATTATTATCCTTATTTCTCTCCTTTAATATATTTTCTTGATTGAATATCCTTAAACAAGGAAATTCAAAAATATATTATTATTATATTTTACTATTTGACTAAAAATTTAATTATTTTCTCTAACGTCTAATTCCTTTTCACTACAATTTTATTTATGATCTAACAGACAATATTTTCATCTTACTCTATTTAAATGGCCATGCTTCTCTTATTCAGAACAACTTTATACGGATCCTGAAGATGGGTGGAGTGTCCACCTGAAATGCGTCGATCATCATAAACCACTACACCGTGATATTCTAGAAAATTTAATACAATGACTGAACATTGTGGAAACATACATGCTCACATTGATGCTTTTACTTAATGGACAAACAATTCAAGGTAAATGGATATCATGATATCCCAAACTACTTTTTGGAACAACAATTGTCTTCATAAAAGAAACAAAAACGGGTCACCAACATGTTAGATTATGACTTTGAAATTATCCACAAAAAAGGAAAGATAATGTGGTGATCAATGTGCTTTCAAGAAAATAATAAAATATTGAGGCCTTAGTGTGTGATATTTTAATTCCATAACATGATGTCACATCCCCACCCATCAATTCAACCAAGTGAGTGGGGGGGTCATGAACAATTTAGGGGTTCTAAATTTTGCCCTGTGAATATAATATGAAATTCTTAACCATTTAACTACGTGTGCATATGCATAAATATAAACACAAAAGAAATAAATCTATCCACACAAACAACATGCATATACCAGCATATTCATTACATGCATAATAATAAAAATCATGTACATAAATAAAATATTTCTAATGCTACTCACAGGATTCCAATTTAATAATTCAAGCTAGGCCATTATGTTCCTTACTACAAGAATTTATTAACATTCATAACACACAAATTTGGCACACTTCAGAAACAACAATAAACACTTATCTTTTAACTGAAGTTGTCCAAGCAACTAGATATGGGAGAGCAATGTTCCACCCAACCATACGCACTATGTCCATCACTTTATCTCTATACTGAGAGGCCACCCTCGAGTTGGACTATGTATCCACTAAGGAGGAACTACACAGACTCACTCATAGCCATAGGAACACACACTCATGCTAATCCAACACACAACTAGGTTTATGAAGTATGCAAAGAGAGAAGGAAGGATAATGTTAATCCAGTGAGCTCAACTACATAGCTACAGGCATCTCAATTGGATTCAACTAGACCTGACACCCACATTACTTACCACACCCAACATAAAGAAGGTATCATTTTCTACTACACAGTCCCTCTGGTGCCCCCTTCCCTCTAGTGCTATTCATGGTGGGAATAGAAAGGTACAAGCTGCCAAACCTTCAAATATTTCTTGCCTTCACTGGGTATATCAAGCAATTCCATCTTCTGGTCGCTTTCTATCTCAAGTTTCTTTTGAATTCTCTGATTTCTGGCCACATTGATTTCAGCCGCGAAATTTTCTCTCCAGGCTCTCAAATATAGGTTTCCCCATAGATTTTTGGGTCTTTAACACTCTCAAATTCGACCCAAGGTTGATATCTGTGGATCCCCCATTGGATTTCACAACCAACACGAATTTTTGGACATTTTTTGACACTCTAAAATGTGGGTTTTCCTCTGGTTACGATTTCTATTCCTCTCCCTTTTGGGAATGCATAACTTGCTGAAAGTTGGAATTCGATTGCTCGACAATGGGATGAGAATGAAGGGAAACGAATCCCCATGAAGGAAAGCGACTTCTGGGTACCAAAACCTGAGCCCATACTCAGCAATACCAATTTATGGGTTCAGCCCATGCTCCAATAAATTTATGAGTTGATTCCTCAACAATGTTCTTACAACAAAATCAAAGATCAACAAGGGAGTCCACCTGGGTAGTTGCTTACCATTTATGGCACTTGGGTTCTTAAGATGACACTTGGAAACAAAGGATTTCATCCCACACACCCCTCTCCTCTCCCTAGTGGATAAACACAACCCCTTATTTTAGTTGACTCCATCGCCAACACTTAGACTTCTATTTGCATTATAAATATTTACATTGTTTTTACATTTTCCATGGCTATTTCCACAAAATAGAAAATAATTGCCTTTATAAGCTTAGCATTCACTAACAGGGCCTTGGCCTTTGGCTCCACACAAGGAATCATGCATCACATATTTACAATATTTACATATCAAGCCAATACATTATAGGGGTCAAAATGGGGTATTACATTCCCCTCCCCCTTAGAACAACACCGTCCTATGTGTTCTCGAAACTAAACAAAAATGGGTATGTCTCTCTCATGGAATCCTCCAACTCCCATATAGCCTCATTGGGACGAGGGTGTTTCCATTGCACCTTTATCTGTCTGATGGCTACGTTCCAGAGCAATGTTACCTTCTTGTCGAGGATGTGCATAGGTTCCACTTGGAACTCTCCCTCAGGCTCCACCTGAATCACATTCCAATAAATTACGTGAATATGATCTTGTACATACTTCTTAAGAAAAGAAACATGAAAAACATTATGAGCTCTCATGTTAGCAGGTAATGAAAACCTATATGCAACTGACCCTATCCTATCAAGGACTTCGAGTGTCCCACAATATCTTGGTGCTAGCTTGGCACGACTTCCAAACTTTAGGGAAATTTTCCTTGGATTTACTCTTAAATAAACATGATCGCCAACTTTAAATTCCTTGCGCACTCTTTTCAAATCCGCGTAACTTTTATACCTATCATAGGATGCCTTTAAATTCTGCCTTATCTTAACAATTTCCTATTCCATTTCCTTGAGCATTTATGGCCCAAGCACTATCTTGTTTACTGGACTATCCCAACTTACTAGAAATATACATCCTTTTCCATACAATGCCTCAAATGAACTCATTCCCAATGATGCTTGATGTCAATTATTGTATGCAAATTCTACCAAGTGTAGGTAATCCCCCCACTTGGATGGCTTATCCATAATTCACATACATCCTCAACATATCCTCAAGAACTTGATTCACCCTTTCAGCTTGGCCATCTATTTGAGTATGATACATTGTACTAAAATTCAAATGAGTTCCCAATTCCTAAAATAACGCTTTCAAAAAATCGGATGTGAACTTTGCATCTCGATCTAAGACTATTGCTTTGGGAAACCATGCAAACTGAATATATCCTTCATGATAATATTCGCGATGTCACTTATTTTATGAGTGGATTTGACTAGGATAAAATGAGCTGCCTTTGATAGCTTTTCCACCACAACCATGATTGAATCATGTTGCCTATTGTCATAGGAAAACTTGTTATAAAATCCATAAAGACTACTTTCCACTTCCATTCTAGAATGGGCAAAGGCTACAACAGTTTTGTTGGATGTTGATGCTCTGTCTTGACTTGTTGGCACTTTTGACACCGAGAAATGTATTCTACTATATCCTTTTTATCCCATGCCAAAAGTATTGTTTCCTTGTTGTTGCTATTGTATTTTGATATTATAGATGTCCAAAGTAGGGCATTTGATGGATTTCATCCATTAACACCTTCTTCAAATCTGCACAATTTGGAATATATAATCTGCCATTATAAACAAGAAGATCTTATTCTTTGAGCTGATATCCTTCACACTTTTCATCTAATTTTCCCCATTATGGTTTTCTCTTTTACTTGAAGGTAAGTCTCATCTTTATTTCGGACTTCAAAAACTCTTTTTCTTAAATCTAATTTGCACATACTTAAGGTTGCTACATGAAATTTTCTACTGAGGGCATCTGCAATCTTTTTCTCTTTTCCTTTTACATGTTTGATTTCAAAATCAATGTCACATAAGAATTCCAACCATCTAGCTTTCCTGGCATTTAAAATTGATTGATAAAACAAATACTTTAAGCTCATGTGATTTGTCCTAAGATCAAATATTCTTCCTAGCAAATAATGCCTCCACATCTCGAGGGCATGTACTATGGATTCTAGTTCTAAATCGTGAGTTGCATAATTCTTTTCACGCTCTTTTGATTTTCTGGACTCATAGCAAATCCTAAATCCTTCTTGCATAAGCACTCCACCTAATCCTTCAATGTAAGCATATGTGCATACTACAAAATCCTTCTTTGGATCCGGAATCTTAAAAATAGGGGCACTAGTAAGTAAATTCTTCAATCATTGAAAGCTTTCTTCACATTTTTCAATCCATACATACCTTCTTTCTTTGCAGTGATGTAATTGGATGAGTGATCTTGGAGAATCCCTCAATGGACCTTCTATAGTATCCTACAAGACCCATAAAATATCTAACATTTGTGAAATTATTTGGAGTAGACCAATCCATTATGGCTTCAATATTTTCTGGATCCACTGGAATTCCTTCTTTTGAAAAAACATGACCCAAATTTTGTACCCTTCTTTGATAGAATCCACACTTGCTTAGCTTTGCATATAATTGGTGCTCTCTAAGAACTTGCAATACCATTATTAATTGTTCCCCATGATGTTCTTCATTTTTTCACATCCAAGAACACTAACATGAACTTATTCAAATACTTGTTGAAAGCAGTATTCATGAGACACATGAATGTGGCAAGTGCATTGGTGAGACCAAATGGCATCACCTTGAACTTGTAATGGCCATATATTTTTTGAATAGTTTTCTTGTGAATGCCTAATTTTTTTATTCTCACTTGATGTTAACTAGTTCTCAATTCAATTTTTGAAAACACTTTGGCTCCTTCATTTGATCAAACAAATCATCAATTTTGGGCAATGGGTACTTATTCTTGACTGTAAATTTTTTTAGTTGATTGTAATCAATACATAGCCTTAAATTTCCATATTTCTCCTTGACAAATAGCATTGGTGATCCCCAAGGAGACACACATGGTCTGATATACTTCTTGTCCATTAATTCTTGTAGATGCATTTTGTTAAATATACAGCATCAAGAGACATTCTCCAAACCAATCTTATGTAGCCAAGATTGATCCTCTCGTATAGAGGTGTGCACTTTGATTTCCTTCTTTGTAAAGGTTATTCCTCCCATATAGAGGTAATTGATCAAAGTAATGATGTCCTAAAGTCTTGTTGGACAAGGCTCCATACTTGTGTGTCAAGTCATGATTCTCATGTGAACCTTCCGTATAAAGGTATCCATGAGATTGACCTCTCGTATAGAGGTGAACCTTCCGTATAAATGTATCAATGAACCTCCCGTATAGAGGTGGACCTTTCGTATAAAGGCCATACTTTACTTGTTAAAAGCATTTAATGTTGTGTGATGTATTATTAACCATGATCACCAGATTGCTATTAAGTTTCCTTTAGAGATTGATCACCTCTAAAGTGAATTACTTTAGCATATGATCATTTGGTCCGAAATAATATAATATGATCACAACATCCAATAATTCTTCTTAGTATAATGTAATGTGATGGATAATTAAAGTTAGCACATATTTACCATGTAGTAATAGATAAAGCATAGAGATCAAGAGAATTCAAAATTTCCCATCCAGAGACTTCAACTAATTAAAGAGAACTCAAATTGTTAAAGCTTCATATAAGTATCAATCTATGCCTTAGTCAATGCTTCAGTTAAAGCATCAGTTAAAGATATGCCTCAGTTATCTAAAGAAATCACAGTGGTCACTTCAAGTAAATCAATCAACATGATTTCAGTTAACTAAGTGTTAAATAAGAAGGACTAGTTAACTAAAGTGTTTTCACTTTAGTTAAACTAAAATAGGACACTTCAGTAAATCAAGGAGAAATCGAATTGATCACTACAATGATGTTATCAAGAATCAGTTAAAGAGAGTTAACTAAGTGACAACAAAGAATATCTAGTTAACTAATTGACGACACTTAAGTTAGACACCTAACTAAGTGTGCAAGATTTCAGTTAAGAGGCGAGTTCATCCTAAGTGACAGTTCAACACTGCATGAGAAGTGGGGCACACTTCTGCATGCAAGATTGATACATCCAATTTGAGGGCGAGTTCATCCTGAAGTTAGAAGATAAAAATAGAAGAGAAGAATGTATAAATATGTTATACGGGGTTGATGAATCCAATGTGAAGCGAATTCTCTTCTCCTTTGAATCCAAGGCGCTTCTCTTTGTGTGCATGATATTATTATTCAAGGCAAGGTGCTTCTCCAATTGATCTCTCTTCTCTATTGATTTTGTATCTTCACCAAGAATGTTTTGGTGATCTCTTATCTTCCGAAAGCAATCTGCTATGTTGTAAAAGAAAGCATTCTCTGTTATCCATTATATTATACTGAGAATAATGTTGGGGTTTTTGTTCTCATAGTTTTGAGGATTTTCCCAGGGTATATCTTGTGTTATGAATGTATGAATTTCATGTGATTGAATTGGCTCATTGTTTCAAGTTTCTACATATAAAAGAATTGAAGATCAAATCTCAACCAAAAATTAACACATTTTTAACTATACCAATTCTGGTGTGCTCATTCTATAAGGAGTTTTGGAAACTGGGGCCACCCTTAGAACAAGATTGATTGTAAAATCAATGTCCTTTTTTAGTGGCAGTCCTAGCACTTCATCTAGAAACACATATTTGAACTCTTGCAACAACCGATTATTTTTTATCATTGGGCCTTTGTCCTCTAATGAATATGATATATGGACTGCATATGGACGACAACCTTTCTTGCAAAAATTCCTTAATTGCGAGGCTAAAATATGCCTTACTAAAACTTGCTTGGGAATCCCTTTCACTACTCTTGGTCTTCCCTCTTCATCAATGCATTCAAGAACCTTTTCACAGAAATATACCTTGGCTCCATGCTTTTCCAACCAATCCATACTAATAAGAGTATCATAAGATCCTAAGGGTAGGACATTCAAATCTACTTTTGTGAGGAGTCCATTCAACTATATGGGCACTCCGTCACTAATTCGCTCACATTTATTTTTGTTCCTCTAGCTAATTGAACTAGCCAACACTTATTATGTTTCATTTAATTTCTAAGAGAACAACTAGCCATTATTTTTCATCATCACCCGGCACAAAAAATTGGCGTCATTAACACTCTGACTATCAGAGCCAAGAGAATTTCTGATTCGGCACACTTGGATACGGAACTAGAACACCTTCTCGAAGTCTTCAAAAATAATGGCTACAGTGAAAATCTAATCAGCAAAACCATGAAGAAGTCCCAGGAAGCAAGGCAGGCAAAGAATCAAAACGAGATTATAAAATCAATAAAGCTTCCTTACATCCAAGGGACAACTGACAAAATAGCCAACATACTGAGGAAGAAACAAATAAGGGTCGCCTTCTCTCCTTTGAACACGTTGCGTGGAATCTTAGACCATGCAAAAGATCAAGCGGACCCTAAGAAGAATAAAGGTGTGTACTTGATCCCATGTGGCTGCGGTAAGGTGTACATTGGAGAAAATGGTCGCTCGGTACTAACAAGATTGAAAGAACATAGTGCGGACATCATTCATGGACGGATAAAGAATTCCGCATTAGCAGAACACTCCATAACCTCCAAACACCACATTCTCATGGACGACGCCAAAGTCATCGCCAACATTGACCATTACACAAGAAGACGAGTAAGAGAAGCAATTGAAATTGAGAAGCACCCTCTCAATCAATCGAGATGACGGATGGAAACTCAACAGGACGTGGGCTCCTATCATTAACCAATTAAAAAATAAAACAACGACATCTTAATAATGTTTCTAAGGGCCGACATATTTCAAATATTAGGCTAAGATACATTATAAATAAAGAAACCAATTGAAAGATTAAGTTGGGAAACTGAAGAGTATCTCCTGAAGATGGGTTGAACTACCCAGCCCGAAACATCGAGAAGTTTTACATTTTCACACGGGGTTCCTGTGGTTAAACATTAATCTGGTTCTTCTCTTCTTGAGCCTTGATCAACCTCTCATTGAAACTTCTCATTGTTTCAATCAATTTTTGGGGAGTGATCTGCCCTCTCCTCCCATTGGATTTTGTCTCAGCATTTACCTCTCGCATATTTTATCCTAGGACATCCTCATCATGTTCATAGGGTTCATCAGTATCATTCATGGTTACCATTTTCTTTTGGAAACTTGTCCCTTATGCTCGTTTCCCTCTGCTACGGCTTCAAAGATTGTCAACTACAGGCACTGTGCATCATAGAGATATTTATTAGACATAATAGAAATACATGCAATGGCACATAAAAAAGTTATTCTTTAATATAATTAGTATCAGGGAATAATTCACATGGGTATAAGGTCCTTTTATGTTCCGTTTATGCATTCTGGAAACTACCCTCTATTGACAAATTTTGTTAAATTAAGGTTATAGGCACTTTTTTGTTCGAATCTCAGAGACACCTGAATTCCTCATTCAGAATTTGACTGTGCACCTCTATTCCCCTATGGATATTATTTCCAATTCATATCCTCATTATTTATTCTGATCTTAGATATGAAAGTTACATCCTCCCAAAAATGTTGATTTTTCCCAATTCTACACTTAATATAAATGTGTAATTATCTTCGGAGAGCAACTTCAACCACCTATAGAAGAAACTTTAGCAAGAAATCAGGAAACTTTTTTATTGGGCGTTTCTAGTACATATAAAAAGGATCACTAAAAAACTTTCACATCTCCGATCCGATGCTCCAGTCAACTTCTATAAAATTATAGGTTTGACTACTTTTGACTTTTGCACTTTTTCACAGACTGAATTTTTGGCAAAAAATGGCCATCTCCCAAACTAAGAATTTATGGGAAAACTTAGTCTAATGAAATTTGTAAATTTAAATGAGTAGGTAAAATGTAGAGTTCAATTTTTTTTTCTAATTTCGACATCTAGGGTTACTTTTGTCTCCCGTAAGCTTCCTAAAATCCCCAAAAAGTGCTATGGAATAGTGGAGTTTGGCCTTCTTTTGCACCTCAGCATCAGACCTTTTGGAATTTCACTCTAATGTTTCAAATTTATCTATGTTCCTTGTATATGACCGCACCATAGCAATCTCATCCCAAATCGCCCCCCCATCATGTTTTTGGACACTAATCTTTAAAAGTCAATATTTTGAATTTCCTGTCAAATCAAACCAGGATGGGTTCGGGCCTCTCACTGTTATTTCTATGACCTTTGTTAAAGAAGTCCAAACGTTGCAGGTCATCATATTCTAATCCAAACTTCTCCTATTATGGCCAAAAAACATTCAGGCTCTAGACTTCGTTTTTTTTTAGAATTTGTTTTTGAAACGCCATTGTGAAATCAAACCTTCCCTACCAGCCTTTCCTTCAAATCCATTGAATGAAACCTCGATAGATAGGCGTTGATGACCACTTTTGACCAATTATCGTGGACCTATTCCTTTGGGCACAATTTTTCACCTCTGCAAATTTAATGTACCCATTCAAATAAATTCCAAAAGGAGAAAATTCCACCAATCTACTAGTTTCCTAGGTTGGGTGGAGACATTAAATTTGGAATAAGGAGACTAATAAACCCCAAATGGACTTTATCTTGACATAAATATATTAATAGGGGATAAATAAATATTTATGATGAGAAAATAAGATGGCACTTGGTCATGGAGACACATGGATGGTGTGGGACCCACACAAAGCTAGATTTCCCATGCCACATGGCATTCCACTCTCACCCATTCGAATCCAAGGTGGAGTACACTATAATTGGGGGATTTGGAAGGAAATAATACTTGGAATGACTCAATGAGGTCGAAATTTATAGGAAGAGTAACTCCCATGGAAGAGGAAGAGGCATTTTGGAGCTAGTGGGACACTTGGGCTAGATTCCCTAGCTTCTATGACACCAATGATGAAGATGCCTATGACACTTATGACAAAATCAGACCTGATGGATGACATCTGACATACATGACATTTCAGGGCTAAAAATAGCCTCCAAGAAGGCTCACAAGGGAGTTAGGGCAGCCAAAGAGACACCTACTCGAATTGAGTGAAGGAGGAGGCTAGATTTGGAGGGACAAGTGGCATACTTGGGAATCTCTTCCCAAATTGAGTTGGAATGAAGCTCATGATGGAATTCGAGTTAGGGAAGCCTTAGGAAGATTATAAAAGTTAGGAACAAAGAAGAAGACCAGATTTTGATCATTTGATATTTTTCATTTGGAGAGGAGAGCTAGCAGAGTGCTATTCTATGTGCCTTAGCACCAATTTTGAGGGTGAAAGATTCCCATCCTAATTGGAAATTGGAGAGGCTATTCAGACATTTCATTTGGAGCTACAATGGAGTCTTTTTTTATAGGTTGAATCTATAGGGAATCTCCTGGTCACATTTCTTTCAGCTTGCTCCTACAACCATTTTCTCATTTCTTGGCATATTCTTGCTCCTTGAGGAGAGGCGCACTTGGTGAGGTGATGATCTCTTTGAGATAGCTATTGAGGCCCCATATATTTTTAATATGATATATATACTCTGTATTTAATTCTCAAAATATTTTCAGAGCAAAATTCCAATATATTTCATGTACAAATGCTAAACTATGAAAAAATGGTGTCATTTCCCCAATACCTTGTTATTTGCACTTGAAGTGGTATCAAATTTGAATGGTTAAATAAATATCTAATATATTAATGTTGTATGGAGTTCCATTAATATGAGGAATAAGTTTCATATTCATTATACAAGCATTTGGAGCAATATTCTTAAGTTTTATAACAATTTGTGAATATTTACTATCATTTCCCCCTATGTCAAAGCTAGTA
Organism: Larix kaempferi; assembly: GCA_027924585.1. NCBI lineage: Eukaryota > Viridiplantae > Streptophyta > Pinopsida > Pinales > Pinaceae > Larix > Larix kaempferi. The sequence goes on from BSBM01000268.1 coordinate 13,925,671, forward strand.
TACAAACATCTGATTTATGGGAGTTGAAGAAGCTTATATAAAATTATTAATGATGAATTGGGGATCCCATTGATGTCCTTTATCAGTACAATGTCTTTTTTCTAAAATTTGGGAAGGTTTTACAGTGTTTGGGAAGCCATCTTTGTCTCCTACCCTTGGGGATTGTGAACCTCTATTTGACTAGTAAAGTTCATCAATTTTTCTTGATTATAAATGAATGTTGCAGAAGTGTTTTAAGAGTGTACAAGCATCCATAATCCTCATTTACATGTTTGAATACCTTCCAAACTCATTCAGACCCAATTCAGAACCATTTGGAGCCATTTGGAATCCGTTGAGTCAAGACTAGTCTAAGGGTCGAATTGGTCAAAATTGGAAATTTTTCCTAGTTTTTGCAAATTCTTAAAAGGTGACACTACAAGTGGTGTCAGAGCATGGTCCTTGCACCTGATATGGCTGACCATCAATGAGGACAAGAAGTCAGGGACCACCCTTAGGAATTGAAACTAAAAGCACCTTTGTTGAAGAGGAAGAAGTAGGAGAAGAAGGTCATTTTATTGAAACTATGGCTAAGGATGAGAAGGGAACCTCAGAGGATAAAGAGGAATTTAATAAATTCATGAAACCATTCTTTGAAGACATGAAAAAACATGTCATGAAAGGGTTCGAATTGTTGGCTAGTCAACTTGGAAGCAAAGGATCAATAGGAGGCAAGAATAGTTCTTCTTTCGAGGAAAATAAGGCAATGGGTGAAAACATTTTCTCAAGGTCAGGACCTCACAATAGACCTAATGAATTTCAGAGTTCAGTAAGGCATACTACACCTAAATTTATTGAGTCCAAAGAAGAACCTAACACCCAATTTGATATGCAGGAGATTGTAAAAGAATGAGAAAAGTTGAGTGAAGATTATAGAAGGAATCTACCCTTTCAGCAATACTTTAATGTTGCAAGCAAACTCAAAATGAGGGAAGATAATAGGACTCCATTTCAGAATAAAGAATTGAATTATGCCATTGGAAAAATGCCCCTTCCCACTTTTGATGGCTCATCTCAAAGTTCTGCAAATACTTGGGTACAAAAACTAGATGTGTATTTTTAGCTGAATCCAATGGTGGAAGAGGATGCTTTAAAAATGGCTATTTTTCATCTCGAAGGAGAAGCCAATGATTGGTGGTTCCATGGTATGAAAACCTTGGGACATGATCATGTTACCACATATGGATAATTTGTTGACAGGGTATTAGAAATATTTGAGCAAAAAGACCCAGGATTGCCTTTCAAAGAACTAGCCCAATTGAAGCAAGTTGGAACCCCTGCTGAGTATATGTTGGAATTCCAAAAATTATTAGTTAAGGTGGATGATATATCTATGGTAAGATTAGTGTTGCTCTTTATTGAAGGATTGGTTGAACCATTAAAATGTTTAGTTAAGGCCCACAAACCTAATTCATTGAAGGATTCCATGAACTTGACAAGAGATCTACAAAATGTGCTACCTACGACAAGGTTTCCTCCCAAGCCTAACTTCCCTTCCAAATTCAGATTTGAAAAGAAGCCTTGGAAAAGAGATGCATTTGAAAAGAATAAGAAAGAGGGACTAAATAGGTAATAACTCAGAAGAAATAAATTGTGTTACACATGCTTCCAACCATGGGTACCAGGGCATAAATGTGCTAAGGGGAAAGCACAATACATTGAAGTATTTTATGATAATGATGAGTATGAAGGGGGTATGGAGGAAGAAGGACATATGTCAGAACAAGAAGAGGGATATGATACATCAGAAGAAGTGAAACAATAATAAAATCATCCTTCACCTGACAAAGGAAGGATGGCGGTACTTTCAACAGTGCCTCGTTTTCACACTATTCGATGCAAGGGAGTGTTACAAGGACAAAGGGTCTCGGTATTGGTAGATGGAGGATCCACACATAACTTCATTGATGCATACATGGTTTAGAGGAGGAATATGTAAAATTAGTCACAGCATATCTAATGAACAAGTAAATCAATCACAACAGATGAACATAGAAAATATGGTGCAAAACTGTGCAAAACATGCAGCAGTGCTCAATATCCCAGAAAGGGTGAATGAATTACAATACAAACTGTCACAATGACTGAGCAATTCGAATTGCCTAAGGAGGTCATTCGAATCACTGAATGGAGTAGCTTGACTCCAACTAGGAGTCCTCATCATCAATCAGTAGTGGTCATCAATGCACAAGAACCAGTCATCCAGGTGTCAATATGAGTCTAACTGAGTGTAACAAGTGTAACTGAAGTGTGTAGCACTGATTAAGGAAAGGGAGGCTCAGTGGGGGCGCATGGGAGGCTAAGTGAAGTCAGAACAGGTCATCTAGTCAATCTGGAGGTCCAACGGAAGTGAAACAGTCAGTCGGGAGTGAAACTGCCTCAAATCAGGGAGAATCGGAGCTAACTGAGTGTAACTGAAGTGGAACTGCAGTGGTAGGTGAACAAGTGCGCCCTTCTCTGGCAGTAGGTGAGAAGTGGGTGCCTTTCAGCCTAGGAGGGCTAAAACTTTGTAGTAAGTGGCTCCCGGGTGCTAGAATAAGGTGGATAAGGTGCTGGAGGCATCAAACTGGTGACTGGGATGCATGCAAGTGCATGCAGGTGCATGCAAACCCTAGATTTTGCATGCAAACCCTAATTGCATGCAAGATCCTGAAAAAGATGATGTGGATATCTGAACACCCCCCCTCAAGCTAGACTATGATGTGCAAAAAATAATGTGGGGCCCTGGTAACTAAGACCAAAGGTCACCCCGATACAATAATCCAAAAAATGCTAAAAATAAACTAAGTGAGGAAAGAGGGAAAACCCAGTGGGAAGAAAGCCCCCCCTCAAGCTAAAGCATAATAATGAATCAATCTGTCTCCACCATGATGGAACTCACCCCCAACAGTGAACGGAGGTAGCAGAACTTCTTCTCAATGAAGCTCTTGGTGAAGATGTCTGCAATTTGCTCATCAGTAGGGCAATATTGCAAAATGATGGTGCGGTCATGCACCAACTGTCGAATGTAATGCATATGAATCTCAATGTGTTTGGTCCTCTGTCGCTGAACTGGATCTGTGGAGATCTTGATAGCACTTTGATTGTCACAAAATAGGACAGTCGAAGTAGTGCCACCAAAACCAAACTCGGAAAGAATACCCTGCAACCAAACTGCCTGAATGCAGGCATTGACTGCCCCTCGATACTCTGCCTCTGCTGAAGAAAGTGCAATGGCTGCTTGCTTTTTGCTGGACCAGCAAATAGCACCATGACCAATCATGAAAACATAACCGGAAGTGGACTTCCGATCAATGCTATCACCTTCCCAATCTGAATCAGTAAAACCAATGAAATCTAGCTCAGAATCTGCAGCATAATGTATGCCAAACTGTCTCGTACCTTGCACATACTGCAAGATCCGCTTGGCTGCTCTCCAATGAAGCTCATGTGGCTGCTGCATATATCTTGACACGGCACTCACGGCATATGAGATATCAGGCCGTGAGTGTGTCAAATAAAGTAGTGAACCAATCAACTGTCGATACATACTGCAATCTGCAAGCGGTGTAGAATCTCCCTCCTCAAGACTGATTCCTGAGAGGAATGGGAATGGGCCTGCCTTACATTCAGCCATATTAAACTTCAATAATAGGTCGGAAGCATATTTTTGCTGAGATATAGTGATCCCATCAAAATTTTGAGCTATCTCCAAGCCCAAAAAATGACTCAGCAAGCCCAAATCGCTCATGTCAAAAGCTAGATTTAAGGCAGATTTTAGCTTGTTTATTGAAGTAAGTGTGCTACCAGTAATGAGAAGATCATCAACATAAAGTACAATAACCAACAAATTACCTTTAACTCACTGAAGATACACATTCGGATCAGATTTGCATCTTTGGAAATTCTGAGAAAGAAGGAAGGAGTCCATCTTTGCGTACCAAGCTCTTGGGGCCTGTTTTAACCCGTACAAAGATTTCTTCAATCTACAAACCAATGATGGATCTGATGTATAACCCTCTAGCTGCTGCATATATACCTCTTCAGCAAGGTCTCCATGTAAAAATGCACTCTTCACATCCATGTGGTGCACTTCCCAGTGCTTGGATGCAGCAATAGCTAAAACAAGGCGGATGGAATCCATCTTTGCAACCAGTGCAAAAGTCTCAGTGTAGTCCACTCCTTGGACTTGGGAGAAACCTTTTGCCACCAACCTTGCTTTGTATTTGCTGATAGTGCCATCAGCAGAAACTTTAGTACGGTAGACCCATTTACACTTCACTAATTTTCTTCCAGGTGGAAGAGAAACTAGCTCCCATGTGTTGTTCTTTTGAAGAGAACTGTACTCTTCATCCATGGCACTTTTCCATCTCGGATCTCGATGAGCATAATAGTATGATGTAGGATCTGAACCAGCCATCAAATAACAAATCTCAGGAAGAAATGGATCAGCAATAGAAAGAGCCATACCTGCTCTTTGAAAGTCTCCTCTTGTTCGTCTCGGATCAGCAGGATTTCCAAGATTCGAACCAGCAGAATGTAGAGTGTTTTGGGCCCACTTTGGTAACTGAGGAGGATCATAATGGTCGGATTCCGAACCTGATATGTCATGATCATCATATGCTGCTACAATATCAGAAATATCAGAACTCATACCTTCATTATCGCTGCTCGGATCTTCTTCTGGTGAAGGCGGTGAATTGGCAATCTTCTCCTCGACTAGTTGCAATTCTTGAAGCGGTTCTTCAAATTGCACACTGCGCTCTATGAATATCTTTTTAGATCTGATATCCATGAGTTTATATGCTTTTGATTCTTCCCCATATCCTATCAGTATGCACTCGATACTTTGTGGATCCAAAGCTCGTCTCTTCTCAGAAGGAATTCTAGCCCATGCAGTAGAGCCAAAAACTCTCAAATTTGACACATCCGGTTTGTGACCAAAGAATGCTTTGAAAGGAGTCATACCTTTCACGGATGAATGTGGAACACGGTTCTGTATGTATGCATCAACATTGATTGCTTCAGCCCAAATATTTGCAGCCAAACCTTTTGATTCAATCATGCATGTAGCCATCTCTTTCAGTGACCGATTTTTCCTTTCCGCTACACCGTTCTGCTTGGGTGTGTAGGGAACTGTATGTTGGATCTTAATTCCGCTTTGGGAACAAAGTTGCAGCAACTAGGACTTGATATATTCCCCACCATTATCAGATCTAAGAGCTTTGATCTTGCTCTCAGTGGCGGTCTCAACAGAAGCCTTAAAATCCTTGAATTTTCCAAGCACTTCTGACTTGTTTTTGAGAAAGAATACCCATGTAAAGCGGGAAAAATCGTCAATAAATGTCAAAAAATACCTTGAACCATTTAATGACATATGGGGCAGCGGACCACTGATATCAGAATGGATCAATCCCAAAATAGTAGAAGCTCTGCTAGCCTTGCCGCGGTCGAATCTGTGCTCGGGGTGCTTCCCAATGATGCAACCGGTGCATATTCCCTTCGAGGAACGGAGTTGTGGAAGCCCATCTACCATGGATTTATTTGATAGCAGCAGAAAATATTTATAATTTAGATGTCCAAATATTTCATGCCAAAGCCTACTAACCTCATTACCATGTGTGCGAAGAGCAGTGGGCTTTGCAAGCGGAATAAAGTGCGAAAACTCATAGCATTTTGCAGTGTGGTTTGCCTTTCCAACTGCAACGAGTCTTCCACTTTTGATATCAGAAATTTCAACTGTATTAGGGCTGAATGTAACTTGCTTCGGTTCACCAGTGTGTGTCATTTGATACACAGAAAGAAGATTTGAAGCCAAGGAAGGCACATAGAGAACATTCTAAAAACTTCCATGATCTACATGAATCGTACCTTTGCCCTTTGAATAAATTTTTGAGTCATCTCCCAAATGGATGGGGATGGAGCTGTTTGGATCGAATGAGGAAAAAGAATCAATATTTGCAGCCATATGATTCGATGCACCCGAATCTATCAAGAGAGTAGTGGGCTTCGAAACAGTTGCCATGAGTGCTTGTCCTCTTTCATGATCATCATTCCTATCCTTCTTCCTTGCACCGTCAGGAAGGGTTATGTTGTTCTTTTCCAAAAGGAGGGCCATTTGATCTATAGTTTTCTTCATACATGAACTTTTGAGATGAAAGCCACGGTTACAATAAGTACATTTAGATTTTTGGTTACCTTCTTTGCCCTTTTGCTTGGATTTCGAACTAGATGGTGCATCCGTTTGTTTGCCTTTCTCCTTTTGCTTGTTAGGCTCGAATTTGGGCTTCTCCTTTTTCTGCTTTCCTTTACCATTCGGGATCTTGGGTCCTTGAACATATAGGGATGAATCTTTGGAGCTTATGGACCCCATTTGAACCAACTTGTCATGCTCTTTTGTGACGGACTCAATGAAGGCATTCAAGGTAGGCATCTTCCAATTCGGGGTAGTTAGCCGACCGGAATTGAAAGTAGAGACAAATACCAAATAATCTTTACCAAGCTTGCTGAGAATGGAGAGGATCAATTGTTTATCCTCTTTGATAACTCCACTGTTCTTCAATTGCATGTTCAAGTTCTTGAATTTGGTGAAGAATTCATTTATGGTCTCGAAATTCTCAGGACTAAGGCCAATCAAATCATTCTCTAATTGAAAATCCCTAAGCTCGTCCTGCTTGCCGAATAGTGTTTCAAGTTGCTCCCATATGGCTTTTGGAGTCTTCAATCCGCTGAGATGGAAGTGAAGATATTTGGAGATGGAGAGACAAAGAAGACCATAAGCTTCATCAAGCTTGTTGTAGTGTTTGGTTCGATCTGACACATTGTTTGGCTCCAATTCAAGACCAAGAGTGACTCGGTAGTAACCTTTAGAACGTAATATGATCTCCATATCATCTTTCCAATCAAAATAATTGAATGGGGTGAGGATAGGCTTTGAAGAAGAGTATTCCATTGCTAGGAGCGAGTCAAACTGATGTAGAAGAGGCTTGCATGCACAGTGTAGCGAATGCAATTGCTGTAGGGGAGCTTGCATGCACAGTGTAGCGAATGCAAATGATGGAGACAATAAACCTGCAAATCACAATAAACCAAGAACCATAAGGTCGAACAATCCACCCTTTGAGAGTTGCATCACACCTGGGATTGGATTTCAAACAATGTTGAATGGGTCCAATGTATCAGATCCAGGAATTATGTGGTAACTCAAGCTTCTGGAGTGGAATTGGAATTATTTTCAAGCTTTGCATGCACAGGAGCGAATGCCCTTGAGAGATCTCATGCCAAACTTTTTGCAAATTTTAGCAATTCAGTCAAATCTTCTTGTAAAAATACCTATAGAAAGGAGATCTTGTCCCTGCAATAGCTCTGATACCATGTAAAATTAGTCATAGCAGATCTAATGAACAAGTAAATCAATCACAACAGATGAACATAGAAAATATGGTGCAAAACTGTGCAAAACATGCAGCAGTGCTCAATATCCCAGAAAGGGTGAATGAATTGCAATACAAACTGTCACAATGACTGAGCAATTCGAATTGCCTAAGGAGGTCATTCGAATCACTGAATGGAGTAGCTTGACTCCAACTAGGAGTCCTCATCATCAATCATTAGTGGTCATCAATGCACAAGAACCAGTCATCCAGGTGTCAATCTGAGTCTAACTGAGTGTAACAAGTGTAACTGAAGTGTGTAGCACTGATTAAGGAAATTGAGGCTCAGTGGGGGCGCATGGGAGGCTAAGTGAAGTCAGAACAGGTCATCTAGTCAATCTGGAGGTCCAACTGAAGTGAAACAGTCAGTCGGGAGTGAAACTAGCCTCAAATCAGGGAGAATCGGAGCTAACTGAGTGTAACTGAAGTGGAACTGCAGTGGTAGGTGAACAAGTGCGCCCTTCTCTGGCAGTAGGTGAGAAGTGGGTTCCTTTCAGCCTAGGAGGGCTAAAACTCTGTAGTAAGTGGCTCCCGGGTGCTAGAATAAGGTGGATAAGGTGCTGGAGGCATCAAACTGGTGACTGGGATGCATGCAAGTGCATGCAGGTGCATGCAAACGCTAGATTTTGCATGCAAACCCTAATTGCATGCAAGATCCTGAAAAAGATGATGTGGATATCCGAACAGAATATACCTACTGAACCATTCAATGGCTTCACAGTCATCATTCCAGGCCACAACACTATGGAGTGCAAAACATGGATTCCAAAGCTAGAAATCACCATAGGTAATTACACTTTTTTGATAGATTTTATGTGGTTGATGTTGCTAATACTAATGTGGTCTTGAGAGTGCAATGGATGTACTCTATAGGGGAGCATACAGTGAACTATCAAATTCCTGAAATGAGATTCAAAGATTCAGAAGGAAAACAAAGGGTTATGAGAGGGAAGCACATCTATCTGAATCAAGTAGTGACTTCCCACAGTATGAGGTCCATATTGAGGCATGTAGATATTGGGAAAGATGGAGTGAAGGTACACTTGGAAAAAATAAGAGCTATTCTTGAATGGCCATCACCCAAAAACATCACAGCATTGAGAGGTTTCATTGGAATATGCACTTACTATAGAAAATTTGTGAAAGGGTTCAATAAATTAACTGATCCACTTACTGATTTGACCAAGAAGGATGCATTCAAGTGGGATGAAGAGGCTGAAAAGGATTTACAAAAAATGAAAGAGGTAATGAGTAGTTGTCTGGTACTTGCATCACCTCATTTTACTAAACCATTTGTCTTGGAATGTGATGCATCAGGAGAAGGGATAGGGGTTGTCCTAAAACAAAATCAACACCCCATAGAATTTGAGAGAAGAAAGTTGCAGCCACATGAGAAGATATATTCCATTTATTACAAATAAATGTTAGCCATCATGCATGCCTTGGCCAACTTTAGACAATACTTGGTGGGGAACAAGTTTGTGGTCAAAACTGACCATAACAGTTTGAAGCATTTTCTCACACAAAAGGACCTCGCTGAAAGGAAACAAAAGTGGGTAAGAAAAGTCTAAGCTTTTGATTTTGACATTTAATATGTTAAGGGAAAGAATAATATTGTAACAGATGCATTATCTAGAAGGCCATCATTTTCTTTTATGGACATTTCAAAAGATTGGAAAAATATGCTAATAGTTGAATATGCCAAAGATAGTTTTTCTTGTGATGTGTTAGATGGGGTAAAAGGTGATGATATGTACAAGGTTTTGGATGGTATCATATACTACAAGGATAGAATATATTTGGTTCATGGTTAGAATCTCAAGCACAATATTTTGAAGGAAGCTCACGACTCTCCTTTAGTAGGCCATCCTGGTTTTTTCAAAACATATAGGAAACTAAGGGAAAGATTCTTTTGGAAGGGGCTAAAAGAGGATGTTATAAAATATGTGAATGAATTCAAGTCATTTCAGCAAAACAAATCTGAACATAGACATCCCTCGGGTCTATTGCAACCATTTCCCATTCCACAACAAAAGTGGGAAAGTGTCTCGATGGATTTCATCAGAGGTTTGCCCAAGGATTTGGGTAAGGATTGCATTTATGTTGTGGTGGATAGACTCACTAAATTTTCTCATTTCTTTGTTGTTACATCATCGTTTACTACTTCACAAGTGGCTGATCTATTCTTTAGAGAAATTTTCAGATTGCATGGACTTCCCAAGAACATTGTGAGTAATAGAGATAACAGATTTATGAGTGCCTTTTGGAAAGAAATTTTCAAGTTGGTTGGCACTCAATTGACTCCAAGCACAAGCTATCATCCTCAAACTGATGGCCAAAAAGAGAGAGTGAATCAATGCTTGGAAGGGTGCTTGAGGAGCTATGTTGGTGAGCAGCAGAAAACATGGGTGAAATGGCTACATTTGGGTGAGTTTTGCTACAACACTACTTTCCATATGTCCATTGGCATGTCTCCTTTTAAAGAACTATATGGTTATGAAGCACTTACATTTGTTGAGCACATATTTGGTGATATTAGAGCCCCAAAGGATAAATATTGGGTGGAGGAAAGTCAAGAGATTTTGAAACTCCTGAAAGACAATTTGCAGGTTGCCCAAAATCAATAGAAACAGTATGTAGATCAACATAGAGTGGAAAGAACTTTTAAAGTGAATGATTTGGTCTATTTGAGGCTACAACCATATAAACAAACATACTTGAAGGTGAAAGGGTAAAAAAATCTCAAACCAAGTGTTGATGCCTCGAAAATCGTAGCATCAATCAGCAAGGGATTCTCCCCGGTAAGAGAGCCCAATTAGATCGCTCACCGTTTGGTGTGGGGAATCCGTCCGGTTAACGGTTTCGACTATCTTGTAAGTTTTAAATATTTGTATTCTTTGCACTAGTTGCGGCCCGATCCAACGTTTATGTATTTTATTTTAAAGATGATATGCAAGTGTTCTAAGCTTAATGCAGGTAATTAAGCAGAATTAATCTAAAACTGTATAAGCAAATATAATCTATCCTTGCAAGGAGCAAACTGTAAATATGAGTAATAAACTGAAAGAAACATATAAAGATTGCACATATATCTATTTAATCATAAAGATGCGTTTCCAGCAGAAGATAAAAGATATCAAAGATAGCTTTGATTTAATTAACACATTCCATTACTCATTTGAGATACACATCTTTGCACAAGAAATTATGAGAACATTCATCACATAGAAGCAATTCATGATAGCAAGGAAAGATCTCATAGTAATGTATAGATGACACAAGAATAATCCAACAAACATTTAACACATCCTCCAGGAAAAAACGTAGTCTCCTGGGCTTTCTTTAGGAAAAAATCGAATTCCTTATACATGCAGCAAATCAGTTCACGTACAAGACTGAAAATGTCTTTTCACCTGCCAAAAGTCCTTTCTATCTCTTCTATCTCTATATTTATAGATTTTACAAATTTGTCTCTTCTCAAAAACCTAACCCTAGGGGAAAACAAAATTTTGTCATCTAGTGCCTAAAGAGACAAAAAGCATTTCCAGCTGTCCTTTTACATATTTATACAATCAACAAAATCCAGCTGTCCTTTTTCAAAATTATAATAAAACAAATTAAGCTCTAGATGGATCTGCTGCGTCTTTTGGTTTCTCTTTAGCAGGCTCACTTGCTTTTGGTGATTTTTCCACCTCTTGAATATAATTGGCCCACTGGCTAATTTCTCTCAAGATGGTCTTTCCTCGTGCAGAGATTGTCACTTTCCGGGCTATCTTGTGTTTGCACAAATCTGATTTTACATCTGTTGTCCCCGCTACAGCCTTCTGTGAAATATATTCTAGGAAATAAGTGTGAACGACAGTCTGTTCAATGAATTGATGGAGATCCTCCGGGGTTATAGCCTCTATCTTATTTAGATATTCTAATTCTACGTTCAAGTTACCCCGCAATTCTGCCAGGCGCTGTTCTCTCTCAGGGAACTCATAATTGCTCTGAGGTAAAGCTATGTGACATTTCTCGTGAGTTTCCCGGATTTTGGAGTAGACAATGTGGCATTTTTTGATGGTCTTCCGGATCTCAAGACTTAATTTGTTACTGCAATCCTTGCAAAACTTGAGGACTCCTGTATCCATGTCAAATTCCTCAGCGGTTGTAGCACGCAGGTTTGAGGGAAAACCAGATTTTCCTTTCCTCCATTCAAATTGCTCTTTAATTTCTACCACATGTTGCGCATACTTTTCCTTTATTTTAAGTGCCTCAACTTCAATAGATGTCATCCCCATTATCATTTCTTTCATGCTGCAGAATTCTTTAGTAATCAACACTAGCAATTGATGAGTTTTCTCTTGCACATCACAGGATCGTTTGTAGAATGTGGCTAGATCCTCTTTCTTTTCATTTGCTTCCTTGAGCTGTTCTAACAGTCCTACCTTTTCTCGCGTTAGCCTTTCAAACTGAGTCTTGAAGAAACCAATTTGCTGAACACTCCTGGCCTCATGATTTTCCAATTCTGTTATGCGAACGTTCAAGTTCTTTTGCTCATCCTCTGAGATTGCAAGCTGCATTTCTAGTGCATTCTTTTCATTTTCGAGTTGTCGGATCTTCGAAGTTGTTTCTTCCTTCTCTTCCGCAAGCTCTTTGTACTTCCTTTTCAATTCATTTGCTTCTAACAACTCCTTCTTCCTATCAACTTTTATTTTGAAACATAGCTCTCTGTATTTCTTGAGATCTTCAACCAGACGATCGACATTGTCTTTACTTGCTTGGGCTGAAGCTACCGAGCATGATGCTGTGAATACAGGGTCGATGTCAATCCCTTGGACAAGCGTGTTTTCTAATACTCTAAGTTCAGATAGGTCCTGTCCAATCTCCATTTTCTTTACTGATCTGTCAATGATGACCTTCTTCTGTTGATGAAAGTAAACGGAATCCAGGTTGGCCAGTTGGTGCTGCTTTCTGGGGTTGTATGGGGTAAGTGCTAATTCCTTAGTGGTGACAACCCCTTACTAGCTATCCTTGGTCGGTTCATTGTTTCCAGATCCAAGTCCATGGCCTGCGGGATGGACATGCCTTATTCCACGGCTTTCTAAGCTTCTTCTTGCGTTTGATTCTCTGCAAGCTCTGCTTGTAACCTTTCTGCCTCTTCTTGTTTGGTTTTCTCAACTTCTTCCTGCTGTAGTTTGGTAGCTTGTTCCAGCAAGAATCTTTCTTCTTCCTCTTGCTGCAATTTAGCAGCCTGCTCTTGTAGGATTCTCTCTTCCTCCTTTCTTAGGACTTTTGACTCTTGCTCCTTCTGGATTCTAGAAGCTTCGGCATATTGTTGTTGCTTGACCTCCTACTCCTTTTGGAGCCCCTCTTCTTCTTCCTTTTCCTTCCTTGTTGACTCCTCCGACTAAGATGTTGCTGCCTCTTTCTCCTTCTGGATCAACCTGACAGGATTAGGATTGGAAACTTTTCCGCTTTTACGGCTGTAGCGTTTTCCTAATTCAGTTAAGTTCCTAGCACTTCGGAAAAATTCTTCATCTTGTTCCATAATATGTGTGTACTCATAAGAAGTTTTGACATCAAGGCAATGTTTAGCAACCTTGCCACGAGGATCATGCCTCCTAAAAGGATTTGTGCCGAAATGAAACACTTCTAAGCCCTGAGCAAAGTTTTCACCCTCTTTTTCCCTCAGGAGGCTGTATGCGCCAATGGTGAAGGGCATTGGTGGATATATACCTTTCTTCCTCTCTGTGAGGATCTTGCTGATTCCACCAGTGCCGAAGAGTTTCCTTAAAGATTCCTTATGCACTACAAAATCTGTAACATATCGGGGAAACAGAAAGGGAGCTTGAGATCCTCCACTCATTCGGATATAGGTGCCTTCGGGGGAGAATTAGTAATATCCAAACTCTTCTATGATGGGCATGGCATTCTTGGACATGCAATTTGGCCCCTCTACAAAAATGAGCTGATACAGGGGCATGATTAGTTTCTCACAAATCTGCTTGTAGTGGCTTGCGTATTTTATTTCCCATGTGGGATGGTAAGCTACAAACAGAGGAGTCTCTTTTCTATTCCATATAAAACCCAAATCCAGGAAGGTGTGTTTGCTTAATAGGAAGTCCATCAAATAAGAAGACATGAAGAAATTTGCTTTCTTATGAGTCAGTCCTCCTTGGGCAGTGGTTAACTGCGAGACCAAACTATCTGAAATTATGTCAGCCCAATTGAAAATGGTACCGGACATGGCCACATGGACCATTACTGGCACCCAGCTAAGCTTGAAAATATTGCCATTTGGCATGCCGAAAATATGACTTAGCATTAGGGAAATGAGTCTATAAGGAGTCTTCAGAAGGGCACTTTCATATTCATTGTTGTTCCTTTGTCCGATTTTCCTGTCACTTATCATCATCTTTCTGGTAGACCCCAGAGGGTCCATAGTTTGCTTCACTATCCACTCATCATCAAACCAAGTTCTTGCCTGGGGAAACTTGTAAGTAGCCGTGATGTGTTCAGGTGCGAAAGATGCGAGATTCATCACAACCTTGTCATTAATGAACCTTGTATCAGTATTAACATGAGGGATTATCCAGCCGATGACCTCGGAGCATGGGAATAGCTCAGGACGAGTCGCTGCTTTGTGAAGGCAGGACTTCTTGATGTTTGAATAGACCATAGTTTCTTCTAGGGATTCTTGAGGGTAATTCTGATCTCTAATAAACCTGTATAAGTCACCCCATTGAAATTCTGGGGTAGAGCTTCCTGGGGCCACTCCAGTGACAACTTGCGTATCGCTGAACATGGTTTCAAGCGATGTGTCTAACAAAATATCCACGTCCGAATCTGATTCCGCAAGCTTAGCTTTCTGCCTGGCAGACTTCCTATGCATGTCAAATCATATCTCAAGATTCATAATATTCAAGCAGAAATTGAGCATGTAGAGGTGTTGGATTTCTTTTAAAATAATCTTTCAAGCATTTAACAACACATCAATATAATGACTTAAAATGCAATTTTCTGAAACCGAAAGCTGCTTAACCAGTATTGAATATTTCATGTTAAAACCATTACTTCACTGTCATAAGCTTTTGAAGGAAAATACACAGTTATGTAAAGCATTATTAGTGCAGAATATAAAGGGAATTCTCAACACTTTCGCGGCTTTATGGCTTTAACGCATGGTTTTATCGTTTGGAGCATGTCTCATTGCCCACAATGGTGAGTACGGTTTGGCATTTCCCGGTATTAGCGAACGTGTGCTATAGAATAGAGTGTGTACTATAGAGATAATACGCTATTTGTGGCTTTAAAACCGTGATAAGGATTTCCTACGATTAGCCATTATCAATAAAACCAACGCGGGGGGAAACTTTCCTAAAATACTTGAGAAAACGACAGTCGATAGGCCAGAACGCATATGCGCATAAGGTGGCTTTTTCGGGTCGTGGTTCGAGGGGAGAAACGAGAACTTTGTGCTTTTATGGGTTTTAAGGGAGGTTTGGCCATTAAGCACAGGGGTTTTCTTATATCATGCGAAGGTGGTAGGAAAAACGAGTCCTCAAAAGCTTAACACGGGGAAAAAGAGCCTCAGACAGAGTTTCTTTAAGCTAAAAACAAAAAAGGAGAGAAAAAATTACGCCTACCTGTCAGTCTTGGGATGGCTTTTGGTGGTCGACGCACGTACACAGGTGAGTAACACCTTGAACACTCCCAATAGCGAATGGCGAACTCTTCCTCTTCCTCGGCAACAGTGAAATGACTGAAAACCCCGTTCTATGTATACATATAGGGTGAGTAATAAATCCGCACGGGGTGGCAAGTTGGAGTATTAATGAGCACGAGGCTCAATGTAGTGGGTGATTAACTCCGCACGGGTTTGCAATAAAACACTTCACCAACTTTGCAATTCGCACATACCCAAAATTTGGGCTACACTATGGCGGCGATCGAACCGTTAATTTATGCACAACAGGCGGTAATTTTAGGTTTAATTCCTGTGATCAAGAGCCGCGCCCACGGATTGAAGCTTCATCGGCAACTTTAAGGTTAGAATTAGCGCAACGGGTGACGACTTTAGCCATAATTCATGTGACCAAAGGCTGCGACGAAGAGGGCGAGGTGCACCAAAAGGGAGACAATTTTAAAGCTAGGTATTGCACAATGGGTGGGTGCTTTAAATCTAAAAAACTGCGCTAATTGACGCAAAGTCAAAGGTTTGGAAAACAGGCGCAAAGGAGAGGCAATTTTAGCCTTAAAAGCTGCGCAAAGGCGAAAAAATTAAAGTTCAAACAATGTGATGACTTGGGAGAAAAGGCAAAAACAAAAGAGCTTAGGTTGGCAATTTTAAGGCTAAATCGTACGCCGAAGTCGGCCAAAGATAAGGTGAAAACTTGCTCAACTGTCGCAAAGTTTAACATTAGAAACTGCGCCCAAAGCTAAAAGATAACTTTTTCCTTAGCCCAAAAATAAAAAAACTTTGGAAGAAGAGAAATTAGAACCTGCAAAGATGAACAAACAAAATTTAAGGACTTCTTCAAAAAATAGGAGGAGGGGCCCCAATGTTTGCAAAAAAACTGGGGGGGATGTTGTAGCAACAACACCAAGATACTATGGTCCCTACAAGATAGCTTGAAAAGTTGGGGAGGTTGCTTATGAGTTGGAGCTTCCGAAAGGGAGAAAAATTCACAATGTATTCCATGTTTCATGACTTAAGAAGGATATTGGTCAGCAAATCTCTATTTCAGAAACTCTCCCTCCATTAGATGATGAAGGAAAAATCACACTTATCCCAGAAAATTTTTTGAAGACAAGAGAAAGAAAATTGAGGAGCAGGACCATAAGGGAGTATTTGGTACAATGGAAAGATTTCCCAAGTGAGGATTCCACATGGGAGGAAGAACAAATTTTGCAGCATACTAATTTATAATTTCTTGAGGGAAAGCAATCTTGGGTGGGGAGGACTATAATGTCCCCATTCAAATAAATTCCAAAAGGAGAAAATTCCACCAATCTACTAGTTTCCTAGGTTGGGTGGAGACATTAAATTTGGAATAAGGATACTAATAAAACCCAAATGGACTTTAGCTTAACATAAATATATTAAGAGGGGATAAATAAATATTTATGATGAGAAAATAAGATGGCACTTGGTCATGGAGACACATGGATGGTGTGGGACCCACACAAAGTTAGATTTCCCATGCCACATGGCATTCCACTCTCACCCATTCGAATCCAAGGTGGAGTCCACTATCCTTGGGGGAGTTGGAAGGGAATAATACTTGGAATGACTCAATGAGGTTGAAATGTAGAGGAAGAGTAGCTCCCATGGAAGATGAAGAGGCATTTTGGAGCTAGTGGGACACTTGGGCTAGATTCCCTAGCTTCTATGACACCAATGATGAAGATGCCTATGACACTTATGAAAAAATAAGACCCGATGGATGAAATATGACATACATGACATGTCAGGGCTAAAAATAGCCTCCAAGAAGGTGCACAAGGGATTTAGGGCAGCCAAAGAGACACCTACTTGAATTGAGTGAAGGAGGAGGCTAGATTTGGAGGGACAAGTGGCATACTTGGGAATCTCTTCCCAAATTGAGTTGGCATGAAGCTCATGGATGGAGTTCGATTTAGGGAAGCCTAAGGAAGTTTATAAAAGACAGGAACAAAGAATAATACCAACTTTTGATCATTTGAGATTTTGCATTTAGAGAGGAGAGCTAGTAGAGTGCTATTCTACTTGCCTTAGCACCAATTTCGAGGGTGAAAGATTCCCATCTTAATTGGAAATTGGAGAGGCCATTCAAAAATTTCATTTGGAGATACAATGGAGTATTTTGTTACAGGTTGAATCTACAGGGCAGCTCGTGGTCACATTTATTTCAACTTGCTTCTACAACCATTTTCTCATTTCTTGGCATATTCTTGCTCCTTGAGGAGAGGCGCACTTGGTGAGGTGATGATCTCTTTGAAATAGATCTTGAGGCCCCATATATTTTTAATATGATATATATACTCTGTATTTAATGCTCATAATACTTTCAGATCGAAATTCCAAGAGATTTCATGTACAAATTCTAAACTATGAAAAAATGGTGTCATTTCCCCAATACCTTGTTATTTGCACTTGAAGTGGTATCAAATTCGAATGGTTCAGTAAATATATGATATATTAATGTTGTATGGAGTTCCATTAATATTCTGAAGAAGTTTCATATTCATCAAACAAGCATTTGGAGCAATATTCTTAAGTTTCATTTGGTGCCTACAACCATTACAAACCTCTACTTTGTTGCTCCTGTGGACTTCTCTCCGCTACCCCCACGAACCACTCTTCTTAGTTGCACCCCACAAACGAACTTTGCTACGCCCACGTGATTTTCTCCACCACGTCCATAGACTCTACTCTACTATGCCCCAAAAAATTTATTCTTAGTACCCCGTGGAATCCTCTCCACAACCCCTTGCAGACTCTCCTCCACTGTGCCCATAGACCTTTCTTTGCAATTCCCGATGGGCTCCTCTTCCTGGTACCCCGTGGGACTCTCCCCGCGGTGCTAATGGATTATGGAAGTTGGATACCCAAACATCCTTGGTATGACCAGTCCATTTCATACCCCTTTTGCCTACATGGCATGGGAGGGTTCCACCTTGAGTTTCCCCAAATTTTCATATTTTCATGATAAGAGAAAAATTATGTTTTCCTCCAGTTTGAAATATCCATGTTACATAACGAGAATGGAAATTCATTTTGCTGATAGTTCTACAAAATCGAAATTTCCCCAAATTCTCTTGACAATAATATTCTACTCCTGTTGGAAGCATATACTTTAAATCATGGGATTCGTGAAAACACCATCTAGAATTTAAAACTACAAATTTTACAAAAATTTATCAACATTTCCTGTGCATCTGTGATTTTCTACCTATAAGTGTGGATTTTGGCCCACATAGCCCAAGTGTTGCAACCATTCACTTTGATACCACTCTGTCACGTCCCTTCCCATCAATTCAACCAAGTGAGGGGGGACATGAATGATTTAGGGGTTCTAAATTTCGCCTTGTGAATATAATACGAAATTCTTAACCATTTAAATGCATGTACATATGCATAAATATAAACACAATAGAAATAAATATATCCACACACATATCATGCATATACCAGCATATTCATCACAGGCATAATAATAAAAATCATGCACATAAATACATTATTTCTCTGCTACTCACAGAATTCCAATTTAATAACTCAAGCTAGGCCATTATGTTCCTTACTACAAGAATTGATTAAACAGTCATTACACACAAATTTGGCACACTCAGAAGCAATAGTAAACACTTATATTTTAACTAAAGTTGTCCAAGCAACTGGATATGGGAGAGCAATGTTCCACCCAACTGTAGGCACTCTGTATAACACTTTATCTCTATGATGAGAGGCCACGACCAAACTAGGCTATGTATCCACTAAGGAGGAACTACACATGCTCACTTGTAGCCATAGGAACGCACACTCATGCTAAGCTAGCACAAAATTGGGTTTATCGAGCATGCAAAGAGACGAGGAAGTGGAATGCTAAGCCAGTGAGCTCAACCACAAAGCTACAGGTATCTCAATTGGCTTCAACCAACCTTGGAACCCACATTACCTACCACACCCAACACAAGGAAGGTCCCCTTCTCTGCTACACAGTACCTTAGGTTCCCATTCCCTCCAGTGCTATTTAGGGTGGGCACAAAAAGTTCCAAGTTTCCAAACCTTCAGATATTTCTTGTCCTAAATGGGTTTATCAAGCAATTCCATCCTCTAGTCTATTTCTGTCTTGATTTTCTCTTAAATTATATGATTTTTTACCACACTGATTTCAACCACGAAATTCATTGTCCAGGCTCCCAAATCTGAGTTTTTCCATGGATTTTTTGGGTCATTAACACTCTCAAATTTCCCCCAAGGTTGACATATATGGATCCCCCATTGGATTTCACAACCCATACAAATTTCTGGGCATTTTTGACAATCTAAAACGTGGTTTTTTCTCTGGTTACAATTTTTGTTCCTCGCCCTACTGTGAATGCATAGTTTGCTAAAAATTGGAATTTGATTGCTCAACAATGAGATGGGATTGAAAGGAAACGAATCCACATGAAGGAAAGTGAATTTTTGGTACCAAAATTGAGCCAATACTCAACCATACAATATTCTGGGTTCATCCCATGCTCCATTAAATTCATGAGCTAATTCCTCAACAATCTTCTTACAACAAAATTAAAGATCACTAAGGGAGTCCACTTGGGTTGTTGCTTCCCATTTCTGGAACATGGGTTCTCAAGATGACACTTGGAAACAAAGGATTTAATCCCACACACCCCTCTCCTCTCCCTAGTGGATAAACACATCCCCATCATTTTAGTTTCCTCCATAGCCAGCTCTTAGAATTCTATTTGCATTAATAATATTTACATTGTTTTTACATTTTCCATGGTTTACTAGCACATGTCCACAAAATAGAAAATACTTGCCTTTATAAGTTGAGCATTCACTAGCGGGGCCTTGGACTTGGGCTCGACACTAGGAATCATGGATCACATATTTACATATCAAGCCAATACATTCCATGGGTCAAAATGGGGTATTACACATAATTGGTTGGAAGAAACAAAGATTGAATGGAGATAAGACCAAACTACATGGCATTTCATTCAACAATTTTAACATGACCATAGTGCATCATAAAACTTTATCTGGAAAAATGATTTGTTTTAGTATAAGGATCATCTACATTTCTTTAAAAAATCCACTTAAACAAAGGGTCATTTCTGAACTATGTGCTTCTCCTATAGGTGGACACTTGGAATGATTCGGATTTATGTGAGAACGAAATGAAAGTGCATAAATATATTCAGATACACACCTATATTGCAAGAAACACAGAGATACAATAAATTGATATTCTATTGAAATGAATGAAACAAAATAGATTGTAGCTATAGCTAGAATGGTGGTAACTATATCTCTTGGAAGAGATGTGGCGGCTATGATAATTTGTTATAAGTTGAATACAAAAAGAGGCTGAAAGGGCCTATTTATCATAAACATGAGGGAAATAACCCTATACATCCAAAAACCTAACCCTAGAAGATGAACCGTCATAAAGTTTGTGCC
The DNA here is from genome assembly GCA_027924585.1 of Larix kaempferi. Classification (NCBI taxonomy): domain Eukaryota; kingdom Viridiplantae; phylum Streptophyta; class Pinopsida; order Pinales; family Pinaceae; genus Larix; species Larix kaempferi. The sequence goes on from BSBM01000268.1 coordinate 13,946,281, forward strand.
CCCAAGGTGGTTAGTTGAATAATCAACTTCCCGGGGTCATAACTTCTGTATATGATCTCTATTTGGGGAACTCGATATCCAGTTGGAAAGGTCTATCCGAGATCTACAAATTTTGACTAAATTTAATAGGTGGTTTTGGAAACCAATTGCCCCTCGCATCACCAAAAAACGTTGTCTAGGGCCTCAAAATGACCACGAAAGTTCAGGACCCGAAAAACTATAGAAAATTTACTAGAAAATTGCCAAAATGGAAAACTGTTTTGAGACAGTGGAATAGGTGGGTGGACACCTATATACACCTGGATCAATCCTCCCCCCTTAGGAAGAAATATTATCCATTGCGTTACGTGGAGTTCCCCCATCAAATGGGGAAAATTTTGCTGAACTTGAATCCTAGTGAGGCACTTTCCTTGGTGGAGTATTCACCCTGCTTTGACAACCCGATATAGTTGGATCTTCTGCTAGCAGGTGCCATTAACTTGTGAGTCCATGATACAATCAATGGTTTCATGCTCCATGCATTCAAGGTTAACCTATGTAGGTGTCAATTTCTTTTCCAACTCCAATGTGTCCAACAATGGTGGAAAATATGGGCGAAGGAGCTCTACATTATATACTGGGTGCGAGCCAAGGAATGGAGGAATGCTTAATTCAAAGGCATTCTCACAAACTACCTTGGTGATTGAGAAGAACCTACAAAAATTAATTGATGGAATACACGATAAATCAGATCACAAAATATTTTTATTAATCGCGGGCCACTTCGAGGGGGAAACCTCCTTTGAGCAAGCTCAATACAAAATAACTTCACGGTGCCTTCATTGGCCTCAACACACACTTATATACTAAATCTATTCCCAATACTATGGGTCAATGCCATGGAACATATAATACTACGAGACAACTGACAAAGCATATGCGTCCAATACTATGGGTCAATACCATGGGCTAATACAAACTATGGATCAACAAATACTACGGGATAACTTACAAAGCATATGCGTCCAACAACAATATACTAACAAAGTAAAGAGAAGGGTTGACACAGTTTCCTAACATCCCCTCTCCCTTAGAAAAATATTTTCCCTCAAAGCTTTAGATGTGGAAATTGATGCGGAATATGAAGGAGTGGTTCCCCTGTAGCATCCTCGGTTTGCATTCCATGCCATTGAATTAATACCTCTGTGATAGATTGAGAGAGAAGCTGGCGCCTTTTGAGTTTTAGGGAGGATTTCTTGGAAGGATGTAGACAAAGAAGAACCATATCACCTGCTTGAAAAGTGCGCTCAGAACGGTGTTGATCGACTTGTTGTTTCATTCGAATTATTGCCATGTGAATATTGTCCTGCAAAATTAGAAGAATCCGATCACGGTTTCGAAGAATCGAGTCAATTTCCTGAACTGGGGAACTCCTGAGGGTGTATGGAAGAAGAATTGGCGGTGCCTGTCCATAGATTGCTTCATATGATGTCATTTTAGATGTGGTATTGTACCACCGGATCACTTCAAGGAAATCCATAGAAATAGATATCCAAATATGTGTAGGGATGGGAAATGGTTCAAGCAGTCCCGAAAGGAGTGTCTTTTCACCCTTGTTGACCTAGAAAGTATCACGGTCAGCCACCATCTATTGAATTTCCATTTTTAGTCCCTGCCAAAAGAAGTTACACTGTTCCTAGTCATACTTTTTGAGGAACTCAGAGTTCCCTACCGGTGAAGAAGCATGGAGTTCATAGAAGACATAGCCTTGTTGAACAGATTGCAATCAATTTGGAACAAGCATAGAAATAACTGAAAGAGAAACTAGGTCATCAAATGTGCGAGAAGGAGCAGCTGCCACCAGATTGTCCTTACCCTTCTTGTAAGTGATCGCATAGGCATAACCCATGAGTTGGCTAACCCATTTCAGGTGTGCTAGGGAGGAGACCCGTTGTTCCAGGAAATTTTTTAGACTCTAGTGATCAGTCTTGATGCAAAAATAATTCCCTAATGGTTATGGCTACCACTTATGTACTGCATGCAAAATAGCCATCATTTCCTTCTCAGATGTAGATGCGGCTAAATTCTTATCGGAAAGGTCTCTTGAAGGCGACAATCCCACTGGTTTAGCAAAGCCACCTGCATATCTATCCAAGGAAGTAGTGGATACCGTTGATGGGTGCATCTGAATGGAATGGACTTGAGTGATGACACCATGTGAATTCTTCTTAAGGATATTTTCCAGGCGATGTGAACTGATGATGCAGAGAGACCCTGGTTGTAATTCCGTAAATGTGTGTTGTTTCCCATTGACTGAAAATTGCATCCAAAGTTCAGCAAAATACCATAAGATGGGGCCAAGTGTGCGTAACCATTGAACGCCGAAAACCACATCACATCCGCCTAAGGAAAAGGCAAACATGTCAGAGCGCAGGTTATAATATTCCACAGAGATACGCACATTGCGACACTTCCCCTTGAAAGGTAAGGTGTCCCCATTGGAAATCATGACTTCAAAATTGGAGCAAGGATGGACAAAACAATCAGCCTGTTTGGCGATCCGAGGGTCAATGAAGTTATGAGTGCTACCAAAATCAATGAGTATTGTAAGAGGGATCTTCTTGAATTAACCCCTAACCTGCATTGTTTGTGGGGTGGTGACTTTGGCTAAAGCATGGAGAGATATCTTTGGGTGGTTGTCCAGAGACAGAGGGTCAATAGGCAGCTGCTAAATGTCGACCTGGTCATCTAGTGTATCTAGAGCTTCTACACCAAGTCTAGAGGCAGGCAAAGAATCCACATCTAAGAGATAGAGTTGTTGCTCAACACATCTATGTCCCCGAGTGAATTTCTCATCACAATTATAACAAAGCCCTTTTTCTCTACGTGCCCGCATCTCTGCTTCAGAAAAATGCTTGATAGGAGTTGTGCGAGGAGCTGGCGTGATGGGAGGTCGTTGGGAAACCATATCTTTGAATGGAACAAAAGTGGATTTGGAGCGTTGTTGGGATGTGATCTTGTCCTCCGCCAACTTAGCCAACCCGAGGACTTCCATCATTGTGTTTGGACAAAAAATTTTAACCTCTGAGCGGATTTCATCCTTAAGTCCACTGATAAAAAAAATCCTGTAGAATTCAACAGACAATCCTTCTGTGTGATTGGTTAGTTTCTCAAATTCTGTCTGATACTCTCTCGTAGTTCCAAATTGGTGAAGTTTAGTGAGTGCTCCTGTGAAGTCATGAAAAGCACTAGGACCAAATCATTGCAAAAGGAGTTGGAAAAAATATGTCAATTTTGGCTCGTCATGAGCCTTTATGTACCAACGGTACCATTGAAGGGATTCCTGTTCCAAATGAAAGGATGCAAGTGGAACTTTTTGGAAATCAAAAGTATTATGCAGACTGAAATATTGTTCTGCCTGGTATATCCATCAAGTTGGATCATTACCATTGAAGCTAGGGAAATCAAGCTTCATCCCACGAAAATTGTTGGAAGAAGAGAACCCATTGTTCATGGCTGAATGTTGAAGATTGAGGCTGAGAAATTTTTCATCTACATCTTGGAGTTTGTTTTTGAGGGCTGCAAGTTATTCCTCCATGATTTGTGCTCCTCCACGGGCGACAACCATAACCAGGAGTTTTTTTTTGTTTGTGAATGGGTAGAAAAACACAAACATAAGCTTATTTAGTAAAGGGAAATTTGGATTTGGGAAAAACTTTGATGGGTAATTGGGGTTTGACTAGGTTTTGGACACTTTCAAATGGACAGGGAAGCAGAAAATGAGGATTTCAGAAGCGGGGTGAAAGAATGGGAAAATTTGTCAGAGAGGGACAAAGAAGCAGAAATAGGGAATGAACACAATGGCAAAATTTGAAGGCGATTGGGTGAAAATCGAAGAAGTTATGGAAAACCATAGAAATAGACAAATGTGGGATTTCTGGTTTTGGGAAGTGGAATTTGGGATAGGGTCCTCAAGAATGAAATATGCAGAATGTCAGTGAAGTTTCAAGGGAAATAGAGGGAAAACAAAGGAGATATGGCGAAAAAACAATTTTTTTTTTTTATGGAATGGATCTGCAATGGCGCGGAAGTGATCAGAAACAAATGGATATGCAATGGTGCAAAAGTGATGGGAAACAGGTCTGGAAAGATGTAATCTGTGATTTAGGAGCTGAAAATAGATATGGACCCCAGGTATGCTCAACTTCCTAACGGTTAAGGGGATTCATTCGACCACCAATGTTGTCTGACGGCTTGCGTATTAGGGCAGTACCCCTCACTCCACGGCTTAGGTAAAAATGATAATCAATTTTCCACAAACGACAACTCTTAGTTTATCTCACGGGTGGGAACTAGTCAATCAGGTATGGGTTGTTGCCCTTTTCGTTGGCATGTCCTCTCAATGGGCCAGCTACTTCGGGGTTCCTGTGGTACTCCTCACAATGATTTTTAGGGCTTATGCCCAAGTACTTCCCACAGTTGAGTGGATAGGGATTATTCCCAGATCTGAACCTGCAACAGATGCAAAATTTTTCTTTTGCAGAAATTCCACGCAACGAGTCCAAGAAAGTGCTCTGATACCAGATGAGAAGAACCTGCAACAATTAATTGATGAAATACACGATATATCGGATCACATAATATTTTCATTGATCGCGGGCCACTTCGAGGGGGAAACCTCCTTTGAGCAAGCTCAATACAAAATAACTTCACGATGCCTTCATTATCCTCAACACACACTTATATACTAAGTCTATGCTCAATACTATGGGTGAATACCATGGAACATATAATACTACAGGACAACTTACAAAGCATATGTGTCCAATACTATGGGTCAATACCATGGGATAATACAAACTATGGATCAACAAATACTACAGGACGACTTACAAAGCATATGCGTCCAACAACAATATACTAACAAAGTAAAGAGAAGGGTTGACACGGGTTCCTAACAGGGATGGTGTACTTACCATATCGAAGTGGATGAAGCTTGCAATAGGTTCCAACGATCCTCTCTTTCTGAAAATGAAACCAAACCTTATCACCCACCTGGAACTTGTGTGGAACCCGATGTTGGTCATGTCATTGTTTGTACTTGGTATTGGATTTTTCCAAAATTTCATGGACCTATTGGAGGATGTGTTGAATTTGTTCAACAAATTTGGTGGCCTTATCAACCTTAGTCTGAGAACGGGAATATTCCTACCGTGTTGATGCAGTGGGTAGAGCTATATCGATTGCGGTCTCCTGTTGGAACCCCAAGTACACCTGAAAAGGGTTGTATCCGGTGAAGCTATGAAGGGCTCTGTTATAGCTATGTTTAACATATGGAAGGATCTCATCCCATGTGCGTGGATGTTTATAATTGTATATTCTCAAAATATGCACAATCATTTGATTGACTACCTTTGTTTGTCCATCGGTCTGGGGGTGTGTTGGAGGAGACTAAGTCGACCTGTCGACTAGGCTCCCTGCTCGACCTGTTGTAATGTATGTCGATAGTTGTGTCGACCAGTCGGGTTATTTCGGTCGGTTGACTCGACAAGGCAGTTACATAACCGAATGTAAAGCATATATATAGGATGGTGAGCCGATGTGCTGGGTTAACTTAGATATGTTCTGTGTACTGTTCTGCATATTTATAAGTAATAAAGACTTGTGCTTCTCTCCACATATTGTCTACTTGTATCTGTGTCTTGTGCATGCTTGTATAATATATTATGCATCATTGGTAACAATGAAACCCCCTCGTATACAACATTGGTTCCATTTCCATTGATGCATATATCAAAAGAGTAGCGAGCATGATCAATGATACCAGAGCAAGAGATCAAAGAATGGTGGGAGAAGAATATTGCTAACTATCTGCAAAACTATGCAAGAAGAAACAAGCTGACGATTGCTCAAGCAAGGGAGAAGTTATTTACCGAGACTCATGAAAAATTCGTAGAATCCGTGCCGTTTGCGCTAAAGAAGCTATTGGATGAGAATACCAGCAGATGAAGAGGATTGAAATTTGATTTCGAAGCTGATTAATGGAGGTTGCACAAATTTGTCTAAATGGTGCGAGAAGATTTTTGACGAGTTATGTGAAGAACATGGGATTGAAGAGCGAGTCTCTGTCGACGAAGTAAGGAAAAGGTTCTTCATCGACCTTACCGACCATTTCTTGTGTTCTTTTCTGACTCTTTTGTTCAAATTTTTTATCGACAAAGGCGCTACGTACATTATCGAGACACGACCATTATTGCTCCCACCCCTTCCAAATTCAAATTGGGTGTAAAAAGAACGACAGTGGGAAAAAATTGTACGTGAGCGCGAATGAGAGTATTTTCTGAACAAATGGCATCCTGCACTTCCCCAGTATCCTAGAGAAATTTGGGTCGGCATTGGGGGGTGACGAAACATGTTCTGATGGAGTAGAGAATTGATGAAGGCCGACATATAAAAAGGTGACATGACCAGCAGTGGGAGATCCGATAAATTCAAAAAAGACAGAACGATGAGCCATAAAATCACTTCGGACATCCATAAAATTAAAAGAGAAAAAATGAAGAAGCAATGTGATGAGTTGAGGGAGCAAGCCAATGCTCTCTGGATGAAGCGAGGACCGGGTGTCGTGACAGATGCAAAAAAAATCTGTCGGAGTCGATTTGAGCCTGCTAAGAAAGGGGCGTCGATGACGACTTGTCACCGATGGACGAGGACTTGTGTATAGAGTGAGGTAGTGCTCTCCAATTTCAGATACCCGAGGTACAAACATCCCCTTCTTCGTTGCAGTTAACTTAGAGTGTCCGAGTGAAAGACATTGTCGAAGAAGATGTAGGACTCTAAGCTGGCCAGTCAGGCATTTGGACTCGACGTAGTAACGAAGGTGATGAAGTCGAAAGAATGTTCATTCATCGACCTAGAGAAGGAAACTGGGTGACCTTTCAACCCGATTTTTCCAATAGAGTTTTCCACTTACTCTATTCAGATCATGCGGAATCACCCCCCGCCATTACCAGCAGTAAGCAAGTCTTTGAGTACTTCGGAAAACCCGAGAAGTAGCGAAATCTAGATAGCACAAAATTTTGCCTGGATTTCGACTGGATCAGTCGAAGAAAATAGATTTATGAGACCCAACGAAGAAGTAGAATTTCCAGACACTGGCGTTGAAGGCAAGGAACCCACTCTTGAGATTCAGTTGACTATAGTACCCGTCGATATCAAACAAGCACCTAATTCTGTCACCGGTGATAATCCGTCGACACCACCAGATAATTTTGCGATCGAAATAGCAATAAACATGTCGCATATGATATCTCACCTTCCGTTCTATGAAGGTGATGAAGATCCAAAAAGACATTGGTTCATCTGCGAATCAATTTGGACAACCAATCAACTCACTTATGAAGAACGTCAGTTGGCCCAGTTTGTTGGCTCCTCGAGAAAGAGAGCACTTACATGGTACATGGGGTACATCAAAAAAACACTGAATGCAACGAAAGCACAAATTAAACAACACTTCCTGTCTTTCTTTAAGAATTCAGATGAAAAATACTTGGCTGCTGAAAAATTGAAGACAACAGTCCAGAGGCCGATGGAGAATGTGAAGGAACATGATAAGAGATTTAAAGATCTCTTGAGCCATATTGACTACGAAATTGAAGAATTTTTTTTAATCAAATGGTTCGTTGCTGGACTGATTAGAATAATTAAAGTGCACGTTCGTTGGCAAAGTGTCAATTCATATGAAGATTCCTTGAAAAAGGATTTGGAGATTGAAATGGATGATGAGTATCCCTTGGTCCTTGTCGATAGACACATTGAAGAGCGACTGGATAGCATGCAGCAGTCTATCCGAGATATAAGTTTGAAAGGATCAGAAGTGTGGTGTACGAAATGCTCCACTGCAGGACATCACAAGGACTCTTGTCGCATGGAGGAGCGACAACAAGATGTCAAATTTGTTCAATCAAGATTCTTTTGCGATATATGTCAAGACTATGAATTACACAAGACATACAACTGCCCATATAATATGAAAAATAAACAAGCAAAGTGGTGTTAGATCTGTGAAGTCGACACTCATTCTATCACAGAATGTCATCTAAACTTGAAGAACAAACAGAACTATCATGCAGTATACCAAACAAATTCTGTCGAGCAGCGACATGATGGAAATGACAGACATGACAGATATGATCGCAATGATATAAATGGAAGGAATGAACATTATGACTGCAACGACAGAAATGACAAATACCCACGATATGATGGACGAAGATATGATCGACGGAATGATAACTTTAATTGTCGCAGAGGATATCCAGGTCGGGTTCAAGGCAATGGCGGACGCGATGGCCGACCTCACCGACCTGGCCAATGTTACACCTGTCTCAGCAAAGATCATCGCCATGTAGAATGTCCATATAAATATAGAACTGATCTAAAATTTTGTACTAAATGTGGAATAGGCGATCACTTTTTAGAGGATTGTCCTACTATGATTGAAAAAATCACGAGTAAATAGAATGTTAACGTCTTGTCTTATGTACCGAAATGTGACGTGATTCAAACTAAAAATTTGCAAATTGTAACTAAATAAGGCACTCATATTGGTCAAGATAAATCTCAAATAAGCAATGTAGTAAGTAAAGAGGATTATCCAAATCATGTTAAGCATAAATATTTGTATAAAAATGCATACGACATATTCTTCGATTTGGCAGCACAGGAAGACAATGAAGAAATTCGACACAAAACAATTAACAAATTGGTTAATTTAATTTCTAAAGATGAAGCTGTGGGAAAACTAATTGACTTGTTTCATAAAATCAAAACTAAACCTGTTGTGCAAACACAAGCTAAACAAATTTTCCGACTGAATAAAAAAGACAAAAACGATGCTGACCCACTCGTCGACCTTGAGATACATGGATATCACGTCCGACAAGTTGTACTCGACTTTGGCTCTCAAGTTAATATCATGACTCGTGATACTTGGGACTAATTAGGTCGACCAACACTGCATGGATCGTGCTATTATCTAAAGCTCGTATATCAAGGACTCATTGAGCTAATTGGAGTATGGAGAGAAGTGGAAACATCCATTAAGGGCATAAAGAAAAAAATTTATTTTGAAATCATAAATCCAAAGGATGGCGCAAGTTCTTTTCCAACCTTGGTTGGTCGACCATGGGGACAAAAGATGAAGGCTTCAATATCACTCGATAAGGGTCGTATCAAATTAAAAGGAAACGGTCAGAAGGTAATAGTACCAATTTCTCCATCTCAAGGAGAAACTTGGTTTGAACCTATTGAGGATGATAATGATATCAGACAGCTTTATCGAATAGACAACAATGAAGACTATATTGAACCAAATTTTTTGGGGGAACTCCATTTGGGAGACCCTGCTTCAGTCAGATATAATTCTGATGCTGAACTTTATGACCTGCAGATGGAAAACTATGATCTTCACGCAAAAGAATGTTGGACAGTGAAAGCCATCTCAAAAAAACAATTCAAGAAGTGTTTCTCGGTCTTGACCATCCCAAAAATATTCTAATGGAAAATTTGTTAATATCCAACTCTTGCACCAGCGAAGATTGAACCTGCACATCATCCTGCGATGTGATATAAAGAACGATAATCGCCGACAACACATGTTGAGGAAGTTTCGAAACATGTCGGTGAACAAGGAAGACTTCAGATTCTGGTCGAGACTTTCACGGGACAAGCTGCGAGATGGTGGGATACTCATCAATCACGACTCCAAACATGGACCAACGCGTAGACATATTTTGTTGAATGGTTTGGAGGAAATAAGTTAACAGGTCATGCAGATATCCCAATTATCACTCAAGGACAAGATCCTGAGGCCCACGTCGACATATGCGAAAAAGAAAGGCAAAGACTGGGATACAAGGATGAAAGGGCTTGGACGCACCTCTTTCCAAGCACACTCACCGACTTGCCAAATAAATGGTATAAAATGGAAGAAGCAAGAGGAGAGACGTTCGTATGGAAAGAACTTAAAGAAAACTTCATCAAAGTCTTCCAGTTTTCCTCAAAGGAGGAGCAGTTGGTAGAAGCGAGCAACCAAATTAAAGAGTTTCTGCAGCCAACAGAAAATGTACCTGCAGAAAAGAAGCAAATTGTTCGACAAAAAACTGCCTACCATAATATTAAGTCGAAGGAGATCCAGAATTCGACATGACTATGCTTAGAGAATGAAAAATCAGTCGGAAAAAGCTTTCAGTGGAGAGAAGATCACCCTGCTACATCGAATCCTGTCAAAACAACTTTCAAAGTGCAGATTACAGAAAAAGATGAGCCAGAAAGACTATCAGAAAAATATTTTCCACCACAATTCACGTAGATGAAGGAAGGCGAGAGACCAATCAATGATAGCTGCGCCTCAGATTGGATGGACGCAAAGTTTAAAATAAAAGAAGTTGATATTTCAAATGACGACAGACCTAAGATGGCAAAAATTGGCGATTACTGGAATGAGGAGCAGACTGCAGAAATCACCAGCCTCAAAGAATTTCAGGATGTATTTTCACGCGACTATAAAGACTTGAAAGGACTTGTGCAGGAGATGGGTGAAATGAAGATTGACATCCAACCAGATGCAAATCGGTGAAGAAAATACCGTACAAGCTCACGCATAAATACATTGTGAAGAAGGAGATTGACAGTATGCTTGAAGCCATAATTATATACCCAATTGATCAATCAGAATGGGCGAGTCCAATGGTGGTTCAACTGAAGAAGCATGACTCGACACGACTGAGGATTTGTGATGATTTTTGCGAAATCAATAAAGTAACACTCACAGACCCATTCCCTACGCCGTTCGCTGACGAAATTATAAATGAAGTTGCAGGACACGAGTGTTATTCATTGACGGATGGATTTTTCGAGTACAACCAAGTACCTATAGCCAAAGAATATCAAAAGAAGACCACATTCATGGGTGAATTTGGTTCGTTTTCTTATAAAGTCGTGCCATTTGGTCTAAAAAATGCACCGGCGGTGTTTTCTCGTATTGTCGTCAAAGCCTTCCAAGAGTACATCTACAAAACGATGGCTGTTTATTTTGATGACTGGACAATTTACTCTATGTTGAGATACCATTGTAAATGGATCCGGTTAATGCTCGAACATTGTCGATAGATCCAATTGTCACTGAACATAAAGAAGTGTATCTTTGCGACTCTTATCGAAATACTATTGGGCCATGTACTTTGTAAAGAAGGCATCAAGGTTGACTATGCCAAAATAAAAATCATTCTCGACTTGAATCCCCCAATTAATCCTTAACAAGTGCGAATCTTGTTGGGTCATACGGGATATTACAGAAAGTTTATCAGACACTATTCCGACATGACATATCCTCTGGAAGAATTGCTGAAAGAAAATCAGGAGTACAAGTGGACTGGTGAGTGCAATACATCATTCAACACATTGAAGATAAAACTTGTCAAAGCACCCATCCTATGTTTTCCAAACTGGTCGATTAATTTTCATGTCCATATTGATGCATTAATAATAGCAGTCAGTGCTATCTTAACACAACCTGGAGACGATGGAATGGACTACCCTAATGCTTTCAGCAGTAGGAAGCTGAACAAAGTAGAGAGGAACTATTCTACCACAGAAAGAGAAGCATTAGGAATGGTATTTGCACTGCAAAAATACCAACATTACTTATTGGATAATAATTTTGAATTCTACACAAACCATCAAGCCTTGAAGTATTTAGTCAATAAACCATTTCATCATGGGAGATTATGTCACTGGCTATTACTATTCCAGGAGTTTGAATTTGAAGTAATAATCCGACTAGGGAAGGCGAATGTTGGACCATACCATTTGTCAAGAATTGACACCAGAGAGGATCCGACAGGTATAGAAGTTGATCTTCCAGACGCACATCTGTTTAGAATCGATGTTGTCCCCTCGGAACTTGTAGAGATCGCACAATTCCTTGAGCACGGACAAGCTCTAGAAGGAATTCCATACAAGAAGAAGAAGATTCTTGCAATGAAAGTTGCACCTTATACTCTCATGAATGGATTCCTATACAAAATTGGCCTAGATGATGTATTGCGATGGTGTGCACTTGAACATGAGAGACAAAGCATACTTTCAGAAGCACACTATGGACCGGAAGGAGGACACTACCTTGCTGATATAATAGAAATATTTTGTAGGCTGGACTTTGGTGGCCGACAGTTCACAAAGACTGTCGAGAGTTTGTAAACAAATGTGATAAATGTCAACGCATGGGTCGACCTCTGCCAAGCACAGAAATGACCCTGATTCCAGTTAATCCAAGCCGAACATTTGAGATATGGGAAATCGACTTTATTGGACCTTTTCTAGTAATTGGCAGATGTACAGGTGCACGTTATATTATCATTGCAGTAGAATACGTCACTAAATGGGCAGAAGCAGAATCGGTCGAAACATGTTCCAGCGAAGTTGCTGCTAAATTCATCGATGAGAATATCATTACACAATTTGGATTTCCACTGACTTTAATTAATGACCAAGGTACGCATTTTGTCTGTAAAATTATTGATGCACTAAAAAAATAATTTGCAATTGAGCATAAAATAATCACAACGTATCAACCACAATCAAACGGCGCTGTCGAAGCATTCAATAAAACACTCACCAAAGGACTGACGAAAATGTGCAACATGGATAAAGACAAATGGGACGATAAAATACCTATTGTTCTATGGGCATATAGAATGACGTATAAGAGAACGACATGCCAACCACCTTTCATGCTTGTCTATGGGTAAGAAGGAGTCGTCCCCTTCCATTTTCGATGATAAGCTCCAAGAATCGCAAAAGTATTACATATTGATGTCGAAGATGCACAAAAAGAGTGCTTTATTCAACTATCTAGGCTCGACAAGTCCCGACAGATAGAAATCGAGCACCAAGAGATCTAGAAACAACAACAAAAATCATGGCACGATTGAAACATCAAGCGAAAAAATCTGTCAGTTGGTGACTTAGCTTTTCTATAAAATAGCCGCGTTAAGGGAAAACCCAAGAAGTTGCACACATAGTGGATGGACCCTTACATAGTCGAAACTATCAATCCCAACGGTTCAGTCCGATTGAAGACGTTACAAGGTAGTGTTTTCAAGAAACTTGTTAATGGCGCCCGACTTAAGCGCTACAAGACATGACGCATTAAAAAAAAAATGGTTGTAACCAACCTTGGAGAAAAAAGTGTTATAAGCAATTCATACAAAAGCAAGTTATATCAAATACATGATGACAAGGGACTGGATGAGAAATACTGGAAAAAGAAAGGATCAAAGTGAAAAGAGACAGACACATGACCGCTGACATGATAGGTGCCGACACGACAGAATTAGCCGACATATACTAGATGAACGTGTTCCTCGACCTTGCCAGCCCAATTCTGGATGATATGAAAACACAAAAGAAACACACCAACGTCCCTTCAACGTAGAAGTAGTATATAAAAGTAGTTGGGATGGCCGACCAGTAGGACAACAAAGTCGTAACACAACCATCGAGGCACTGACAACCTATCATTCCCATTTAATATCCTCGTCAATTTAGCCTTTAATGCGGCCATCTACTTCCCATTCCCCCGTACCAAAATCTTCTGCTATAAATCCTGAGCTCAAGGATGCCTGGATACTCTTTTTTCGAGAGCTTGAGAACCAGAACTCGGAGCCACCAGAACCCTATCTTGAACCAGAGAACCTTGCATCGACCATGGCACCCAAGAAAGCTCAGACGACAACTCGGTCCGCCGCATCCAAAGTGCGAGAACTTGAGAAAGCCCGGTCTCCTCTAGAAACCCGTTTGCAGTTGACCTGGAACGCTAAGGTTTCAGATCCACATTGGATAAGAACCTGGAGCGATATTCTTGCTTGTGGAAATGAGTCAGATGGCCACTGGAGGGATGAAGCTAATAAAATACGGACTGCTACAATCTTACAGTATATGCACGCACCCCTGATCGAACATTTTGGCGGATTAAAAGACATTATAGCACAATTTATAAACAACAGGTATCACAACGGGAAGTTTTATTTCGATGTCCCTTTCCAAATAAACGGTGAAATCATTCACAAGATCACAAGCTTATCAAACAAAGGAGAGGATCTACCTACACGACAAAGACCAGAACTGGTTAAAGAACTCACAGATCATCCCACTGGTAAAAACTCCAGAGGTCTAGTGGTAAATCACATTAAGTATGCCAATTATAAGATAGCTGCTAGAATTGTTTCGATTGGCCTTTCAAGTTCCGCTCGAGGTTCGGATCTCAAAATCGACATGCTAGAGGCGGTTATGAACATGGCATCGTGAGGAAAAGTGTACAAATGGGCTGATTATTTGGCCGACATAATCAATAATATTTGCTTCAAGTTCCAAGAAGAGGGTGTGGGTATTCGATACTAATCCTTAATAATTTGGATTTCCATGACACACATTAGGCCAACTGGAAATAAGCACTTCACAGCAGAAAGGAATGTCTTGATGGAAAAATTTTGTTTCTTTACGCACAGAGGTAGTCGGCTGGGACCATCGACAATTAAGATCTAGCTGGATGTTTGGTTCCAAAATATTAAAATTAAGTTGACCAGATGGAGGGTGCATCATATTGTTCGAAGAAGTCTCCCCCTGACAACGCATATCCAACTGGCGCTCGACCATACATCGATCTGGCACTTGCAGGGTGTAGCTGGTGTTGCATAACCTCTCGACTACTACCCCTCTGTCGATGAAATATTCACAGAGCTAAGCAGGAAGTCGAATACAAAATTGAAAATTCTCCCTAAGGCAAACAAATTTGACGTACCCATAGTTGAACCTCTGACATATGCAGAGAAAGAAGAAGAATATGAAAGCCGATTGTATATGAGAAATTTCACTTTCCAAGCTGAACCAGCCACTGAGACAAATCCGCTAGCAATCACTCTTACAGCATATCAAGATCCCCCTGACACAGCTGAACATTCCAACGAGAGTACTCAGTCTGACAATCCCGAGTATGCTCTCACCAAAGAAAATATACGACAGATAGCATATGATTTATCAAAAGCATGACAAAACAGGGACACTAAAATACAAGGAAAGGGGGAAAGAAAGATTATTATCAAAGAGCCGACTGAGGAGGATGAAGTTGAACTGTTCGATAGCGCTATGCAAATATTGGACGAGGGAGCGAAGAATAAAGTATCTATTGAGGAACAATTCAAGAAATTTGTGGAGGTAGAACAATCCCATAGCCAACAACCCTTCCAAAAGAAACTCAAGCTAATGGTTGAACCTCATGTCGACCTAACAGAAAGTACCCCTCCACCATCTCCGACCATTGTGATAGAGGACACAAATCTCCCCACACTCCTCACATCCGCTCTACCTGCACCACCAACATCACTTTAGATTCCAAATATTGTGCAATCCCTTCCCCTCCCCCTTCGACAAAATATTCAAGTCGATAATGATCTTAATCAGTTAATATCCCAACTCCCTTCTACTTTTCCAAAATGGCGAGATCTAGTCACTAAGAAACTAGTCCTTGTCGACACTAGTTTACCGACTGAGTCTGCCCCTCCCAGGGTTACCTCAATCGAGCTACCATCCCCTCCAGAAAATATAACACCACAAATGTTCGACATGCACCTCACTAACCTCCAAAGAAACCCCGACCCAAACATTCCTATTGTTGCGCAACAAACTTTGTCTTTTATTCCTTTTCCAATTAACCCGTCGGTGGAAGAACCCCCACCTCATCAACCTTTCGTCGACCCACAAGAGAGTCCGTCAAAACTTGAAGACCTTGATGAAGTCGAAACAATGATCCCTGAAGTCTTATCACCCTTAGTTAGTTTGGCTCTGTCTGGTAGCCCCATTCCTTCCCCTTCATCCCTAGTCGACGAAAACCCTCCGTCGCCACCAACTGCTCAAGTTGTCACTAGTATATCATCCCCTTCCCCTGCCGACAGAACCATTACAAATTCAGCAGCACCATCGATTAAGGAACAAGCAGCACCAGTTGAAGAAGCCGCAACATCAGAAATTGATTTGCTCGCATTAGAACAAGTCAATGCAGCAGCAGTCGAGGAAGCATACACAACAAGCAAAGAAGCCGAACTAGCTAGCCAAGTGCAAGCAGAAAAAATCGCCGCCGTAACAAAAAGTATGCAGAGCACCCACTAGAAGCGGCCGAGCCATAGAAAGAAATAGTACAACAAACAGAGGCTACAAACAAGTCACAAGGAAAGAACAAGAGGAAGCATTGCAAAGAAAAACGCTGACAAGAAAAAGAGCAACAACAACAGAGACAGTAGAAGCACCTCGACTACATTCACCAAGAGAGTCATCTATCTGTGCATCTTGACCAGTTCAGGCCTATTTCTACATATAACCCACGGGAGGCAACGCAAGTAGAGCTCGACCTTCTTGTCGACGCAATCAATAGAGAACAAAGGCATATACGACTGGAAGCAGAAGAACGCGTCCACAAACTACAGGAGGATCAAGTATTATTTTCGGCTAAGTG
Organism: Larix kaempferi; assembly: GCA_027924585.1. Taxonomy (NCBI): domain Eukaryota; kingdom Viridiplantae; phylum Streptophyta; class Pinopsida; order Pinales; family Pinaceae; genus Larix; species Larix kaempferi. The sequence goes on from BSBM01000268.1 coordinate 13,962,830, forward strand.
TCAAGACTTAGCACAACAAGTCATCCTGATCCCAGTGAGTTCTGACGCATCCAGTACCCTTGACAAAGCATTCCAACTACTCCAATCTGTCGTGTCGACAGTACAAAATGAACTCAACAAGGGCCAACAACAACAAGCTACAAAAACATCTTCCCTTCTATCAGCAGAATATGAAGTGTTCACCTCGGCAACCAACCAGTTAACTAAGTATAATGATCAGGGATCTACAGTCGCTGATGTCCTTTGCAACTGGTATACCCATTATGGTAAGGTCTTTAGAGAAATGCAGGAGACACGTGAGATAGTTAGTGATCTCCATCAACAACGACAGGTAGCCGACGACACCCTGACTCAAACTATTGAAGATGAAACTATCATGGAAAACATAAATCTTGAGAAATTAGAAAAAAGGGAAGAACACTGGATGAGTCAGGACCGACCCAACCTTCTTAAAGTTGAACAACTCCGACCGTATGTTCAAAGATTGCTTGCAGTTGCTAATGACAAGATAAACCTGTTTGGTCCTGACTTAATTCATTTACAAAACAAGTCGACGCAGGAAAAAATAGCAAATATGTTGAGCCTCACCACACTTACTATTGAAATTCAAAATACGTTGTGCACATGGGAATAATTTCAGCACTAGCTATCCATAAGGTCTGCGTCCAACAACAAACTGCAGCCAGTTCCAGTCATGCATCATAGTAACAGTTATACATATATTTTTTTTACAGTAATTTTGCATCTCCTCATTTCTTCGGGATGAAGAAATATTTTGAGGTGGGGGAGATTTTGGAGGAGCCTAAGTCGTCCTGTCGACTAGGCTCCCTGACTGACCTGTTGTAATGTATGTCGACAGTTGTGTCGACTAGTCGGGTTATGTCGGTTGGTTGAACCGACAAGGAAGTTACATAACTGAATGTAAAGCATATATAGGCTGGTGAGCTGTTGTACTGGGTTAACTTAGATCTGTTCTGTGTACTGTTCTGCATATTGCTGAGTAATACAGACTTGTGCTTCTCTCCACATCTTTTCTACTTGTATATGTGTCTTGTGCATGCTTGTATAATATATTATGTATCATTAGTAACATTGCAACCCCCTCAACTACAACAGGGTGGAAGGAAGTCGATTTGGTGAGCTTGGTATCCATCAATGACCATAGGATGGACTAGAAGGTGCTTAGGAACATGTTGTCTCGATATGAAATGATGGTATGTGTCAACCCGAAATGAATCCAAACACGCTCGAATAAGAGCTTAGCAGTGGCTTTGGTAGATATTCTCTTCTTGTAAGCTATCATAATGGTCATCTTAGAAAAGCAATCCATGACCATAAACACACAACCATTACCATGCTTGGTTGAAGGTAGTCCTGACAGGTAATCCATGGAGATGGATTCCCATGGCCCATTAGGAGTAGGAAGAGGAGTGTACAACCCTTTCTTCTTAATGGAAGGTTTGGCGATGGCACATGCAATGCAAGATCTGATATATCGGTTGACATCTTGTCGAAGCTTGGGCCAATAAAAATACTTCTGCAATACCATCATTGTCTTTTCAGTGCTAAAGTGCCCTGCCACCCGAGTGTAATGCGCTTCCCAAATCATCTTCTCACACTCACTTGAAGGAATACATAGATAGCTTAGGTGGAATAAAAATCATTTCTGGAGATGAAAGGATCCCACTAGTGTGCTTGCACATAGTTCTTGATAGATGGAAGCGAATTTGGGATCATTGTCATATAGTTGAGGCCACCCAGAGGTCTCGTGGACACAAGAGTTGAGAATCGTGGTCAGTACCGCTACTAGAGGTCGACTAATGCAATAAAAAACTCAATTGGTGCTACCCTTCTTATATTTAATGTTCATGTGGAACTATTGCAAGTAGGTGGACCACTTTTGGTGGCAATCATTATGTAAATTTCCTTAGGTTTGCATGAACTACAGGGGCTTGTGATCAATGTGGATGGCCATCTATTTTCCAAGGATGTAATGATTCCATTGGAGGCAGGCTTGGACAATGGAATACATTTCCTTGTCATAGGTGGGGTACTTGCGGACTGTATCCGAAAGCATGTCACTGTGATATGCCACTGGATGGCCATGCTAAGTGAGCACTGCACCAACAACAGAGTCTGAAGCATTTGTCTCAATCTCAAAGGGCTGTTGCAAATCTGGTAAGGTGAGGATGGGCACCGAACATAAGTGTTGCTTCAGCTCTTGAAATGCTTGTTGTTGTGTATTGGACCAAACAAAATTGGCCTTACATCCCACTTTGGTCACCTGGATAAGGGACAAGCAATATTAGAGAATCCCAAAACAAATCTGCAATAGAATTTGGCAAGGTCTAGGAAGCTCCAAAGCTCCGTGAGAGTTGTTGAGGTCGGTCAATCACGAATGGCTTGGTCTTGGACGGATCAACATGCACACCATGTTTGTCCATGATGTATCCCAGATACTAAACCCTCTCCAAGCAAAATGATCACTTCTCTATATTGGCATATAACTTGTGATGTTGTAGGGTGTTGAGGACCCATTGGATGTGCTGTAAATGTTCTGCCTATGTTCTGTTATAGATGATGATATCATCTAGATATATGGCAACAAAATAATTGGTGAATAGACTAAGAATATTGTCCATCATCCTCATGAAGGTTGTTGGAGCGTTAGTCAAGCCGAAAGGCATGACCAACCACTCAAAAAGGCCTTGTCGGGATTTAAAGGAAGCCTTCTCAACATCAGTCTACTCAATTGGAACCTGATGATATCTAGACTTCAGATCAATCTTACTGAAATATTTGGCACCCTTGAGTTGGTCCAGAAGTTCCTCGATCCAGGGAATGGGATACCGATTCCAGACTGTGATCTTGTTTATAGCTTTGTAATCAATGCAAAGTCTCCATGTCCCATCTTTCTTCTACACCAACACAATTGGACTCCAACAAGGGGAGGAGTTGGGTTGAATATGCCCTTTCTGGATTAATTATTGAATCTAATGTTTGATTTCTTCATTTTCCATGAGGGAGCACCTATATATTGGCATGTTAGGTAAAGGCACCCCGAGTACCAAATTAATGGAATGCTTGACCTAGAAATGTACTAGCACCCCAATAGGTATGGTGAATATGTCTTCGTATGCTTCCACGATACTGTCCACCTACTTTTGTTGTGTAGAGGGACTCTGTGTGGAGGTGGTGGATGTTGTTGTGATCTTTCGTTCACCTTCAGAACGAATCATGAAGAGGAGAAATTTTCTTGTCTAGGATATTACCTTCTTGCACTACTTAGTTGTGACGAGGGACACTACAGTAGTGGGAATTGTCTTTGGTATCCTGTAGATTTTATTTCCCAAAGTAACAATGACACTATGAGGTCTAGACTAATACACAACATGACATTTCCACATATATGGTTTTCCTAAAAGAACATAAAAAAATTCAAGCGGAACAACATCACACATTACCTCATCTTTGAAGGGCTTGATGCCATAGGATAGGTGACATTGTTGACTGAAGCATATTTCTTTTCCCTGACTCAGTCAACCGATGGTGTATGGATGGGGTTGTGTAATCGTCAGCAACTTCAATATTTTGATAACCTCGACTGATATGAGGTTCTTTTGGCTACTGCTGTGAACATTGAAATGTAGTGGATTCCCCTACACCCACAATTGTGAATGGAAGAAGCGTTCCCCTTCCTCTGGGTCCTATGGCTCTTTTGGTTGGATCTTTGTGGTTGTGATGGTGGAACTAGGTTCCACATCAATGATCCCCTTTCCCCTTTCTTGCTCTAAATCAAAGTTCTATCTAGAGCCTGGCTCTGGGGAATTCATCTCAACCAACAATGATTGTTTTCAGTGGAATTCATTAGTGTTGTGCCAAGGGATTTTGTGGAACTCACACCACTTGCCGGTACCCTTCTTTGATTTCATGTTACCTTTATATGCCTATGCCTTGGGCTAGTTGTCAGGATTTTGGTTGTCCTTGCTCTATACTTTTCTTTGTGAATTAGGGCCACCTTTTCTAGGCTTCTGTTGTTGTTGGTTTGCAAACCCAAACTCCTGCTTATTATTTTTCTTAAACTTTTGCTCAATCTTGACAGTGTACCGATAAGCATCTCCCAGTGAAAATATGTCCAAGAAATCCATCTCTGTCTGAATGTACCTATGCAGGACACTAAGGGAATTTAAGACTGAGTGTCATTCAAAGTCCTTAATACCCAGTTTTGAGCGCAAGGTATGGAATATGTTGGTAAACTCTGGCTCTCTACAGTCTCTCTCTCCTAGCGTAAATTCGTCCACCTAGTGTAATATTCATCATAGTTTTCGACTAGGTAGAATTCCTCCTTGATGGCATTGAAAAAATATTCCCAAGTGGGTTTTGGCCTATATATTTCAAACTCATCTCTCGCAAGCCTCTCGTAGTACCTGTCCCACTAGTATTTGATATGAGGGAGGGACTTAAGGAGCGTGAAGGTGATATTTTCGTTGTTGGAAAATTTTTGAACATAGAAGTAACCCTCTAATAGATTTAATGATTTATCCAAAGCATCTACATCTAAATTGCCTTCAAATAATGGAGTGTTAAAGTTAACTTGTACCTTTAAGTTACTCGCACCTCCAAAATGACTACTCATTGAAGGTGCATCTGATGCCATTGACATTCGTTGAAGTATCTAGGCAAATTTATCCATCATCTTGTTCCTCTATCGCGTGGGGGATTCCTTGAGCAACAAATTAATAGGATATATTGCTCCATCATCTCTCTTTTCTTATCCCACCATGTGAGGTTGCTTGGGCCGACGAGAGTGGTTTTCCGTGGGCTCAACTAGTTCATTACCGAACTCTCGATATTCAAATCTCATCGGGGACATGCACTGAGAAACCACAAGAGCAGATTACTCTGATACCACCAATATGGATTTATGTGAGAACGAAATGAAAGTGCATAAATATATTCACATACACACCTATATTGCAAGAAACATAGAGATACAATAAACTCATACTCTATTAAAATGAATGAAACAAAACAGATTGTAAAATAAAAGCAGCTAGAATGGTGGTAGTTATATCTCTTAGAAGAGATGTGGCGGCTACGCTCATTCGTTACAATATGAATACAAAAAGAGGTCGAAAGGGACTATTTATCATAATCATGAGGGAAACAACCCTAAACATCCAAAAAAATAACCCTAGAAGATGAACCATCATAAAGTTTGCGGCCCCAAGGTGGTTAGTTGAATAGTCAACTTCCCAGGTTGTAACTTTTGCATACGATCTTCGTTTGGGGTGCTCGATATCCCATTGGAAAGGTCTATCCGAGCTCTACAAATTTATACTAAGGATAATGTATGTCGTTGGAAAGAAATGTCCCCTTGAATCGCCAAAAAACATCATTTAGAGCCTCAAAATGGCCTTGGAAGTTCAAGACCTGAAAAACTGTAGAGAAATTACTAGAAAATTTCCAAAATGGAAAATTGTTTTTAGCCAGTGGAATAGGTGGGTGGTCACCTATATCCACATGGATCGTGGAATTTCTGAAAAGTTATCATAGAATCATTCAAATTTTATCTCTGAGAATTTTGCAAAACTAATGTTCAAAAGTTTGTGGTGAGTGTTTTCTTTTCCAAAGATAACACGAGAGAATCAAAACCTCGGGTCTTCTAGAATCCATAATCATACGAAGAGTCAACATTGGGAATAGGTCTCAATATATTTTATCATAGGTGTTCCAAAATCAGAAGGGGAAAATGTCATCATGGTGGTGGAGGAGAATATTATAAAGTATGTCCATTTCTACTCACTATCTCAACCTTTTAAAGAAAATACAGTGGTCACAACATCATGGAAACAATTCAAAAGGCGCATGGAACTCCCAAGACTATTGTTAGTGAGAGAGATCCAATTTTCAATAGTAATTTTTTGACTAACTTGTTATCTTGATTGGGTACTCAACTAGCTCACGGATACTCATACCATCCCCAATCTGATGGAATGAATGAGAGTGTAAATAAGTGTGTAGAAGGCTATGTTCATTGCTTTGAATCCAATAAAAAATTGCACGGGTCAAGTGGTTTCCTTTCACAAAATGGTGGTACAATACATCATAACATACTTCTTCTAAAATGTCCCTATCTATGACACTATGTGGGTACCATGATCCATCCATCACATTCCCTTTAAGAGGAAAACCTAAGGTTCAAGCAATGGAGGATCACATCTAACACCAACAAGAAGTTATCCACCAACTTGAACCAAGCAAAAGACCAACATCACAATGAAATGTAGTTTGAGGTGGGAGACTGGATAATTTTGAGATTGCAACAATACAAACTGATATCCCTCAAGCAACAAAAGAAGAAGAACAAATTAGCATCTCGTATTATGATCCCTATGAAGTTTTGCAGAGGATTGGAAATATGGATTAAAGATTGGTATTGTTTCCTTATTCACATCTACATATCATCTTCCATATATCATGTTTAAAGAGGGTAATTGGTGACAATATCTCAATTCATACTTGTTAATCCCTAGATATTGTGACAATATATTTCTATTATTGTGTTAGTGTTGTCATTGTTGCTCGGCTAGAAACTGTTGACGGGTAGAAATGACCTGGGGTCAACAGTAGGGTTTATTCCTGGAAAGAAGTCCCAATCAGACCTATAACTATTTGGAGTAGAGAACCCATCCATATTTTGTCCCAACAACCATTCCTTATTGGGTTTCACCGGTTGCGTCCCAATCTACCTTTTAGGATTTTATAATTAAGGGATGAAATGCAAGCTAATCTAACCTAAATGCAGTTCCTAACTAAATTAACCTATCCTAGATGGGCCTAGCCCAACCGGGAGCAAGAGTAAAATGGTGAGCAATGAAATAACATTTGAACATCCACATTTATAATTCAGATTGTTATTTTAAGAAGTAGATAAACAATCAATGGAATTAAAACATAAATATTAGAACATTCTTGGTATTTATGTCATTATGATTCCATTGCCCACAATAAGCAAAAGAATGGAAATAACAATGAAATAAGAAACAAAGAACTGTAGGTATAGTCCATTAAGAAATCTTCAACATTCTTACTTCATATCCACACGTGAAAGGGCATGAAATAGTTCAAGACATTCATCCACATGACAGAAGTATTCATGTGCAAAATCTAATCTAAGGCTTCTCCTCCTTTATAATTCATCAATATTACATGAAAAAGTTGGAGAGCGAAATCCCCTTTCTTCTCAAATGAGGTTATAATAGATAGGCCAAGGCTAGGTGACCCTTGTCCTTAGATAGTCATTTGAGACTTTTAGAATTATTTGAATAATTTAATTACAAAATTGATTTAATTCACCCTTGGGTGACTTTTGGCATTCCATCAATTCATACTTTAGTGACATTTCGTCACCTAGTGAAATTTCCTCATGTGACATGGTGACTTTTATCTTCTTACTATAGAGAGATTCTCCGTTAGAGTCTTTGGAACTTCATGGCTTGACATTACTTGATTGAACATGACCTCCACTTGTCCATGGTTATGGTGCTTGATTTTTGAATAGTGATCTTGGTTAGTCCGCCTTCATCTTGATTGTGAGAACCTGTGATCAAAATTAAATATATGAGAGATTACATATTAATCATAAAGAAAAATTGTAATAGATCAAGTCAACAGTTGGAATCTAGCTAAAATGCAAAAATTGTCTAAGGGTCGTAAAATGTGACATTACTAATTTTCCAAATGTTATATGTTATACCTTTACGCCCATTGAGAATTTCAATATGAGACTGATTTCAATTGAAGATCAACATAAGATTGGAATTCATTAACTATTATTTTGACCTTAGTTTCCCTTTGAATTTTCCCTCAACTGTCTTTGTTGGAGGAGCCTAGTCAACTAGCCAACTAGGACCTCCACTCGACTATGGTCAGGTCAATGCAGTCGATCAGGTTGACCAAACTAGCAATTATAACTGAATAACTAATTGTAAACAATATATATAATTTGTTGAGCCGTGATCTAAAGGGAAATCCTGCATTGAGCATTGTATAGTGTTTATCTATGTTAATACATAGGATTGTTGTTGTTGTCCCACTTACTCTCTTTACTTATGTGTGTATGATATATGTTCATGCTATCTATATGTGTATTTATATGATGTACTACTAGTAACCTATACGATTCCCTAGAATACAACATTGGTTTCGTTGTCGGTAGTAAATAATCATGCGAAAATGAGGAGCATATTTAAATGATAACCGAGAGATAGATTTGAGAGTCATGGTACAAGAAAGTAGTGAATTATATTCAAAATTATGCAAGGAGGAACAAGCTAACAATAACATAAGCAAGGGAGAAATTCTGCACTGAGTCCCATAAAAATTTTATAGAGACCATTCCTTGGGAGATAAAGAAATTTATGAACGTCATTCATGACCAAATTAGACGCTCAAAATGAGAAATTGTTGATGCGCAATATTTATAACGGAGGAAGAACATATTTGTGTGAGTGGCTCGAGAAAATTTGCGAAGAATTCTGTGAAGAAAAATCTATAGAAGAGAGATCATCTGCTAACAAAGTTCGACGTAAATTCTATACCTACCTCCATGAAGATTTCTTCTATTCTATACCATGTTTACTATATAAATTTCTGATCGAAAACAGATTCGGACACATAGTTAAGCCACGACTGCCAATAGTAGAACCTGCTATGTCAAATTGGAATAAGCAGCAGGAAGATTGGGAGCATTTTGTCAACGAACAACAGTGGGAATATTTCTTAAACAAATGATAACCATTGTGGAACTCACTTCTGTCGATCAATAGGAGTTGGGTCGGAAATGGGAAGAGTCGTTGACAATGTGTTATGAATAAAGGAATGAGGCTAGTCGATGAAATGAGAAAAGAATGAAGGCCTGTAAAAAGTCGAATCTGCTTTATCGAAATAAGTGTCAAACTGCTCACAAGCAGACAGTAGACATACATAAAATAGAAAGAGATAAAATATATAGATGACGAGAGCAATTGAGAGATATTGCTAGTTCATTGCATGCCAAAAGAAGTGTAAATAATATGGGTGATATGATCGAGCAACCTAAAGGCCTACCCAAGTCAAGGGAAAGTCAACTGGTTGAGAAAGAAGGTGAGGTGCCGACACCCGAAATTCAGTCACATGTAATGGTGTTGACCCCACAAACATTATGCATTACAATTCTGGATGCATTGACTCCCGTTGGTTCTGTACCCATGATAATGATGACTGGGATGACCATTAGACAAATAGTCGAGTGTGTGACATCGGACTATTACCAAGCGATACTAGCATATGGAATCGACTAGACCAAAGTGGACGAATTGCAGATAGGTTGATGATTCAGTGTCCAGAACATGGAAACTGGATTACCTTCACACCTGAATTCAGAAGACACTCATTTAACTTATTTTATTCATAACATATGGAAGTACCTCCCCTGCCAGCAACACTATTGATAGAATAAAACAAGCAGTTGGAGAACCGAACCAGTAACGAGGAGTCTATAGAAGAGGTACATTGTCATTTCATCAGTCACAATCACAATAATTCATTGGTAGTCGTAAGATAGTAAGTATCTCAAGTAATCAGTTTGTTGAGGTAAGTCCAAAAAATTGTAGATCTAGCAACATGGGTTTTCGTCTTCCAATTAACACTCCTATTTTTTAGGGGGATGGTGATCCTATAAAACTTTGGTTTGTTTATGAAGCCCTTTGGAAACTTAACCTTATTGATGATGAGAATCATCATATTGCACAGTTTGCGGGAGGACTTCGGAATAGAGCTCTTACATGGTACATGAATCTTCTTGAAGAAGGTCCAAAGACAATATATATATATATATATATATATATATATATATATATATATATATAATTTTCTAGATTTTTTTAAAGTCGATGACATAAATAATTTGATCAAACATAAATTAAATCAAATTAAACAAATATTAGGAAAATATGTATGGGAATACGGCATAAGATTCAAATATCTCCTCAGCCAAATGCCAACTAAGATGGACCCTGCACTAGTGATTCAATTCTTTGATGAAGGAATTCTAGAGAAAATCAAGACCCCAATACTAATGAATGAGTATACATCATATGATGAAGTCCTAAAGAAATATCTGAGAATCGAATCAAATGAAAATTATTCAATTGGACCCATTGATAAACGACTTGACACGATAGAGAAATCACTGCAACATTTGACATTGCATAAAAATAACCTATGGTGTACCAAATGCTCCCAAGAAGGAAATACTAAAGATGCTTGCCCCTATGATGAAAGAACAAGGTACCACAATGATTACAACCCATACCAACGAGAAATAAGACAACTGGAAGAAACTCCAAATGTATTTCCAGAATAAAGGAAACTAGAAAACTTCCAGTCGATGCGGACGACGTATTTTTATGACATCTACGAAAGATTCAAACCTCACTCGACCACAAACTGTCCATACAATTCCGACAATGTAAATCCAAAATGGTGTTGAATTTTTTGAACAACACAGCATTTGACTACAAAATGTATAAAGAAATTGAAGGCTAAAGAAAACTACCATGCAGTATATCAGGTACAAACACTAGAGAAAAAAGGTCGGGAGAGTCGTAACAACGACCAGTGCAACAACGACAATAATCGACAAGGAGGATACAATGGTTGTGGAAGAAAAAATAATCGGGGATACCAACCACCCAGTTGAAGTCAACCTCGCTATGATGTGTGCTACAGTGAAGATCATTTGACCCCTAACTATCCATGGAAATACAAGATAGATTTAAAATTTTGTACAAAATGTGGCATTGAGGAGAACAATCTAGAAGAGTGACCCATAATGATAGATGCACTAAATAAAATAAAAAAATTTGACGTCTTGTCTTGTGTCTATAAAAATGAGGCATGCAATACTAAAAACTTGCAAAGCATCACTAGACAAGGCACAAAAATTGGTGGGGACAACCCCTAGATTACAAGAATACAAAGAAAGCAATAGGAGTGCCCCAATCTACTGAAGCAAAAATAAATATTTAACAATGCATCAGACATATTTACACAATTTGCTGTTGAATAAAGTAACGCGAAGAATTAGAATAAAACACTTAATGAGTTGTTACAACTCTTAACAAAAGAGGAAGTTGTTGCACGATTGATTGATTTAATGAATCTCCTCAGAAATAGTTCACAAAATGAAAGGATTACTAAAAATCTCTGCGGTATTAATCATAAAGAAAAACAAATATCAATCCCCTTTTCAACCTTGAAGTCGAAGGATTCTGCATTGCACAAGTCGTTCTCGACTTCGGGTCGCAAGTAAATCTAATGACAAGATCAACATGGGAAAGTGTCGGTCGACCTTGACCAGAGGAATCCGACATCTATCTCAAGCTAGTATACCAACGATTAATGGAACCTATTGGGGTGTGGAAAAATATTAAAACTTCAATTATGGGAATCAATGCATACATCGACTTTGAAATCATTGACCCGAGAGAAGAATCTAAATCCTTTCCATCCTTAGTTGGATGACTATGGAGACACAAAATGAAAGCATCCATCTCACTAGAGAAATAAAGAATTAAACTTAAGGGAGAGGGAAAGAAAATATTTGTGTTGATTAATCCATCTCAAGGGAAACCCTGGGTTGAACCAGATGACAAAGATGATGACGTTCGACGACTATACTAGATAGTCCAAAATAACAAAGATACCGTCGAACCAAACAATCATGGCGAAATCCATTTGGGAAATCCCCTATATGTCGGATATAACTCCGACTTAGAGTTGTATGACTGGAAAATAGAAAATTATGAAGCACAAGCCCATGAATGTTGGTCGTTCAATAATATTCCTAGAAAAAGAGTGTAACAGTGTTTTACTATACCCATCATTCCAAAAATATTTGAGAAGAAAGTAAGAGAATATCCGACAATCATCCCGACAAGAAAGGAGCCAACAAGCATTCCTCCCTTAAGATACAAAGAACGAGAATCATTGATTGCACATATTGAGGAAGTCTCTAAAAACGTCCGTGACCAAGGTCGACTTAAAACTCTAGTCGAAACATTCAAAGGACAAGTAGCAAGATGGTGGGACACACATCAGTCCCGTCTCTAGACATGGACTACTGCTTCAACAAATTTCATTAAACGCTTTGGAGGTAAGAAACTCACAGCACAAGTAGAGATGTTGAAATTCATACAAGGTCAAGACCCAGCCAAGCATATCAATATATGTGAAAATGAATGGAAACGAATAGGATACAGAGACGAAAGATTATATCTCCATATTTTCCCAAATACACTAAAAAATCTACCAAACAAATGGTATAAGGTGGAAGAATCGAGAGGAAAAACATTCAATTGGAAAGAATTGAAAGAAAAATTTATCAAATATTTTTCATTCACTCCAGAAAAAGAATACATAAGAGAAGTAGTCAAAGAAATAAAAAGTTTATATAATTGAAAAGAAATATTACATCGACATCGATAGAACAACCGCAATAGACATGTAATAATATTTTGACCATGCCAACATGTCAATCGACTCGACTAGAGATTGAAAATGGAAAAACTTTGGGTAAAAGATTCAAATGGAAAAGAAATCATCCTGGTGTTGTAAAACCTGTAAAAAACCTGATGCAAGCAAGTACAGAAGAAAAGATAGAACAAGAAAGATTCACTGAAAAAGACTTTCCCCCAACATTCACAGAATGTAAAGAGGGAGATCGACCAATCAATGAAAAAATGGAACTAGAATGGATGGATGCACAAATAAAAATGAAATAAGTCGATATTTCAAATGATGACCGACCAAAGATGGCAACGATTGGAGATTATTGGTTCGACCAATAGGTAGCAGAAATAACCAATTTGTTAAAGGAATATCAGGATGTATTTGCAAGAGACTATAAATATTTAAAAGGGTTATTTCAAGAAATGGGTGAGATGAAAATTGATATAAAACCATAGGCTTAACTTGTCAAGAAACAACCATATAAGCTGGCACAAAAGTAAAAAGATATAGTAAAGAAAAAAATTGAGAATATGTTAGCTGCAGGAATCATATACCCAGCGGATCAATCAGAATGGTCCAGCCCCATGGTAGTTCAACCAAAGAAACATGATCCAACAAGATTATGAATCTGCGTCGACTTCAGAGGACTAAATAAAGTAACATTAACTGACCCATTTCCTACACCTTTCGTCGATGAGATCATCAATGAATTTGCATGTCATGAGTGTTATTCTTTCACTGACGGATTTTTGAGATATAATCAAGTTCCTATTGCAAAACAAGATCAACACAAAACCGCATTTGTTTGTGTATTTGGATCCTTTGATTATAAGGTTATGCCTTTCAGTCTAAAGAATGCAATAGTTGTATTCTCCAGAATAGTCATAAAATCATTTCAAGAATATCTATACAAAACCATGGATGTCTACTTCGATGACTGGAAAATATATTCACTACTAAGCGATCATGTTCAATACCTTTGATTTATGTTAGAATGGTGCAAACAAATACAGCTATCTTTGAATATTTAAAAGTGCATATTCTCAACACCAATTGGAATCCTACTAGGACATGTTGTTTGAAAAGAAGGTATCAAAGTCGACTATTCCAAGATCAAAGTTATTCTTGAATTAAAACCACCAGTCAACCCAAAGTAGGTCATAATACTTCTTGGACATAAAGGAAACTATCTGAAATTTATAGGATATTACTCTGATATGACATATCCTCTAGAAGAACTACTATAGGAAAATCGAGAATTTAGATGGTCTCAAGAATGTGTAGAATCATTTGAGTTACTTAAGATAAAGCTCATTGAAGCCCTAATTTTAAGATTTCCAAATTGGTCAATTAAATTTCATGTCCATATCGACACATTTGTTATTGCATTCGGTGCAATACTTACTCAACCATGAGAAGATGGAATGGATTACCCTAATGCATATGCTAGCAAAAAGTTAAAAAAGGCATAAATAAATTACTCTACAATAGAACAAGAAGCCGTAGGAATGATCTTTGCACTGTAGAAGTATCAACACTAGCTGTTGGCTAGCTCGTTTATATTCTACACAGACCATCAATTGTTCAAGTACTTAGTAAGCAAACCTCTCCATCATGGTCTACTATGCAGATGGCTATTCCTATTCCAAGAATTTGAGTTTGAAATAATTGTACGACCTGGAAAGGATAATGTCGGTCCCAAACAATGATCACGGATAGAAATAGGAGAAGAACCCATCGGAATCGACGATGAGTTACCCGATGCTCACTTATTTATAGTTGAATATGTACCAACATAATTGGAAGAGATATCACAATACCTTGAGCAAGTCCACTCCCCGAAAGGAATTCCAGAAAAGCAAAAGAAGATACTTGCAATGAATGCTACGCCATACACTCTGATAAATGGATTCTTGTATAAATTGGGACCAGATGAATTACTGTGATGATGTGTCTTAGAGCATGAACTAAAAGATATTATCGATGAAGCACATAGTGGACCAGTAGGAGGACACTACCAAGCCAACACAACTGCAAAGAAAATTCTACAGTCTGGACTATGGTGGACGACTCTACATAAATATTGCAAAATGCAGGTAAACAAATGTTATAGGTGACAAAGATTAGGACGACCGCTACCTAGAAATGAGATTCCACTAATACCTGTTAATCCAAGTTTAATGTTTGAAATATGGGATATCGACTTCATTGGACCCTTTATAGTCCCTAGCCGATGAACCATAGTGTGATACATTATCACAACAGTTGAGTATGTTACTAAATGGGCAGAAGTTGAACATGTCGAAGCATGTTCTAGTGAAGTAGTTGCAAATTTTATTTATGAAAATATCATTACAAGATTTGGATGCCCCCTTACTCTCATTAGTGACAGAGGGACACATTTTATCAACAAGAATATATCAATATTACTAAAGGAATTCATGATCGACCACTAGAAGAGTTCATCATATCATCCACAATAAAATGGAGTTATTGAAGCATTCAACAAAACTTTAACTAAAGGTCTAACAAAGCTTTGTAATAATGATAAGGATGATTGGGACGAAATGATACCCGCCATTCTATGGGATTATAGAACAGCTTATAAATGGTTGATGAGATAGACACCTTTTAAACTCGTCTATGGACAAGAAGCAATCATCCCGTTACATTTCAAATAGTAGGAACCCATCATTGTAGACATATTTCATTTAGATATTTCCAGAGCTATAGAATGTAATACCCCTATTTTTACCCTTAGGGTTTATTGGCTTCAATGTAAATATTGTATAAATGCAATGTGTGTTTTCCCTAGTGTGGATCTCAAGGCCAAGGCCCCACTAGTGGATGCCTAAGTTTATTTGCATAGGAAAGTATTTTCCAATTTTGATAATCCATGTGTTGTTAAGCCATCAGATATTGTAAATGATGTAATTATTAAATATTGCAATGAAATACCAAGAAAATTGGCTAAGGAGGAAACCAATGAGAAGGGGCCATGTGTATCCACTAGGGAGAGGTGAGGGGGTTGTGGTATTGGAACCCATGTTGCCACATGTCAATTTGTGAACCCATTTGACTCCCTATGCTGACATTTAATTCTGTTGTAACAGGGTGGTTGAGAAAACCAGTCCATGAAGTCGATGGAGTATGGAGCAGCCCTGTGATCCATATGGCAGGGTATGGCTCTATTTTACTTATCCCTTAAGCCACTCCACACCTGGGAATTCACTCACCTTGATCCCTATCCCATTGTTGACCAACAACCCAATTGATCATGCATTGCAGAACCCAGCGGGGAAGGGGGAAAAGAGAAATCGTGATTATGTGTGAAGCCGAATTTGTAGAGCCGAGGATACAAAGAAAACTTGCATATGAAGTGAAGTCGGTTGGGGAAACCCTTGGATCAAACCCTGAGATGAATTATAGAGTGTGAGAAGCTTAGTGAATCCATGAGAACACTTAGATATGTTTGCAGGGGACCGAGTTGTGGGGCAGAGCTTAGGCCGCAACCATGAGAAGAGCACAACTTGAATAACAAAGAAGAAGGTCAAATATAGGGTTGGATCTGCTTGATAAACCCAGTGAAGGCTGAAGTCTCATGAAAACAACAGTTTGGACCTTTCTATGCCCACCCCGAAGAACACTAGAGGGAAGGGGCCTTAAGGGACTGTGCAGCAGAGAAGAGGGCCTTTCTTGTGTTGGGTGAGGTAGGTAATGTGGGTGCCATGTCTGCTGAGTAGTCTGAGATTCCTGTAGCTCCGTGGTTGAGCTCATTGGATTAGCATCATCCTCCTTGTTCCCTTGCATGCTTGATAAACCCAACTGTAGGTTGGATTAGCATTGGGATGGAACCTTGACTGTGAGAGAGCCTATTTAGCCCTCCTTAGTGGATACATAGCCCAGATTGGGGGTGGTCTCTCAACTGAAAGAGTATAGGCTAGATAGATACCTAACGTTGGGTGGAACGTTTCTCTCACTTAGCCAAATGCTTGGACAGCTGCATTCTAAAGATAAGTGATCCTTGTGGTGTTAAATTATGCTAATTTTCATATGTTATGTTATGCTTGTTATGCTCAAGTTATTGAATGAATGATTACATGGAATTGATCAATAGGGAGCTATGTATAAGCCTGATTATGAGGCTGAGTTCATGTTTGAATGCTTCATCATTTGCTTGAGTTTATTATGCTGCTAACGTTGCAGGTTGTAGACGCATTGACTAGCTTTGGTTTCATAGTATGCGTTTAGTATGCATTGCATTCACCCTTAAGAAGGATTGCTTGGCTTCATCTAGACTTGGGGAAGGAACTAGATATCCCCTATTGTGTTTCATGACCCCTATGTGGTTTAGGTGAAGGGAGAAGTCATGGAAAAAGGAAGGAAACGTCCCTTGCAGAAGGGTAAAGGGGCATTTGAGGGTGTTCGAGCTATGTTTTAGATGGAAAAATGACAAGGTTGGAATACTCAAATGTGGTAGGGGACCAAATGAGTGGATAGTTCTCTCCAAGAGCTTTCCAATGGTGTCATCCTTGTCCAATTTGGCCCAAGGATGAAGAAGTTATAAGCTTGGGAAGATTGCTGGAATAGGGGTATGTGGTTCCAACCTTTTGGCATCCGCAATGCAGATTGCGGATTGCGGAGGTCGAGGATCGACCTTTGGAATGGCATGGTTAGACTTCTGAATTTATGAATCCGCAAGGAGGATTGCGGGTTATGAAATTCAGAAGGGCAATTTCCACGGGATCAACGCGTTGCAATGCCGACTTTCCGCATTTGTAAGGCGAATTGTGGATTGTGGGAATCGAGAGGTGATTTCCACGAGGATTGGCACATCGGAAGGTGTTTTTTCCCCGGGATACGAAATGAGATTCATAATTTCCGACATCTGCAACGTGGGTTACAGATTGCGGAATTGCGGAGGAGTAAATTCTCTGGGACGACAATTTATGGATTTCAGCTTCCAAGTTACGCATGCGGATTGTGGAAGTCGGACGGGTAATTTTCGAGGCCATAGGTTGACTTCTGGATTTCGAATTCCGCATTGCAGATTGTCGAAGTCGGGAGTGCAATTTCGTCAGATAGGTGGATTTGCTAATCCGACTTCCAAATTCTGAATGCGGATTGCAGAAGGGTGGATTACGGATTGCGGATCGGAGGCCATTGCGACTGTGTGTAAAA
This sequence comes from Larix kaempferi, assembly GCA_027924585.1. NCBI lineage: Eukaryota > Viridiplantae > Streptophyta > Pinopsida > Pinales > Pinaceae > Larix > Larix kaempferi. The sequence goes on from BSBM01000268.1 coordinate 13,980,566, forward strand.
ACAGATCTAATTGTTAAAAAAAAATGTATCAGTGGATCTCCCATTTCCTTTTAAGGGAACCAAGGAGATCAGGGACGTGACAGAGTGGTATTAGAGCCCACATTGTAGCATTAGGGTTGTTTGGGCCGAACCATGAATGAATTTACAGGAAAAGAAGCGCCCAGGGTGTGGTTTTGTTAATTAATTTGTAATGTTGTTGTTGCCCGAATGAGTAATTCCATATTTGTATGGATTCTTGTGTATTATATGCATTCTTATGTCTAATAAATGTCTCTGTAATGAACAGTGGTTATAGCTGTTAATAGTTAAATCGTACAACAGGGGCAGCGTACAGGGAACACAAGAAAATGGTGACCATAAACGACACCTAGGATCCTTATGAGAAGGAGGAAGATGTTCCGGGAGAGAATGTGCAAGAAGCACATACTGAAACAAAATCTAATGGTAGAAGGGAGCAGATAAATCCCCCAAACTTAGTTGAAACAATGGTGAGCTTCAATGAGATGTTGATGAAGGCTCAGGAAGAGCAGCACCAGCTCAATGCTGCCATCTTGCAGAGCCTCACTGATATGCATCAGAGGATAAATCTTGGGTATAACCCAAGCAATGTGGACAAAGAAGGAATAGATGCAGGTAGTCACTGTAGAGGTCGTTCTAGGAGGAGGACTCCAAGCCCTAGGAGGATTCTTGTGAGTAAAAATCACAGAACACCCTCTCCAAGATCTCTTTCCAGCAGTTCAAGTGACTCCAGAGATTCTCAGAGAAGCCCAAGGCATACTTCCAACAGAAGTGGGAGAAGAAATAAGTTCAGAGGTATTCCACGGGGATAATTTAGTAAGGCAAGGCCTCCCACATTTGATGGAGAAAGCAAGATAGGTCAAGAGGCAGAGGCATCGCTTCTTGGAATGAAGAAGTATTTCAAAATGCATGACTATTCAGAAAATGAAAAGGCCAGACTTCCCATTTACAATCTAAGTGGCATAGCTTCTATCTGGTGGGAGCACCTCATGCAAGTGAAAATCATTAGTGAAACGAGGATCAATTGGGAGCGGTTTAAAAAGTACTTCAAGGATAAATACCTATCAGCTAGGTATTATGATAACAAGAGGAAAGAGTTCAATGAATTCAAATTGGGATAGAATTCCATGGAAGAGAATGTCCACAAGTTTTTGGAGTTGTTGAGGTATGTATATTACATCAAGGATGAAAAGGTAAAGATCCAATGTTTCCTTTGTAGTCTACCCCAAAGTTTCAGAGATAGGATTGATTTTTTCAATCCACCAAGTCTTGATGAATCCATTAGGATGGAAATGCATTGCTATGAGCAGAACAAGGGAAAAGAAGAGGTTCAACCATCATGGAAAGGAAAGCCAAGAGGGAGGTTTGAACAAAAGAAAAGTGGATTCAAACCACCATTTAGAAATCAGACCATAAATTTCCCACAGGGCCAACAATCAAGGAGTGGATTCAAACTAGCAGTAGCAGCATAAAAAGCATCAAAGGGACCACTTCAGTGTTGGGGATGTGGAGGAAACCACATGCTTAGATATTTCCCACATCGGAGGGAGAACCCCAGAAGCTTGCACAACTTAGAAGAAGCAACTACAGTAGAATATATGGCAAGGGAATCACCTCGAATTTATGCAGCATTGGATGATCATCAAACATACCATCAATCAACAGTGGTGGGAGTTGAAGGTAATATCGCTAAGCAATCTATTTCTATTTTGATTGATCCAGGATGTACTCATAGTTATGTGTCTCTTGAGGTGGTTGAAGGTTGTTCTCTTAGTAAAGTAAAGCATAGTAAGTATTGGCTAGTTCAATTAGCCACAGGTACCAAGAGAGAGGTGAGTGAATTTGTGTTGGAGTGCCCCATAGAATTGAATGGAATCCTCACACATGTAAATTTAAATGTCGTACCATTAGGATCTTATGATGCCCTAATAGGTAGGGACTGGTTGGAAAGACAAAGAGCCAAGTTAGACTGCTCTGAGAAATTACTTGAATGCATTGATGAAGAGGGAAGGACAAGGTTGGTAAGAGGAATTCCCAAGAAAGTTTCAGTAAGGCGGATCTCAGCCCTGCAGTTGAGAAATTTTGATAAGAAGGGTTGTCAATTATATGCAATGCATGTCTCAGATTCATCAGAAGATAAGAGACCAAGGATATAATACTTTCATCTATTGCAAGAGTTCCAATATGTATTTCCAGATGAAGTGTCGGGACTGCCACCAAAGAGAGATATTGATTTTTCCATCAATCTTGTTCCAGGGGAAGCACCAATTTCCAAAGATCCTTATAGAATGAGCACACTAGAATTAGTAGAGTTGAAGATGCAGCTACAAGAATTAATGGACAAGGAATATATTAGACCTAGTGTATCTCCTTGGCGAGCAACAGTGTTATTTGTCAAGAAAGAGGATGGGACCTTAAGGTTGTGTATTGATTATAGGTAGCTCAATAAAGTGACAATCAAGAACAAGTATCCATTGCCAAGAATTGATGACTTGTTTGATCAAATGAAGGAAGCTATAGTGTTTTCAAAGATTGAATTGAGGTCTGGATACCATCAAGTGAGGATAGACAAAGAAGGCATTCACAAGACAACTTTCAGAACTAGATATGGCCATTATGAGTTCATTGTGGTTCCATTTGGTCTAACCAATGCACCTGCCACATTCATGTTGTTGATGTATTTGTAACTTCAGAATGTATTTCATATATGTATATTGTATTCCTATAGAGATGTTATTATTCCTCTATACGGAAGTGTCGTCATTTATATTCTAAGTGTCGTAACTTATACTTGATAGGTTATTAGACCACCTTGATGGGGTCGGCTTTGTATGAGTCATCTGGGTAAAAGGGTTATTAGACCACCCTAGTGGGGGGTCGGCCCTATCAGCATTATGTTATGTGGTTAAGTTAAGGTCGACCTAGTAAGGTTATTAGGCAAGTCAAGTTAGTGTATAAATAGAGTGCAGGAGGCACTCTATTTGATCATCCACTTTCTCACTCACACACTCATTGGAGAGTGGCGCACTAGTGGAGGAGGAGAAGCGGCTACTAGGAGGACTATCTCTTGTACTTGGGTTGTATCATTGCTCTATATATCTCTGAGGAAGTTGCGGGGTTTTTCACCTTCTTGGTTTTCCCCGGTGAAACTCTATGTCTCTTGTGTGCTTGCATTATTGTGTCCATGTTTGATATGCTGTAGATATTGTACATGTTATTCTCTCAGTTAAGATCCTAGATCATATTGAAGTAAATTATGAAAAACTAACATGGTATCAAAGCTAGCCTGAAAGAAGGCATGGTATGGCATTTATGACACTTGTTGCACTTGCAAAGCTAGGGCTTGATATAGCAAAAACCAGCCATCGTAGCAATTTTGCTATAAATTCATTTTGGAGAGGTTTCAGGATCTGAAAATATTACAGGTTGAAGATAAGATCCCCATGTACCTTGTGTCCAAAGGAGAGTATCTAATTCATTGTACTTTTAGATTTATGATCTGTATAATATAGGGTTTCTGCCTCTTCCAAATCTCAGTCATAAACAGGTGACCTAGGAAAAAAGTCATAAATTGGGATAGGAAGATCCAAATGAAATTTAGTAAAAAGTGACAGGTATGGAACAGACTGTATGTTCTCAGGTAAGTTTTTCAGAGGTCGAAGCTGAACCAGTGACATGTGGCACACCGTACAAGTTCGCTCTCCTGTTTTATCCCATAAACAGGTCACATTGCGACACTTGGAATAAATCTCTCTCAGAGAATCCATTTGAGGTCAGACCTATGGGGTTGGAAAGATAACAGGTCAAGCTACCACAAGCAGAATGTTCAGACCCTGTAGATCTGAAATTTTGGAGTTACACCAGAAACAATCAGGTGCATATTTCTGTCAAAACAGAATTGGATTTTGAGCACCTTCATTCATGGCTCCGGGAATTTAGGGTTTCGGAGAGTGTTGGAATTTTTGTATCGGAGACCACGGCTGGATGTTCCTCATCAAAATAGAAATTTAGAGACCAAGATCGAATTTTGTGGTTGGGAAGAAGGTCGGGCTTGATCAAACCCTAGTTCGAGACTTTGATCAGAAATAGGGCTTCTGCAAAAATGGGAATTTTTGAAATTTGTGACCATAGCTGGAAGCTCCTTGGGAAAATCGAAGTTTAGAGCTTTGGATCAAAATATTTGGTTGGGTGAAGCTCAGGAAACTCAAACCCTAATTTAGGTCCTCCCCGATGAATTCGGAAGATTGAAAAGCAAATTTGAGGGGTGAAAATTTGCAATTTTCAAATTCTAAGTATACCAGGTTGATCAGCTCATCAAGGTGCATCTTTCTATCCTTTCAGAAGTTTGAATTTTTAGGGTTTCCCTAACAAACCCTAATCCAGCTCCATATCCAGTTTCTGCAAATCAAGTGGATTGGGTTAATCCTAGAATAGAATGGATTGGTCATCTGCATAAGTGAATAAGTTCCAGTTTCAGAGGGAGATGAGGCTAAGGCCTTACATAAGAAGATTACAAGCAAACTCGACAGGTAAGAATTACGGGTATGTTTCAAAATATAGTCATGATTAAGTTTATGGTATGTTTGTCTTCATTAAGATTAGTACAATCTTGATTAACTTTAGACTTGTCGTATCACCTTAATAAAAATATGAATGCATGATAGAAGATATTCATTGATTAGGGTTTTGACACTTATGATTGTACTAATGCATTGTGGTGCTGTATGAGGTTGATGTTGTCTACTAACATGAAAGGTACATCAAGAAAGACAAATCATGTTCTAGTTCAAGAACATATGACCATGGTGACATGAAGAAAAATATTCATCCATTGTCATGGATCACATAGAAGATCTACTTACGAGGTATGTATAACTTGGTTCTATAATGGTTAACCTATGAGATATGCAGGTTACTAGCACAAGTCATTGAAGAGAACAAGAAGACATTGCTAGACATAACTAGCAAATATGATAACCAGGTATGTTTTTCCTATATCAAGTTAGAATCCTACCTTGTGTTAGGATTTTATACTGTTGTATGGTTGATAATGATTATTCATGAAGTTAGAAATGTAAGTAATCAAGGGTTTATGCATATTATGTCTCTTACCTTAATTGATGATATGACTAACCAGAAAGGTCCTTTGGTCAAATAAGAATATGCATGAGTAAAATAAGTATTCCCTGAAACCTTGAATACTAATGTTTATTATCTATGTTTGAAATGATCATGACTATACATGTTTAAGATTATTGTGTTTTGATAGTATTGAGATTATACTAATGAATGTATGTATGAGACCTCGAGGATAACACAATGATGATACTAGTAAGTATGCATAAGTGATCAAGGATGGATATAAGTTCAAGGACAGGTAATCCAAGAAGCAAAGATCAAGAGGGAGCACACACCAGTAGTTCCTGCAAGGAAGCAAATATTGAGAGGGAGTCCACCCTACAAACCAAACAAAGATAAGTATTTGAATTGTCATTTCTTGCATATTTGTTTGTTTAAATAATATTGTTCAATGATGTATATGCTTATGTTCCTAGACTTAGGGTGTGTATTATGCATATTAGAATAATTGCATTAGTGAACAAGTATACTACTAATACGCATGTAATGGGTAAGTGGCCTATGGCACTGTACAACATTCCATTGCTACTTATCTAGAATGAAACCTCTTTTCTAGCATGTTGGGAGTTGTGCACACTCTTAACAATGTTCTAGTAGAGATTGGAAAGCATCTAGAAAGTTACGGGATATGGATGAATGTTGTATTGAAAGCATTGGCTAAAATAATTGCATGACTTTATGACATATTTCTTTGTGTAAGAACTTGTTCTGAAAACTATGAGATGTTTCTAATCATGCAATTTAACTTGCTTTGTAGGAAATATAGTATACCATCACCTACAAAAGAAGGACTACAACATTTGTTCAACAACAAAGTTATCTATTGAAGATATTAAAGATATTGAAGTTCCCAAGATTCGAGAAGAATGCCATGATCGAGGAGTACCAGTCGATCATGAAGAATGATGTTTGGGATGCAGTCCCAAGACCTGAAGGGAAGTCTGTTGTGACTTCCAAATGGATCTATAAGATCAAGCATGCTGCAGAGGGTAGCATGGAGAAATACAAAGCGAGGTTTGTAGCTCGTGGCTTCTCCCAGAAAGAGGGATTGACTATGAAGAGACTTTTGCACCTATAGCCAGGTACACTTCCATCAGATTAGTACTTGCTCTGGTTACAGTGATGAAATGGAAGGTACACCAGATGGATGTCAAGACAATGTTCTTGAATGGTGTAGTTGAAGAGGAATTGTATGTGGAGCAGCCACTCAGGTTTAAGACACATGACCAAGAGTCACATGTGTGCAAACTGAAGAAAGCCTTGTATGGTTTGAAACAGGCACCCAGGACCTGGTATGGAAGGATAGATGGCTTCCTATCTAGTTTGGGATTTACCAAGAGTAAAGCGGATTCCAACCTTTACTACAAGGTTGAGGAAGGCAATCCAGTGATACTACTATTGTATATGGATGACCTATTTGTAACAGGTGAGGATAGATTGATTGCCGACACGAAGAGGAAGCTTGCTGCCGAGTTCGAGATGAAGGACTTGGGTATGATGCACTACTTTCTTGGTATGGAGGTGTGGCAGAGTGCAGATGTAATCTTCCTTGGACAAGGGAAGTATGCAGTAGAGATCCTGAAGAGGTTCAGGATGATGGACTGCAAGGCCATGGCCACACCTATGGCATCGAACCCGAAGCTTCTATGTGATGCTTCATCTGAGCCGGTTGATGTTACGATGTATCGTTAGATGATTGGGTCCTTGATGTACCTGACGAATACGAGACCAAATATATGCTTTGCAGTGAACACCTTGAGCCAGTACTTGACAGATCCGAGACATGTTCACCTGATAGTTGCAAAGCATATTTTGAGGTACCTGAAGGGTATAGTTGACTATGGGCTCAAGTATGAGGTGAATCAAAAGTTTAACCTGGAGGGTTATGTTGATTCGGATTTGGCAGGCAGTGCCATTGATCGGAAGAGCACTTAGGGGTGTTGCTTCAGTATGGGATCCAGTATGATCTCTTGGTTTAGCAGGAAGCAGTCCTGTGTAGCACTAAGTACAGCCGAAGCAGAGTATGTGGCAATTTGTTTGGATAGTTGTGAGGCAGTATGGCTTAGGAAGCTACTGTCTGATTTGTTTGATCTCCAGATGAGTGCTACTTGTATATATTGCGACAACCAGAGCTGTGTGAAGTTGTCAGAGAACCCAGTGTTCCATGACAAGTCGAAGCACATTGAGATCAAGTATCACTATATCAGGGATATGGTGCAGAGAGGAGCAGTGAAGCTCCTGTATGTTGCGACGGATGAGCAGATAGCTAATGTGTTGACCAAGCCGCTGGCCAGAGTGAAGTTTGAATACTTCAGAGAGAGACTTGGTGTACTTCAAATCGAGATTCCCCCCAAAGGGAAGTGATGAGTCCGAAGACGCAGATGCACACAGGCCATTCTCACATGGTGGTAGGTAGGTCCTCCCATGGTGAGATGTAAGGGTTGGGCCTTTCTCACATGGTCGTAGGTAGGTCCTCCCATGGTGAGATGTAAGGGATGTTTGGGCTTTTCCGACATGATGGTAGGTAGTTCCTTCCATGGTGACATGGTGATAGGAGAGTCCTCTCATGGTCGTTGATGTAATTACCGGGCTATTCCGACATGATGGTAGGTAGTTCCTTCCATGGTGACATGGTGATAGGAGAGTCCTCTCATGGTCGTTGATGTAATTGCCATGCCGTTCCGACATGGTGGCAGGTAGTTCCTTCCATGGTGACATGGTGATAGGAGATTCCTCCCATGGTCATGATGTAAGTGTTGTGCCTTTCCGACATGGTAGCAGGTAGTTCCTTCCATGGTGACATGGTAATAGGAGAGTCCTCCCATGGTCGTGATATAAGTGTTGTGCCATTCGAGCATGGTTGAAGTGTGTCTTCCCATGGCTGTGATATAAGTGTTGTGCCATTCTTGCATGGTTGTAGTGTGTCTTCCCATGGCGTAGATATAAGTGATGAGCCTTTCACGGATGGTTGAAGTGTGTCTTCCCATGACAGTGAGTGTAAGTGATGTGTGTGTGCATCTGGGTTGTGCTCCGTGGACGTGGATGATGACGATGATGTGATAGTATGGTACACAGGTTTTGCAGAGGCATATGATCAATCCTGAGATGCTCTTGCAGGTTTTGCAGAGGTAGTGTAATTAGCCCTGGGAGATCTTGCAGGTTTTGTAGAGGCAGTGTAATCAATCCTGAGGTGTACCTACTTGATGGCTTGCTCGCAGAAATGATGAAGACCTACATGGAGGCTAGGCCTACATCCAACATGAAAAAGGGCTGGCTCTGTAGATGATGAAGACCTGCAGGTGGTGGGCCTACATCCAGTATGAAAAAGGACTGGCTCTGTAGAACTTCCTATGACGAGTATATGAGATATTGATTGAGATAGCAGCAGCAGTGATGATAACGATGATCCATTGATGATGATCCAGAGAAGAAGACTTGTGCTAGCAGATCTGTGTCGAGAAATACCTTCCTAGTTAAGAGGGAGTGTTGATGTATTTGTAACTTCGGAATGTATTTCATATATGTATATTGTATTCCTATAGAGATGTTATTATTCCTCTATACGGAAGTGTCGTCATTTATATTGTAAGTGTTGTAACTTATACTTGATGACTTATTAGACCACCTTGATGGGGTTGGCCCTGTATGAGTCATGTGGGTAAAAGGGTTATTAGACCACCCTAGTGGGGGGTAAGCCCTGTCATCATTATGTTATGTGGTTAAGTTAAGGCCGACCTAGTAAGGTTATTAGGCAAGTCAAGTTAGTGTATAAATAGAGTGCGGGAGGCACTCTATTTGATCATTCACTTTCTCACTTACACACTCATTGGAGAGTGGCGCACTAGTGGAGGAGGAGAAGCTGCTACTAGGAGGACTATCTCTTGTACTTGGGTTGTACATTGCTCTATATATCTTTGAGGAAGTTGCGGGGTTTTTCACCTTCTTGGTTTTCCTTGGTGAAACTCTGTGTCTCTTGTGTACTTGCATTAATGTGTCCATGTTTGATATGTTGTAGATATGATGTACATGTTATTCTCTCAGTTAAGATCCTAGATCAGATTGAAGTAAATTCTGAAAAACTAACACATGTGTCTCATGAATAGTGTCTTCAACAAGCATTTGGATAAATTTGTGATTGTGTTCTTGTATGACATTCTTGTTTACTCAAAGAATGAAGAAGAACATAATGAACATCTAAGAATGGTGTTGCAAGTCCTTAGAGAACACCAAATGTATGCAAAGTTGAGTAAGTGTGATTTCTCTCAGCAGAAGGTATAGTATTTGGGTCATGTCATCTCAAAAGAAGGAATTGCAATGGATCTAGAGAAGATTGAATCCATAATGGATTGGCCTACTCCAAAGAATGTTGCAGATGTTAGATATTTTATGGGTCTTGCAGGCTGTTACAGAAGGTTCATTGAAGGGTTCTCCAAGATAGCTCACCCAATCACTTCACTGCAGAGGAAGAATATCAAGTTTGTATGGTCTGGAAAATGTGAGAAAAGATTTTAGCAGTTAAAGGAATTGCTTGCCAGTGCTCTTGTTTTAAATATTAAAGATCCAAAGAAAGATTTTGCAGTGTGCACAGATGCTTGCATTAAAGAGCTAGGTGGAATGCTCATGCAAGAAGGATTTGTAATTTTCTATGAGTCAAGAAAGTTAAAGGATCATGAGAAGAATTATGCCACACATGACTTAGAGCTAGCAACCATAGGTCATGCTCTCAAGAGATGGAGACATTATCTGTTAGGAAGAATATTTGAGCTCATGACAGATCATATGAGCTTAAAATATTTGTTTGACCAGCCAAATCTGAATGCTAGGCAAACCAGGTGGATGGAATTCCTTTGTGAATTTGATTTGGAAATTAAACATGTCAAAGGTAAGGAGAATAAAGTTGTAGATGCACTTAGCAGGAGATTTCATGTTGCAACAGTGAGTATATGTAAATCATATTTGAAGACAAGGGTTCTTAAAGCTCAAACCGGTGATGAATATTACCTTCAAATCAAGGAGAAGTTGCAACAGGAAAATGCAGATGAAAAGTGTGCAAGATATCAGATTGGTGAAGATGATGTCCTCATTTATCAGGATACCAGACTGTACATCCCAAATTGTGCAGAATTGAAGAATCTTGTGATGGATGAGATACATAAAATGCCATATTATGGACACCCAGGATATCAAAAGACCATAACAGCAACAAGAAAGTAGTACTTTTGGCATGGGATTCAAAGAAGGACATAGCATAGTATCCAGCTCCATATCCAGTTTCTGCAAATCAAGTGGATTGGGTTAATCCTAGAAGAGAATGGATTGGTCATCTGCATAAGTGAATAAGTTCCAGTTTCAGAGGGAGATGAGGCTAAGGCCTTACATAAGAAGATTACAAGCAAACTCGACAGGTATGAATTACGGGTATGTTTCAAAATATAGTCATGATTAAGTTTATGATATGTTTGTCTTCATTAAGATTAGTACAATCTTGATTAACTTTAGACTTGTCGTATCACCTTAATAAAAATATGAATGCATGATAGAAGATATTCATTGATTAGGGTTTTGACACTTATGATTGTACTAATGCATTGTGGTGCTGTATGAGGTTGATGTTGTCTACTAACATGAAAGGTACATCAAGAAAGACAAATCATGTTCTAGTTCAAGAACATATGACCATGGTGACATGAAGAAAAATATTCATCCATTGTCATGGATCACATAGAAGATCTACTTACGAGGTATGTATAACTTGGTTCTATAATGGTTAACCTATGAGATATGCAGGTTACTAGCACAAGTCATTGAAGAGAACAAGAAGACATTGCTAGACATAACTAGCAAATATGATAACCAGGTATGTTTTTCCTATATCAAGTTAGAATCCTACCTTGTGTTAGGATTTTATACTGTTGTATGGTTGATAATGATTATTCATGAAGTTAGAAATGTAAGTAATCAAGGGTTTATGCATATTATGTCTCTTACCTTAATTGATGATATGACTAACCAGAAAGGTCCTTTGGTCAAATAAGAATATGCATGAGTAAAATAAGTATTCCCTGAAACCTTGAATACTAATGTTTATTATCTATGTTTGAAATGATCATGACTATACATGTTTAAGATTATTGTGTTTTGATAGTATTGAGATTATACTAATGAATGTATGTATGAGACCTCGAGGATAACACAATGATGATACTAGTAAGTATGCATAAGTGATCAAGGATGGATATAAGTTCAAGGACAGGTAATCCAGGAAGCAAAGATCAAGAGGGAGCACACACCAGTAGTTCCTGCAAGGAAGCAAATATTGATAGGGAGTCCACCCTACAAACCAAACAAAGATAAGTATTTGAATTGTCATTTCTTGCATATTTGTTTGTTTAAATAATATTGTTCAATGATGTATATGCTTATGTTCCTAGACTTAGGGTGTGTATTATGCATATTAGAATAATTGCATTAGTGAACAAGTATACTACTAATACGCATGTAATGGGTAAGTGGCCTATGGCACTGTACAACATTCCATTGCTACTTATCTAGAATGAAACCTCTTTTCTAGCATGTTGGGAGTTGTGCACACTCTTAACAATGTTCTAGTAGAGATTGGAAAGCATCTAGAAAGTTACGGGATATGGATGAATGTTGTATTGAAAGCATTGGCTAAAATAATTGCATGACTTTATGACATATTTCTTTGTGTAAGAACTTGTTCTGAAAACTATGAGATGTTTCTAATCATGCAATTTAACTTGCTTTGTAGGAAAGATAGTATACCATCACCTACAAAAGAAGGACTACAACATTTGTTCAACAACAAAGTTATCTATTGAAGATATTAAAGATATTGAAGTTCCCAAGATTCGAGAAGAATGCCATGATCGAGGAGTACCAGTCGATCATGAAGAATGATGTTTGGGATGCAGTCCCAAGACCTGAAGGGAAGTCTGTTGTGACTTCCAAATGGATCTATAAGATCAAGCATGCTGCAGAGGGTAGCATGGAGAAATACAAAGCGAGGTTTGTAGCTTGTGGCTTCTCCCAGAAAGAGGGATTGACTATGAAGAGACTTTTGCACCTATAGCCAGGTACACTTCCATCAGATTAGTACTTGCTCTGGTTACAGTGATGAAATGGAAGGTACACCAGATGGATGTCAAGACAACTTTCTTGAATGGTGTAGTTGAAGAGGAATTGTATGTGGAGCAGCCACTCAGGTTTAAGACACATGACCGAGAGTCACATGTGTGCAAACTGAAGAAAGCCCTGTATGGTTTGAAACAGGCACCCAAGACCTGGTATGGAAGGATAGATGGCTTCCTATCTAGTTTGGGCTTTACCAAGAGTAAAGCGGATTCCAACCTTTACTACAAGGTTGAGGAAGGCAATCCAGTGATACTACTATTGTATATGGATGACCTATTTGTAACAGGTGAGGATAGATTGATTGCTGACACGAAGAGGAAGCTTGCTGCCGAGTTCGAGATGAAGGACTTGGGTATGATGCACTACTTTCTTGGTATGGAGGTGTGGCAGAGTGCAGATGTAATCTTCCTTGGACAAGGGAAGTATGCAGTAGAGATCCTGAAGAGGTTCGGGATGATGGACTGCAAGGCCATGGCCACACCTATGGCATCGAACCCGAAGCTTCTATGTGATGCTTCATCTGAGCCGGTTGATGTTACGATGTATCATTAGATGATTGGGTCCTTGATGTACCTGACGAATACGAGACCAAATATATGCTTTGCAGTGAACACCTTGAGCCAGTACTTGACAGATCCGAGACATGTTCACCTGATAGTTGCAAAGCATATTTTGAGGTACCTGAAGGGTATAGTTGACTATGGGCTCAAGTATGAGGTGAATCAAAAGTTTAACCTGGAGGGTTATGTTGATTCGGATTTGGCAGGCAGTGCCATTGATCGGAAGAGCACTTCGGGGTGTTGCTTCAGTATGGGATCCAGTATGATCTCTTGGTTTAGCAGGAAGCAGTCCTGTGTAGCACTAAGTACAGCCGAAGCAGAGTATGTGGCAATTTGTTTGGATAGTTGTGAGGCAGTATGGCTTAGGAAGCTACTGTCTAATTTGTTTGATCTCCAGCTGAGTGCTACTTGTATATATTGCGACAACCAGAGTTGTGTGAAGTTGTCAGAGAACCCAGTGTTCCATGACAAGTCGAAGCACATTGAGATCAAGTATCACTATATCAGGGATATGGTGCAGAGAGGAGCAGTGAAGCTCCTGTATGTTGCGACGGATGAGTAGATAGCTAATGTGTTGACCAAGCCGCTGGCCAGAGTGAAGTTTGAATACTTCAGAGAGAGACTTGGTGTACTTCAAATCGAGATTCCCCCCAAAGGGAAGTGATGAGTCCGAAGACGCAGATGCACACAGGCCATTCTCACATGGTGGTAGGTAGGTCCTCCCATGGTGAGATGTAAGGGCTGGGCCTTTCTCACATGGTGGTAGGTAGGTCCTCCCATGGTGAGATGTAAGGGATGTTTGGGCTTTTCCGACATGATGGTAGGTAGTTCCTTCCATGGTGACATGGTGATAGGAGAGTCCTCTCATGGTCATTGATGTAATTACCGGGCTATTCCGACATGATGGTAGGTAGTTCCTTCCATGGTGACATGGTGATAGGAGAGTCCTCTCATAGTCGTTGATGTAATTGCCATGCCTTTCCGACATGGTGGCAGGTAGTTCCTTTCATGGTGACATGGTGATAGGAGATTCCTCCCATGGTCATGATGTAAGTGTTGTGCCTTTCCGACATGGTAGCAAGTAGTTCCTTCCATGGTGACATGGTAATAGGAGAGTCCTCCCATTGTCGTGATATAAGTGTTGTGCCATTCGAGCATGGTTGAAGTGTGTCTTCCCATGGCTGTGATATAAGTGTTGTGCCATTCTTGCATGGTTGTAGTGTGTCTTCCCATGGCGTAGATATAAGTGATGAGCCTTTCACGGATGGTTGAAGTGTGTCTTCCCATGACAGTGAGTGTAAGTGATGTGTGTGTGCATCTGGGTTGTGCTCCGTGGACGTGGATGATGACGATGATGTGATAGTATGGTACACAGGTTTTGCAGAGGCATATGATCAATCCTGAGATGCTCTTGCAGGTTTTGCAGAGGTAGTGTAATTAGCCCTGGGAGATCTTGCAGGTTTTGTAGAGGCAGTGTAATCAATCCTGAGGTGTACCTACTTGATGGCTTGCTCGCAGAAATGATGAAGACCTACATGGAGGCTAGGCCTACATCCAACATGAAAAAGGGCTGGCTCTGTAGATGATGAAGACCTGCAGGTGGTGGGCCTACATCCAGTATGAAAAAGGACTGGCTCTGTAGAACTTCCTATGACTAGTATATGAGATATTGATTGAGATAGCAGCAGCAGTGATGATAACGATGATCCATTGATGATGATCCAGAGAAGAAGACTTGTGCTAGCAGATCTGTGTCGAGAAATACCTTCCTAGTTAAGAGGGAGTGTTGATGTATTTGTAACTTCGGAATGTATTTCATATATGTATATTGTATTCCTATAGAGATGTTATTATTCCTCTATACGGAAGTGTCGTCATTTATATTGTAAGTGTTGTAACTTATACTTGATGACTTATTAGACCACCTTGATGGGGTTGGCCCTGTATGAGTCATGTGGGTAAAAGGGTTATTAGACCACCCTAGTGGGGGGTAAGCCCTGTCATCATTATGTTATGTGGTTAAGTTAAGGCCGACCTAGTAAGGTTATTAGGCAAGTCAAGTTAGTGTATAAATAGAGTGCGGGAGGCACTCTATTTGATCATTCACTTTCTCACTTACACACTCATTGGAGAGTGGCGCACTAGTGGAGGAGGAGAAGCTGCTACTAGGAGGACTATCTCTTGTACTTGGGTTGTACATTGCTCTATATATCTTTGAGGAAGTTGCGGGGTTTTTCACCTTCTTGGTTTTCCTTGGTGAAACTCTGTGTCTCTTGTGTGCATTACTGTGTCCATGTTTGATATGTTGTAGATATGATGTACATGTTATTCTCTCAGTTAAGATCCTAGATCAGATTGAAGTAAATTCTGAAAAACTAACACATGTGTCTCATGAATAGTGTCTTCAACAAGCATTTGGATAAATTTGTGATTGTGTTCTTGGATGACATTCTTGTTTACTCAAAGAATGAAGAAGAACATAATGAACATCTAAGAATGGTGTTGCAAGTCCTTAGAGAACACCAAATGTATGCAAAGTTGAGTAAGTGTGATTTCTGTCAGCAGAAGGTATAGTATTTGGGTCATGTCATCTCAAAAGAAGTAATTGCAATGGATCTAGAGAAGATTGAATCCATAATGGATTGGCCTACTCCAAAGAATGTTGCAGATGTTAGATATTTTATGGGTCTTGCAGGCTGTTACAGAAGGTTCATTGAAGGGTTCTCCAAGATAGCTCACCCAATCACTTCACTGCAGAGGAAGAATATCAAGTTTGTATGGTATGGAAAATGTGAGAAAAGATTTTAGCAGTTAAAGGAATTGCTTGCCAGTGCTCTTGTTTTAAATATTAAAGATCCAAAGAAAGATTTTGCAGTGTGCACAGATGCTTGCATTAAAGAGCTAGGTGGAATTCTCATGCAAGAAGGATTTGTAATTTTCTATGAGTCAAGAAAGTTAAAGGATCATGAGAAGAATTATGCCACACATGACTTAGAGCTAGCAACCATAGGTCATGCTCTCAAGAGATGGAGACATTATTTGTTAGGAAGAATATTTGAGCTCATGACAGATCATATGAGCTTAAAATATTTGTTTGACCAGCCAAATCTGAATGCTAGGCAAACCAGGTGGATGGAATTCCTTTGTGAATTTGATTTGGAAATTAAACATGTCAAAGGTAAGGAGAATAAGGTTGTAGATGCACTTAGAAGGAGATTTCATGTTGCAGCAGTGAGTATATGTAAATCATATTTGAAGACAAGGGTTCTTAAAGCTCAAACCGGTGATGAATATTACCTTCAAATCAAGGAGAAGTTGCAACAGGAAAATGCAGATGAAAAGTGTGCAGGATATCAGATTGGTGAAGATGATGTCCTCATTTATCAGGATACCAGACTGTACATCCCAAATTGTGTAGAATTGAAGAATCTTGTGATGGATGAGATACATAAAATGCCATATTATGGACACCCAGGATATCAAAAGACCATAACAGCAGCAAGAAAGTAGTACTTTTGGCATGGGATTCAAAGAAGGACATAGCATAGTACATTGCTAGGTGTAAAAAATTCCAACAAGTCAAGGCAGAGCATCAACACCCAATAGGATTGTTGCAACCTTTTCCCATTCCAGAATGGAAGTGAGAAGTGTTTTCTATGGATTTTAAAACAGGTCTGCAAATGACAGTGAGGAAGCATGATTCGATCATGGTAGTGGTGGACAAGATATCAAAGGTAGCTCACTTCATTGCAGTCAAGTGCACTCATAATACCAATGACATTGCAAATATATTCATGAAGGAGTTATTCAAATTGCATGGATTTCCGAAGGCAATAATTTTAGATCGTGATACAAAATTCACTTCCAATTTTTGGAAGGGATTTTTCCAGGAATTGAGAACTCAACTGAAGTTTAGCACAGCATATCATCCTCAAACTGATGGTCAAAATGAGAGGGTGAATCAGATTCTTGAAGACATGTTGAGGATGTATGTGATGGATAAACCATCCAAGTGGGAAGACTACCTACACTTGGTAGAATTTGCATACAACAATGGACACCAAGCATCAATAGGAATGAGTCCTTTTGAAGTATTGTATGGAAAAGGATGCAGAACTCTAGTGAGTTGGGACAACCCAGTGAAAAGGGTAGTGCTTGGAACATAGATGATCAAGTAGATGGAGCAAGAGATTGTTAAGATCAGACAGAATTTTAAGGCAACACGAGACATGCAGAAGAGTTATGCAAATCTGAAAAAAGTGCATAAATAATTTCAGATTGGGGATCATGTTTATTTGAGAGTGAAACCAAGGAAAAGTTCCATGAAGTTGGGGATTTGTGCCAAGTTGGCACCAATATATTGTGGGACATTTGAAGTCCTTGATAGGATAGTTCCAGTTGCATATAGGCTTGCATTTCCTGCTAACATGAGAGCTCATAATTTTTTCCATGTCGCTTTGCTTAAGAAATATGTACATGATCCTAATCACACCATTTATTGGAATGTGATACAGGTGGAACCAGAGGGAGAGTTCCAAGTGGAGCCTATGTGCATCCTCGACAAGAAGGTCACTTTGCTCTGGAAAAGAGTCATCTGACAGGTGAAGGTGCAATGGAAGCACCTTAGTCCCGAAGAGGCTACATGGGAGCTGGAGGATTCCATGAGAGAGGCATTTCCAATTTTGTTCAGTTTTGAGAACACCAAGGATGGTGTTGTTCTAAGGGGGAGGGAGTTGTAATACCCCTATTTTGACCCTTAAGGATTATTGGCTTCAATGTAAATATTGTATAAATACAATGTGTGTTTTCCCTAGTGTGGAGCTCAAGGTCAAGGCCCCACTAGTGGATGCCTAGGTTTATTTGCATAGGCAAGTATTTGACAATTCTGATAATCCATGTGTTGTTAAACCATGATATATTGTAAATGATGTAATTATTAAATATTGCAATGAAATACCAAGAAAATTGGATAAGGAGGAAACCAATGAAAAGGGGCCATGTGTATCCACTAGGGAGAGGTGAGGGGGTTGTGGGATTGGAACCCATGTTGCCACATGTCAATTTGTGAACCCATTTGACTCCCCATGCTGACATATAATTCTGTTGTAAGAGGGTGGTTGATAAAACCAGTCCATGAAGTCGATGGAGTATGGAGCATCCCTACGATCCGTATGGCAAGGTATGGCTTTGTTTTACTTGTCCCTTAAGCCACTCTACACCTGGGAATTTTTTCACCCTAATCCCTATCCCATTGTTTACCAACAACCCAATTGATCACGCATTGCAGAACCCAGCAGGGAAGGGGTAAAAGAGAAATCATGATTTTGTGTGAAGCCGAATTTGCAGAGCCGAGGATACAAAGAAACCCTGCGTAGGAAGTGAAGTCGATTGGGGAAACCCTTGGATCATACCCTGAGATTAATTACAGAGTGTGAGAAGCTTAGTGAAGCCATGCGAACACTTAGATCTATTTGCAGAGGACCGAGTTGCAGGGAAGAGCTTAGGCCGCAACCCTGAAAAGAGCCCAACTTGAATAACAGAGAAGAAGGTCAAATATAGGGTTGGATCTACTTGATAAACCTAGTGAAGGTTGAAGTCTGATGAAAACAGAAGTTTGGACCTTTCTATTCCCACCCTAAAGAGCACTGGAGGGAAGGGGCCTTGAGGGACTGTGCAGCAGAGAAGAGGGCCTTCCTTATGTTGGGTGAGGTAGGTAATGTGGTTTCCATGTCGGCTGAGTAGTCTGAGATGATTGTATCTCTGTGGTTGAGCTCACTGGCTTAGCATCATCCTCCGTGTTCCCTTGCATTCTTGATAAACCCAACTGTAGGTTGTCTTAGCATTGGGATGGAACCTTGACTGTGAGAGAGCCTATTTATCCCTCCTTAGTGGATACACATCCCATATCGGGGGTGGTCTCTTAGCTGAAAGAGTATAGGCTAGACAGATACCTAAGTTTGGGTGGAACATTGCTCTCACTTAGCCAATTGCTTGGACAAATTCATTATAAAGATAAGTGCTCCTTGTGGTGTTAAATGATGCTAATTTCCCTATGTTATGTTATGCTTGTTATGCTCAAGTTATTGAATGAATGATTACATGGAATTGATCAATAGGGAGCTATGTATAAGCCTGGGTATGAGGTTGATTTCATGTTTGAATGCTTCATCATTTGCTTGAATTTATTATGTTGCTAACCTTGCAGGTTGTAGATGCATTGACTAGCTTTGGTTTCATAGTATGTGTTTAGTATGCATTCCATTCACCCTTAAGAAGGATTGCTTGGATTCATCTGGACTTGGGGAAGGACTTAGATATCCCTGTTGTGTTTCATGACCCCTCTGTGGGTCAGGTGAAGGGAGAAGTCATGGCAGAAGGTATGCAAAGTCCCTTGCAGAAGGGTAAAGGGTCATTTGAGGGAGTTTGAGCTATGTTTCAGTTGGAAAAATGACAAGGTTCGAATACTCAAAAGTTGTAGGGGACCACACAAGTGGATATAGCTCTCCAAGAGCTTTCCAATGGTATCAGCCTTGTCCAATTTGGCCTAAGGATAAAGAAGATATAAGCTTGGGAATTTTTCAGGGGCAGGGGTCCATGGTTCCAACCTTTCCGCATCCGCAATGCGGATTATGGAGGTCAGAGACCGAACTTTGTAATGGCATAGTTATCCTTCCAACCTTCTGAATCTGCAAGGCGGATTGCAGATTGCGGAATTCGGAAGGGCAATTTCCACGGGATCAACGCGTTGGAATCCTGACTTTCCGCATCCGTGAGGTGGATTGTGGATTGCGGGAATCGGGAGGTGATTTCCACGGGGATTGTCGCGTTGGATTTTCGACCTTCCGCATCCACAACGCAGATTGCGGATTGTAGAAGTCGAAAGGTGGTTTTTCCCCAGTATACGAAATGATATTCCTAATTTCCGACATCCGCAACGAGGGTTGCAGATTGCGAAATTGCGGAGGAGTAAATTCTCTGGGACGACGAATTGAGGATTCCGGATTCCAAGTTCCGCATGCGAATTGCGGAATTGCGGAAGTCGGACATGTAATTTTTGAGGCTGTAGGTTGACTTCAAGCTTCTAACTTCTGCATTGCAGATTGTAGAAGTCGGGAGCACAATTTCTTCGGAGAGGTGGATTTGGTAATCCGACTATGGATTGCATAAGAGTGGATTTGCAAATTGTGGATCAAAGGCCATTGCGGCTGTGTGCAAAAACATAGTTAATTGTAAAAAAAAATGTATAAGTGGGTCTCCCATCGCCTTTGAAGGGCACTAAGGCGATCAGGGACGTGACATAGAAGATAGAAATTTTGACCTATCAAAGCTAGAATAACATCGCCAAATAGAAATCCATCATCAGGAATTTCAAAAGCAACAAAAAAAATCTTGGCATGACCGCAATATAAGAAGGAAATACATATCAGTCGGTGACCAGCATTACCATACGACAGTCAAATGAAAGGGAAACCCAAAAAGTTGCATACATCATGGCTTGGGCCATATAATATAGTACAAGGCAAAATTTTCACCAAATTTATCAATGGTGCAAGGTTAAAAAGATATAAAACATAGAATCGACACGACGTATCACCATTTGGTCAACCGTCATGCCCCAGGTTTGTAATTAATTAGTATCTTAACCTGTTTAACTACATTAATTAGAGAAAATTAGTTACAAAAACTAACTTGCACCTTAAATATTATATAATAGGACCCTAAAACATGGATGTTGGCAGAAATAAGAATATAACGCAATGGCGATAGACTAGAATAAGGAGAACGAGGCAAGTCAGAGCAGGAGAATACATTAGAAAACGTCAACCGGAGTTGATTGACGAGTTGAAGTCGTCCACAGCTGACTAAAAGAACATTCAAGCAAACATAGAACAAGTCGACCGACGCATAACCGTACGTTATTATGATCAACCCTGATAGAGAATTCATGAAAACAGTCGATCGAAGCGTGAATCGAAAGACTCTCCACACAAGTCAAACAGATATCAATCACCACCATCGAAGTTAAAACCATCAGCAACTGCAGTGTCATCATTAAAAATATCTCAGCCATATCAACATGCATCTGAGTTCCAAGGCATCGCTTCGCTGGCACGCATATGATTTTCATATCAAATCTACGACATCTCCAAGAAATATTCATAGCATCCCTTGCACCTTACATAGGTTGTATCCCCCTCAATCTAATCCACATTATTTCAAAAGCTCGCTCCTTCTCCATGGTCCCGGATATAATAAGTTGTCTAAACATTGTACCTTCTCCATGGTCCCGGATATAATAAGTTGTCTAAACATTGTACAAAATCCTATGGAAACCATGGAATTTTCTTCCCCAAGTCTTGTGCCTTTTGTTGGGCCCTAAAGTTGTCCATTTTCATCCACTATACTCCACCATTTTAGTATCACATTTAATCATAATTTAATACATTCATCTTTAAAAAAATTATCTTTTACTTTAAATCATTAATTAAGAACAATAAAAGTAAAAAATGCTATTTTAATGTATTAGATATAATTTTGTTGATCATGAATTGATTCGTGCACTCATTTTGGCACTAATCTCGATACCCAGTTCTATACAATTTTTTCCATCATACACATATATCATTAAGTCTTTCCACATAGATTATTGTTTGAGGTGCTTCACCAAACTTGTCTAAACAAGCATGGCACTTATTCAAAATTTTCAATCTTTAAATTAATATTGTAAAATGCTAGCATGAAAGCCATAATCATAAAAGATTGAAAAAATTTATAAATAAATTAATAAATAAAAATGCCACCATTAAAATGCCATGAAACAAATTTTGTTAAAAAAAGTTAACACTAATTTCATATAATACTTTGGATGATGTATTCTCCAAATAATACATTTGCATCTTCGTTAACTATTTTACGATTGCCTTGAAGTAAAGGAGGCAGGCATTAAAGTAAACCAAAAATCAATTAAAGGGTAAAGGACATTTGCTTACGTGGATTGCTAAAAGAAAAGTTATTTTCCAAATAGAGAAGGTAATTCGTAATATGATCTCAATCAATGAAATGATTAGATATTGGACTTAAATCATCACAACACCTGCATGCCAAAGATAGATTGCATAATCCTTATTTTATCCAGAATCCTTCATGCTAATTTAGATTCTGTAAATTGACAGAAAATTTAATAAGCTTCGAGACCTCTTTCATGCCTGCACGTTGATTCTTTTCTTTATTTATTTCACTTAATCGGTACTATTTCATGCGTGGATCATGATGATCTTTTCTTTCATACGAAAAGAAAAATAACTTACTATTAATAATGGCAAATAGTAATAGAAATATAAGTTAGAAATGTCCAAAATACCAAATACTGCGGCTACAACTAGGTAGAGAAAAGAAACAAACCATCACACATAACAGTAATATCTATCAATCAATCAATCATAAAACGGCTACATCCCAACGGCTAAGGAGAATCCACGGATAGCAACAAGAATAGAAAATCAAAATAACTCAACAAACCAAAAGCAACCTAAATGTCGAGACGTGCCCAAAGCACCACACAAAAAGGCCGGATCTTATAGAGTCACATGAAAAATATATTTAGGACTGAACTTGTAGCTTTATTATAATGCAAATATAATATAATGATACAAACATTAGATTGCATTTAATATGGCTTTCATATAAGGTTGGAATGGAATTTGATGGGCAAATTGTCTGTCACGAGATGATTTGCTAGTCAATTACGATTACAAATTACAATAAACCGTGAAGGAATAAGCTTAAAATGTACCAAACATTCGATAAAAAGTTTTAACTGTCAGATTTGATAAATGACCTGGATTTCAAATTCAATCATTGCATTGTTGGATTGGCATGTTCACGTAACCTTGTGTAGGTTTGATGTGTATATATATATGTTTGCTTTTGAAGAGAGTTTAATATATGTTAGTTAGATAGTGTGATAGGAATTTACTTTCAGGAACTTAACACTCATGTAAGATGGTAATGTGATACATTTAAATTATGTTTTTTTAAACAATTTTAGTCACATTTAAAATCATAACATAACTTCCTTGTGACTAAACAATATTTTATAAAGTTGAAAGTTAACGAAATATTCATTACATCTAAATATTTGTGGCTAACATTATATGTTACTATTATATTAATGTTAATAAAGTGTTGTCCATTGTTTCAAATTTATTTCATAATATATGTGTAAATTTGTAAATTTTGTATTTAGTTTTTTCAAAATATTTTATATTTTGGGTATCATTAGTATATTTTGTATTTTTCTATTTTGTAACATATTTCATATTTTGTACACTTGTATTTTTGTCATATTGTTAAGGGTGGATTTTGGGTATAGGTTATTTAGTCAATAGATTGTTTTAAATAGTTTTGATTGATTTAGTTTTTTTGAATTCTTGTTAATTTCTTAGTTAAGTTAGTAAAGGAAGATTAAAAACCTAACTTGTGAGATATGGTTTTTCTGTAATAGGTTTCAACCTAAGGTATTAGTCTATTTATTGTCAATTAAATTCATTTTCTAATTTGAAGTGTGTTGTCGGCATTAAACTAGGTTAGACTAGGCTCCAACCCTGCACATACAATGTCGCAACCTCTAAGCATACGAGCCTCGGTTGACAATTTAATGTTGTATTAATAGTGCATATATTTTTACCGGCACCTCTCCCCTTACTACTCTATGAGAATTGTTCGAGCCCTGCAAAATCCCATCGATTACACCTCATTGATTGTTCCCTATCACTTCTCGTGATATATCAGCATTTCGACGACCAACGAACAACGGGAGCATCACAACTCATAATATATGAGCATTTCGAGAGATCTCGATGTTCCATGACCAAGATTTATTGCTCAATTCCTTGCCACCAATCATGTTTTGGAGCCCCTAGCTTTCACTCACGATTGATTTGCAAGCTTGAGCGAGCATGGAACTTCAAGCAAGCTAATTATCTATTTTCTTGGACACTTTTCTTCTCTGAAACAACATCATGTCATCTCATTGGTTCCCTTCAAGACTGAATGGTTGGTCGATGTTGTTCAGTACCAAACATAGTACGCAGATGTTGTTCAATACCAGATCCATTGTCTAGAGACACTTTTCTCTCTATGCTCTTCCACCAAAGCTCTCGTAGCAGTCTAGAGTGAATTCAAGAAACCGATTGCCACATCTAGTATGCTGCAACCATAAGAAAAATCCAAATAAACATTGCATTTTCAGTTTTAACTATGTACCTCTCCATGTTCTCTTCGGGAAGAAGAAACATTTTGTTGGTGGGGGAGATGTTGGAGGAGCCTAGTCAACTGGTCGACTATGTCCTCCACCCGACTATGTTCAGGTTGGTGCATTCGGTCAGGTAGCCGAACTAACCAGCAGTTATAACCAAATAACTAATTGTAAACAATATATATAGGTTGTTGAGCTGTGATCTAAAGGGAAACCCTGCATTGAGCATTATACAGTATTTATCTCTGTTAATACAAAGGCTTGTTGTTGATGTCCCACTTACTCTCTTTACTTATGTGTGTATTATATATGTTCATGTGATCTATATGTATGTTTATATGATGTACTACTGGTAACCTGTATGATTCCCTAGACTACAACAATCTTCTACTTGCTAGTTTTTCCAAATTCCTTAGTTGTCACAATGAGGCTTTAAAATCCATTTTGAGGATTGTAAAATTTATCTGAGGTTACTCATGTTCATTACAACTATCATAGATCCATCTTAAACCTAAATCTATCAAGCACCGAGAGGGATCCAATTTTTTAATGCTTGATGGATTTGGGTTTTAAGTTTTGATTTTTTATTTTATAGGTCAATGTGGATATTTTAAATTATTTTTTTTATTTTATGAGCCGACATGTATTTTTTTAATTTTTAATTTTTATTTTTGGTAATGTAATGTTACGTTACGTTACCTTATGTGACAACATCTCCTCCATACTAGGATGTAGAGCACCTCGCTCTTCTCGGTGCAATTAGCTGAAAATTTGGCCTTTTATCTCTTCTCTATTTGTTTTCTATAATTAATTTTCTAAACTCTAGTATAAATTATCCATTTTTTCAATTAAACTTCGGAAAATTATAGAAAAGTAATTCAAGGCCCATAAATTGTAAAATTGAGTTTACTGACCTTAAAAGCTTAAGCACGGTTTTGGCTCCAGAACTGATTTTCAAGCTTAATCCTATTTTCTATTAATTATTTAGTGAAAAATTAATAAAATTTCTAAAAAAATAGTAGGATGCATTTTAAAAGGGTTTGATCATGGATTTACTGATATGAGATATTCCTTATGCTTCTCTATGATCCACAAATCTTAATTTTAAATTTTTATGACCAAAATAGCAAGTATCCCTAATTTGCTTAAATTAGTAAAATTAATAAAAAATGACAATTAAAGAACTCAATTGATGAGTCCGGCAAGTTAAAGGTACTAATAAATGTCCACTAATACAATTACCTTTAAAAAAAATTGAAGATATCAAAATTTCATGACATTCCTCAAATAGCCTATTACTATAAATGGAAATAATTGAAAAACAAAGGAAATAATGCTCAAATTGGGATGAAAATTTTACCATGATTTTTCATAGGCCCTAAGACTCTACGAAAAAAAATTTGGCCCAAAAATGATTGATAAAACTCCCAAAAATGGAAAAATTGTTGTTTCCAGTAGGTCTCAAAAGGGGATTGTTAAAATAAAATGATGGGTATGGCTACAAGAGCTTGAATCTATAAAATATCAGAGAATGAGAGCATGTATGAATTCGAGAAAAAATTCAACATAACCTCCCCTTGTTTTTTAACTTTTGAATATAAATAGAGGGAGAAAATATATCTTCCCAAAATAAGAGAATACTAAACTAAGAAAGGAGGGGAAATGGTACAGCTGAGCTGTAAGTTTAATATTTCTCCTTGAGTTTCCATTAATACCTGCAAATAATATCACCAATGGATAGCTTGCAAAAAACCCATCACAAATCCATCAAAAACTCCAAAATCTATGCTTGGAATGGACATGAAATGAAAAATATTGGGGACCGCGCATAAAAGACTTAGGGGAAATATAAACGGCCTTAGAAACTGAAACTTAAGACACTCAATCAACTATCAAAGCCCCATCATTGTTCGCTTCAAAGCAAGTCATCAAAGAAGAGGAACATCACTAAGGCAACATACTCCCAATAACTCATTCAAGAACAAAAGTAGCATCGATAAATATTATCATGAGGGCACTGATGGACATTCAAGCAGTCAAACTTCATTCAGATTATTCATCATTTGCATATCAATCTAAAAGACACTCAAAACCCCAAAAAATAGTATGGGGGGTTGCTTTTCTATTCCAAGATCAAGAAAAGTAGGGGACGTGGTTGTAGCCACAACAATTGGATAACCACTGGAAGAACCAGTTATCTCTGTCTAACTCACCAAAATACTTACATTCATCCAAGTGTAAAAGACAATTTCTCTGTTTGAACCTAAGAGTTCCTTTTTCATGGGTACCACTAAATCAAATTTTCAAATTTTCAAAAGGATATGAATCAATAATAGGGAACCTAAGATAATATTATGGCTCTTCTCTAGGAGAGAGAATATGGGTTTCATTTACCAAGATTAATTCCAAATGCGCTTTGTGTCAGGCATAACACCACAAAATAGGAGTCATAAGCTAGACAAGTGCTTAAAGTTTGGTCCTCATATATTATACCACAGTCCTTGCTCTACTACCCGCAGGCATCTATATCCTCAAGAGAGCTGCCTCTTAAACTCTTTTTACTTATGAATTCTCTTGTCCCATTCTAGTTTTTGGTTTGCATATGTATATACATATTTCTTTTGATCTCTTAGATATTTTTCTACTTTTGTAGTGAGTAGATGGGGGAGCGGATTTAGTAAGCCCCTTAAAGGCATGGGATGGCATTTAGAGTCATTTTCATTTTCTATGCATTATCATGACTCAAATTCTACCCATGGGTTGACCACTTGAAAACATCATAGGATTTAGCCAATTAAGTGTGTGAAGTGGACAGGTCCTCTTAGAGAATAACCGAAAGGCATATAGAGTTCTACTAACTATTATTCTTGTGTAAGCTCTTCCAAATCTATCAATGTTCCACGATGACAAGGATACTACTATACAGTTCCGAATAACTTGTAAGGATGCTCAAATGAAAATATTTGATTAATCAACTATGGTATATGTCTTCCTAATGATGCCACTTTGTAAACCGTAACTTTGACACCCCCAATCAAATTAGCTCATTGGTTTTGAATGAGATTTTAGGGTTACTAATGCCAAAGGTTTGACTTACTTGTTTGAGCAGCAAAGACTAAACAAACCATGAGGCATGGAGAGGGATATGTACAATCAAATCAATCCATCAAAACTAACCACACCAAAAGGGAGACAATTAGAAAATTAGCTATGAATGGGAAAACTAACAGTAAACCAACAACTTAGTCTCAAAGTTCAGTCAATACATAAACCCAACCTTTTAAAAATATTTTCAAAATAGGAGTTACAAGCAGAAGGACTGAAAACAAGATCAAAGATCATATCATTAAAACCAACCTCAAACCGCATGAAACATTGCAAAAGCGTTATGTCAAGGGCTAAAGGTCAATAAGTACATCATCTCCCTCCAACATTCCATTGCTTAAGTTGATTTTTTGTTTCAACATACTGCCCAAAGCACTCGATACTCATCTTCTTATCTTTTATGTATCATCACCGCACATATGGTTGGTTCCCCAAATTTCTCAAGCATGCTTCTCTCACCTCCCAATTCAAAATTCTGGTGATACCAGGCTCAAAGCTATATCAAGAGGAAGAAAAGTAGGCTCACCTGAAGGGATCAAGATTGTACTAGTTGTTAGGGTGAATGAATGATGTGATGTGTCAAGATATTTTTAGAGAAAAACTAAGATCAATCAATGTGGATATCAATAATGATTCGAGGGATACTTTATGTTGGATTTCAAGTTGTTTCATTTCCAGGTCTAATTTATTCATTCTGCAAAAATTAGGGCTCGTGTTGTTTCAAAATTACCCAAACACTGTGAAATTGTGAAGAAAAAACATACCATCAAAGTCTGGCTATCAAACAATAGGTTTTCAAATGATTCCCTGAGTGTTCATCATGCTGATTAAAAATTCTCCTGATTTTTTTGACCCACCGGTGCATCTCCTTCCCATGGATACCTGTCAAAAAATATGCAAAATGAGAATAAAGCCAACATAAAAAAATAAAGAAAATTATTCAAATAACTCTTGTTGTTCTCACATTTTAATCGTTGCTCATGAATAACAAAGTTCTTTGAAAAATTATCTTGTAACACATAAAATATTCCAAACCAAAGCTTAAAATGAATCAAAGAAAGATATTATCTCCAATTGCCAAATCTCAAAAGGAACATAATGACAATATGGGGAAGAAGCTAAGCTATGACTAACGTTATTCAAAATAAAAACTACATGAGTCAAACGCTTATTCTGAAAGAAGGAAGGGAAGAAAACCTATACTATGCCTAACCTTACCTACATTGGTTCAACAAATTTAAGTGAAATCATAGAGCCAATGTAGCCATCGAAGGACTTCCAATCCCACAAAAAAATCACAATCATGCGTAAATTTGTAAGATTGATGCATTGAATAATACATGGTCAAAAAAATTATACCATTCTAGAATCAATTCGTAGCATGAAAAATCAAGTACAAGCTACATAGGGGATATTTATCACAGAATGACGATTTCAACCATGTCTCATTAATGTCGTGAAAACCATGAGAGAAGGTATGTGACTCTTGTGAAAGTGCTGACAATGAGTATTGTACCTCATTAAGAATATAAGCCGAGGAAAATCTAGAATTGGTTGTCATGTGGATTACCTTGTCATCATATTCAAATTACCTTGTCATCATATTCAAATTGTGAAGTAATAATATGGGGACCTGACATAATCATCATCAAATGATGAAGTGCCTCATCATACTCATCACTGTGCTCTTCTTGAACCTGAAACATTTCACTATAAAACATTTCATCATCATTAGGACACAATGGACTATCATAAATAACCTCTTTATGTTTCATATCATAAACCACATCAATGTTAGTCTTAGTTTCATATAAAACATCAGTGAAAATATTATTTTCCTCTTTACAATCCTTAAATTGAACAACAAAAATGATTGCATCTTCCCCTTCACCACTATTTACTATACAAGAAACAGAGTCAGCAAAATTTAAGACAAGAAGATTTTGAATCTCTCTTTTCGTGTTAAGATCTACATTCAGGGAGTAAAAATTTCAGAATCTAATTCAGTGAAAGTTTCCTCATTATCATTCAATATATTTCGTTCAAAATATGCATGTTCAAGGGAAACATCAATTAAATACTTATTCAATAATAAATTATCAGTCAAGCTTACAAGATTCCATTAAGTATTACCTTCAGTAGGAACAACATTCTCATTTTTAATAGTTAGATCATTCAACTTCCCAACAGATTTTGATTTATCTTCTTCAACAGTTTCAATTGGTGATCTTTGTAAATCAAGAAACTCTAGGACACCAATTATAAGCATATTTTGATTATTCTATTCTTCTTGTTCAAAGAGGTCATAAGGATAGTTCACCTCTGATCCATATTCTGAAAAATCCAAGAAACCTAATGTATTCACGGGTCCTAAAATTTCTTCACATATTCTTTCATTTGATTCATTCATTGTCACAGTGGAAATTACTTCATGTGAATCTACAGCCAGACATGTATTATGTAAATAGGGGTTGTTTTGGAAATTATTGTTTTATGGATTCTTCTGTCTATTAAAATTTGATATTTATTGGTCTAAGGGTCCTGATGGAGGATGACTATAACAAATCTACTCTTTCTCATGATCAATTAAGAATCCAAATACTTTGGGAAAAGAGATAAGATATACATAGCAATCAATTATTTCTTGCCTTGAAGGTTTATCATCTTTGTTGAACCTGTAATAAATTTGAGCGAGTCTTGACATGAAGTCTTCATTTGACTCATCTCTCCTCTTATGAGTCCCCTCAATCTCTTCACATAACTCCTCGTAGTCATGGTAATCATGGGAAATGATAAAAACTTTCATGAAATATTTTAAACTATGAATAGATTTAGGTGGTAGTGTTTCAATCCAAACCCTAATTTATCCTTCAAAAGTGAGAGTAAACAACCTGCACATTTCAGCATCTCGAACAATTTTCAGATTTCAATGTGTAACATCAAAATGAATGATATGCCTAAATGCAGAGGTTTTCCCTTCACCATCAAACTTAAATTTTGACAAGAGATCGATTGTCTTCTTGGAAATACTTTTGGATGGTCTCGTGAACTAAAAGCATGTTCCAATATAGGGATATGGGGAGAATCCATTAATAATTAATTAAATTTCTAACAATGACTTCACATGGGTCGGTTTTTCATCCGGCCATCCTGCTAGCGCCAAAAATATTGATGGGTTGAAATGACCTGGGATCAATAGTAGGGGTTCTCTCCGACAAGAAATCCAATTCATACCTCAAACCATTTCGAGTAGGGAACCTATCTGGATTATGGCCTGGAAACCATTCCTGATTTGTTTTCACCGGTTGCGGCCCAGTCCATTGTTTAGGATTTTATAGTTAATGGATGAAATGCAAGCTAATATAACCTAAATGTAGTTCCTAACTAAACTATCCTATCCTAGCTAGGCCTATCCTAATTGGGAGTGAGAGTAAAAGGGTGAGTAGTGAAATAACAATTGAACATTGACATTCATAATTCAAATAGTTGTTTTAAGGAGTATATAAACAATTAACGGAATGAAAGCATAAATATTAGAACAGTCTTGGTATTTATGTCATTCTGATTCCACTACCTACAGGAAGCAAAAATCACATAAAGAGCAATGAAATGAGAAACAAAGAGCTGTAGGAATAGTCCATTAATAAATCTGAAACATTCTTACTTGATATCCACACATGAAAGAGAATGAAGCAATTCAAGACATTCATACACATGACAGGAGGATTCATGTGCAAAACCTAATCTAAGGCTTCTCCTCCTTCACAATTCAGCAATAGTACGTGAAAGAGTTCAAGAGAAAAGTCCCATTTTTTCTTAAATGAGATTACAATAAATAGGCCAAGGCTAGGTGACCCTTGGCCTTACATATTCCTTTGAGACTTTTGGAATTATTTGAATAATTTAGTTACAAGATTTATTTAATTCAGCCTTGGGTGACCTTTGGAATTCCATCAATTCGTCCTTTAGTGACCTTTCGTCACCTAGTGTAATTTTTCCTAATGTGACATGGTGAATTTTGTCTTCTTACTATAGAGAGCTTCTCCGTTAAAGTCTTCAGAACTTGATGGCTTGACATTATTGATCGAACATGGCCTCCACTTGTCCATGGTTATGGTGCTTGATTTTCGAATAGTGATCTTGTTTAGTTCGTCTTCATCTTCATTGTGAGCACCTATGATCAAAATTAAATTTATTAGAGATTGCATATTGATCATAAAGAGAAATTGTTATAGATCAAGTCAACAATTGGAATCTAGCTAAAATGCAAATATTGTCTAAGGGCCGTAAAAGGTGACATTAAACTAATTTGCCAAATGTTATATATTATATTTGTATGCCCAATGAGAATTTTGATATGATATTGATTTCAATTGAAGATCAACATAAGATTGGAATTCATTAACTATCATTATGACCTTAGTTTCCCTTTGAATTTTCCCTCAACTGTCTTGCACTTGCTATTTTTTCCAAATTCCTTAATTGTCACAATGAGGATTTAAAATCCATTTTGGGGATTGTAAAATTCATCTAAGGTTGCTCGACTTCATTAGAATTAGCTCTAAAATTTTGTCCTTTTATCTCTACCATGTATGTTTTCTATAATTAATTTTCCGAACTCTAGTATAAATTATCTATTTTTACAATTAAACTTTTGCAAATTATAGAAAATTAATTCAAGGTCCATAAATTGTAAAATTGAGTTTACAAACCTTATTAAATCTTAAGAGCAGGGTTTTGGCTTCATGATTGATTTTCAAGCTTAATCCTATTTTCTAGGAATTATTTAGTGAAAAGTTAATAAAATTCCAAAAAAAATAATAGGATGCATTTTAAAATGGATTGATCATGGATTTACTGATATGAGGTATTCCTTATGCCTCTCTGTGATCCAACAACCTTAATTCTGAATTCTATGACCAAAATAGTAATTATCCCCAATTGGCTTAAATTAGAAAAAATATTCAAAAAGGAGAATTAAGGAACTCAATTGATGAGTCCAGCAAATTAAAGGTACTGACAATATCCATTAATACAGTTACCCTTTGAAAATTTCCCAAAATATCAAAATTTCATGACTTTCCCGAAATAGCCTATTACCATAAATGGAAAGAATTGAAAAACAAGGGAAATAATGCTCAGCTTGGGATGAAAATCTTGCCATGAGTTTTCACAGGTCCCAGGACTCTACAAAAAAATTGACCTAAAAATTATTGATAAAACTCCCCAAAATGACAAAATTGATATTTCGGGAAGGTCACAAAAGGGGATTCTTGAAATAAAAAGATGGGGATGGATAGAGGTGCTTGAATCTGTGAAATATCAGAGAATGAGAGTGTTTATTAATTCTAGAAAAATCTCACCATAACCTCCCCTTGCTTTTCTACTTTTGAATACAAATAGAGGAAAAAAAATAACTTTCCAAAAGAGGAGAATACTAAAAGAAGAAAGGAGGGGAAATGGTATGGCTGAGCCAGCAAGTTTAAGATTTATCCTTGAATCTCCATTAATACCTGCAAATAATATCACCAATGGATAGACTACAAAAAACCCATCACGAATCCATCAAAAACCCCAAAAGTTATGCTTGGAATAGACATGAAATGAAACTTTACCTTATTCCTCCTACAACGGATTTGGCTCCCTCACTCTTACGTAGTAAAAAATGGTTAAGTTTGTGTCCCATATCCCTATCCCTCTCATCAAATTCAAAATATGGATTCATGTGTTGAAAGAGATGAATTTTCCTCATCCATACTCCATTGGATATGGGGATAGACTCTTCACATTCCATAGTGTGGGCCATTGGGTGCCTCTTCCACACCCAATAAGAGTTATGATAGAGCATCATTACTCACCACAAATGCAGATATTCAAACATGTCATGTCATAAATGAATCTTCTACTTGGAGGGCATTTAGGCTCACTTAGGGCTAAACTAGGTTATCCCATGATTAAGTAGTTAATGAATCAAAAAATGAGCCAATGGGAGGAGGGACGCCCTACTTAGTTGTACAAGGGAAGTACAAGTGATTGATAAGTGTGTGGGAATCATGATTACACTCCCTCTCACCTGATTGGGGCATCCTCTTTCTCATTTCTTCTCATTGGTGTGCCCTCCTCTACTTATATAAGCTAATTGGGTTTCCAAGGAGAATTCCATCTCTTGGTCTTCCTTTTGATCCCATTTCTCTTGATAAGTGATAAGTCCTTTCCTTAGATGAGTTTTATGAAATTGCAACCATTAATACCAACTTAACTCTCTAAACATATTTCAACTATAAGCTTTATTTGGCCAAATATTAGGCCTCCTTAGATTGCCATGTTGAAACTAGGTCCCATGACGGAAAAGTTGACATCTCCCTCATATTTTATCATAATCATGAACCATTTGATGCATTGGAACTACTATGCATAGGTATACATGATACAATCATTGGTTACCCATAACATTCATCTCGTGCTTTCTTCAAGTTTTCCACAAGGTCCTCCACCTTCATTGGTCATGAAATTGGAAAAACACAAAGAGGGTAAAAAGTCAAATTTAAACAATGGAAATCAAACCCAAATAAAGTGGTAACATGGAATACATAGAGGGGTGTTCAAATAATGTTAAAACTGATTCAATCAAGCATAAAATATCCATGTTCAACCGAAGTCAAAGTTCAGATACATGCTTAGAATGAGGTCATCAAAACCAGTTAAGCAAGTCATAAAGTGTCTAGGAAGTATTTGAAATATTGACAATCCAACAACAAGAATCAAAGAGGTTCAAACACTCATTCCATTACATTCCAGCCATCAACCCTATCTCTCAACAATGGATACTCATAACCCTAAAACTTGGCTTTCTTCCCCAACCTTGGCATGTCATCGGTGAGTTAAGTCATCTTTTGGCAGTCTTTTATTATGATCTTGGCTGCCTCAACCAATACTACCAACCTTTTGTATCCCATCCATGTGAGCTTGATCACCCTTTGTGGCCCCTCTTTACTAGTCTCGCCACACAACCCATTCTTTGCATATTTGTGAACCCCTTGCGGCCTCTTCTTGTGATTTTTCACGCCCTTTGCAACCCTTTTCTTGAATCAAACAACCTGTTGTAGTTGGTTTGTGTGAGATCCACCGTTCTGTAGTCATTTCATGAGTGACAACGCTCTTTCACGAGTTAGTTTTCCCATTGCTGCCTTCCTTGTAAAGATCACACCATCCATTTCGATCTCTTTTCTTGAGTTACACCACCCGTTGCGACTTCCCTATGTGAGTTATGTCACAACACATCTATTATGTTGTTTGTTGTGGTGATTTAGGAGTCAAAGGAGCACAATTGCGGCGAGATATGACAAGTCAGGCCACCCATTCTAGTAGTTTTGGGTGAGTCACGCCATCTTTGCAGCATAGTTTCCTAACATGAGCCATCGTTACGGCTCTTTTAATGAGTTGTTCTATTGTTGTGTCAGAACTCAATAGGATGGGCCACAATGTAATACTTGGAAAACTACCTAAAAGCGCAAAACCCTCCTCCCTTTCTCCATGAATATGCCTTAAGAACTAAGTCTCAAATGAATGTTGTACCTAACTTACAAGGAGGAATCGAGGTTTACAAAACAATGCACAAATGTGGCAAGTGCACCAGATAATTTCCAAACAGCTTTCAAACTTCGCAAGGCAAGGAAGAATTGGGATTGAAGAAAAATATTGGGGACCATGCATAAAATACTCAAGGGAAATATAAAGGGCCTCAATTAGGGGAATTTTGAGGTCTAAAATGGGCCTCAAAACAAAAAATGTACCATCAAAATCAACTTTAAGAGAACCAGTCACATTCTAGAGAATGACATCATCCATTATAGTTGAGGTGGCATTGCTTGAGTTAAAGATACCTACTTGTCAAACCCTAAATGGTGGATAAAAACCCATAGTTATCTACTCATAATAGAAAATGTACTCAAAAATTACTTTTGAATATTATATATATTTAGTACTTTTAAAGTAATTATAAAATAAAGTACTCTAAAATACTTTCCTATTTCAATATAAAATATATTCTAAATTCTAAATTCTAAAATTTAAACTTCACCTATACCAACTTTAAAAACCCTAAATGTACTTTTCCAAACGAATAATATGTGTTATGTAATTTTATATAATATATATAATATAATATATGTATATAATGTCAAAACATGTCAGACATGATTTTGACATTACACACACACACACACACACACACACACACACACACACACACACACACACATATATATATTACAAAGAAGTTGTCTATATATGCGACGATTTCACCCGGACGGCGAAATCGCCCGATGGTCATCGACCCCACTCCGGCACCGTCCCCTGTCCCCTTGTCCTGACACCTTCACGATCCCTCCTAACACCTTTGCGATCCCTCCTGATAGAAATGTGATCCCCAGGTGGCGAGCCTTATGCACCGAACTCTGGTACCGTGCACCGAGAAAGCAAGTCCAATCTCTTTCAACCAGTAGAGCCATGTATGCTATGTTGAATATCGTGGTATGGCATTTGGATGGTATGAATTTGTTGTGGCATGCATGCATCACCGATACAAATTTGAAATTTAAAATTTTTTGAAGCCTTTCGTAGAGAGGGAACATAATTGGAGGGAACCCAAATTTTAAATAGCATATCCATTTTGAACTCTACAATTTTGGAAGTGGCGGTGACGGAACTTCGTGCCCTACTAGAAAACAGGATGGTGAGTGGAACAAACAAAAGGAGTTGTAATAAAAGAGTCTATGTATCTTCATTTTGTGTATTGAATTGCAATGCATTGATCTCATAATGATGTTGCAGGTGGTCTGTCATCGCCACTCACCTTCCAAAGCGAAAAGATAGTGAGATCAACTTCTGGAATACCCATTTGAAGAAGTGCTTGCTACAGATGGGGATCGACCCTGTGACGCACATGCCCAAGTTCTAATTGATTATTGCAGCTGGTGCTCAGTCATACAATGGGTCATTGAATGTGAGCCATATGGTTTAGTGGGAGAGCAAGCGCCTAGAAACTAAGCGCTCTAGGCCAAGGGCCTATGGTTTCCATCTGATCTGGTCTGGATACATTTAATAGATTGAAGAGAGCTAGTCAAGGGTTATATTCGGATAAAGAAGAATCAAATATTCTCGGGTTGAACTCTGCTAGCCGTTTTGGATGTATGAAAATAAGACAAAAATGGTACAAGTTCTCGGATTTGAGGTCTGAAGCTAAATTACACCGATGCAATTCATTTGTGTTGGGAGGTTTGTTCAATGGTTATAATCCAGTGGAAAATGATTAGAGGGAGGATCGAGCCAATAAGAGAATATTTCTTAGCTTTTTGCAACAAGCCATGTGTCTACTCAAGGAAACACAAGTCTTAATAACAAGGCCAATAAATTGATTGAGAGCCTGTCCTACTCAACGCAAGAAAACTCCTTATAATGAGGCCAAGAAATTGGTGGATAGACAAAAGACATGGCAGGCTAATGCAGCGCCCACTCCTTACTGGAATGCATAGACCATTTCAGGGATTGTGATGAGAAGAGGCCAACTATAGTCTCTGAGAGAGATCTGAGCGATGTCCAAAGCTCCAGGCATGAAGAGAATGTGGAGCCAGCCAATAGCCATCATGGGCTTCTAATTCCTTCGATTATGTTAAACTACGGGAATTGCTCCAGTGAGAGTTCAAATGTGTCTGAGCTTACCAAAACCAAACAAGGAGTTTGGACCAGTTATGGTAAAGTAGGGAATTTTGATAATATTATCAACTAGTTTTAAAAATTCATTATGATAAAATTAATAGCAGTTCTCGGTTGAATTCTGGGTAGATCTACATTGGTTTCAATGCTGATATGATTTTAGATCTAGTAGTGATTTAATGCCGATATGATTTTAGATCTAGCAGTGACTCCTATTGGATATTCTATTGTTTTCTGGTCATAATAGATCCATGAGTGGGATGGAAGTGTCTGTAATGGAAGCCTCAGTGGAGTTCAAAGTGTCTTCGAGGTAATTTTTGACTATAATTATGTCGAGATCGAGTGAGACAAGTTCACTTTTGTAAATAACGATTTAAAACCTTTGTCAAATGCAGGCGATTTGACAAGAAAACACTAAAACCTTAATCGCCTTTTGAAGACTAGTTAAGAGGATCACTTCATCGCATTGAAGATTCTATTATCATATACATAATTATAGTCAAAAATTACCTCGAAGACACTTTGAACTCCATTGAGGCTTCCATTACAGACACTTCCATCCCACTCATGGATCTATTCTAACCAAAAAACAATAGAATATCCAATAGGATTCACTACTAGATCTAAAATCATATCGGTATTAAATCAATACTAGATCTAAAATCATATCAACATTGAAACCAATGTAGATCTACCTAGACTTCAACCGAGCACTGCTATTAATTTTATCATAATGAATTTTTAAAACTAGCTGAGAATATTATCAGAATTCCCTACTTTACCATAACTGGTCCAAACTCCTTGTTTGGTTTTGGTAAGCTCAGACACATCTGAACTCTCACTGGAGCAATTCCCGTAGTTTAACATAACCGAAGGAATTAGAATCCCGTGATGGCTATCGACTGGCTCCACATTCTCTTCATGCCTGGAGCTTTGGACATCGCTCAGATCTCTCTCAGAGACTATAGTTGGCCTCTTCTCATCACAATCCCTGAAATGGTCTATGCATTCCAGTAAGGAGTGGGCGCTGCATTAGCCTGTCGTGTCTTTTGGCTCTCCACCAATTTCTTGGCCTCATTATAAAGAGTTTTTTTGCCTTCAGTAGGACAGGATCTCCATCAATTTCGTGGCCTCGTTATAAATAATTGTGTTTCCTTGAGTAGACACATGGCTTGTTGCAGAAATCTAAGAAAGCTTCTCTTATTGGATCAATCCTCCCTCTGATCATTTTCCACTAGATTATAACCATTGAACAAACCTCCCAACACAAAAGAATTGCATCGGTGTAATTTAGCTTCAGACCTCAAATCCAAGAACTTGTGCCATTTCTGTCTTATTTTCATACATCCAAAATGGCCAACAAAGTTCAACCTGGGAATGTTTGATTCTTCTTTATCTGAATAGAACCCTTGACTAGGTCTTTTCATTCTATTAAACGTATCCAGACCAAATCAGATGGAGACCATAGGCCCCTGGCCCAGAGTGCTTAGTTTCCAGGAACTTGCTCTCCCACTGAACCATATGGCTCACATTCAACGACCGATTGTATGACTGAGCACCAGCTGCAATAATAGATTAGAACTTGGGCATGTGCGTCATAGGGTCGATCCCCATCTGCATCAAGCACTTCTTCAAATGGGTATTCCATAAGTTGATCTCTCTATCTTTTCACTTTGGAAGCTGAGTGGCGATGACGGACCACCTGCAACATCATTATGAGATCAATGCATTTCAATTCAATATACAAAACGAAGATACAGAGACTATTTTATTACAACTCCTTTCATTTGTTCTGTTCACCAACCTGTTTTCTAGTAGGGCACGAAGTTCCTTCACCGTCACTTCCAAAATTGTAGAGTTCAAAATGGATATGCTATTTAAAATTTGGGTTCCCTCCAATTATGTTCCCTCTCTACGACAGGCTTAAAAAAAAAAAAAATTCAAATTTGTATTGGTGATGCATGCATGCCACAGCAAATTCATACCATCCAAATTCCATACCACGATGTTCAACATAGCATGCATGGCTCTACCGGCTAAAAGATGTCGGGATTGCTTTCCCGGTTCACAGTACCAGAGTTTGGTGCATAAGGCTCGCCACCCAGCGATTGCATTACTGTCACGAGGGATCGCGAAGGTGTCAAAACGAGGGGACAAGGGACGGTGCCAGAGTACATGCTGGAGTGGGGTCGATGAAGACCATGTGAAATCGTCACATATATAGACAACTCCAATTACAAAAATTAAGTACCACCACATAATGTACGTGACATATGTGGTGGTACTTAAGTTTTTTAATATATATAATATAATAGATGTATATAATGTCAAAACATGTAAGATATGATTTTGACATTATATACATATATTATATTATATATATATATTACAAAACTTAAGTAACACCACATAATGTACGTGACATATGTGGTGGTACTTGAGTTTTTTAATATATATAATATAATATACATATACAAAGGTTGTGTTACATATTCCTTGTTCCAGTAATATTCCTTAGTATAAGCAAAGGACGGAGGACGAAAATATGTGGGATTTTAAAATAAAATTTTATTATTATTATTAATTAAAGAAATATTATTGATTAAAAAAAGTTAAATTTATAAATTTATTTATATTATTGATATAAGTTTTATTTTATTTTATGAGAACTTTAATTTAGTGTATTTATGTATTAAAGTATTTTTATTTTTAGTCATATCAAAGAGAGTTTTTTATTGACTTTATTTTGTACATCTCTCTAATTAACTTAACCATAGTTACATTGGTTGTAGTGTAAAAGGTGAGTTGTAAATATACCTCCCACACAAAATGCCTAACCCATAATATTTTATCATATCACTTATGAGGCCCATTTTAGACCTCAAAATTCCCCTAACTGCATAAATTGAAACTTGAGACACTCAATCAACTATCAAAGCCCCATCATTGATCGCTTCAAAGCAAGTCATCAAAGAAGAGGAAAACCACTAAGTCAACATCCACAAATATTATCATGAAGGAAGCGATGGACATTCAAGTAGCCAAACTCTATTCATATTATTCATCATTTGCATATCAATCTAAAAGACACTCAGAAACCCAAAAATTAGTATGGGGGGATCTTGCTTTTCTATTCTAAGATCAAGAAAAGTAGGGGAGGTGGTTGTGGCCACAACAATTGATGAACCACTGGAAGAACATGTTTTCTCTTGCTAAAGCACCAAAATACTTACATTCATCCAAGTGCAAAAGATAAGCTCTCTGGATGAACCTAATAATTCCTTTGTTCATGGGTACCACTTAAATAGATATTCAAATTTTCAAAAGGATGTGAATCAATAATAGCGAACCTAAGATAATATTAAGACTATTCTCTAGGAGAGAGAATATGGGTTTCATTTATCAAGGTTGAGTCCAAATGTGCTTTGTGTCGGGCATAACACAACAAAGTAGGAATCATAATCCAAACAAATGCTTAAAGTTTGGCCATCATCTCTTATAACACAAGCATTGCTCTGTTTCCTAGAAGCATCCATAGCCTCGACGGAGTTGCCTATTAAACCCTTTTTACTTCTAATGCTTTTTGTGCCATTCTATTTCTTGGTTTTCATATGTACATACATATTTCTTTTGATCTCTTAGATATTTTTCTGCTTTTGTAGTGAGTAGATCGGGGAGCAAATTCAGTAATCCCCTTAAAGGCATGGGATGGTATCTAGAGTCATTTTGATTTGCTATGAACTATCATGACTCAAATTCTACCCGTGGGTTCACCACTTGAAAACATCATAGGATTTATCCAATTAAGTTTGTGAAGTAGACGGAGGTCACCATAGAATAACTGAAAGACATCTAGAGTCCTACTAACTATTGTTCTCATGTAAGCTCTTCCAAATCTATCAGCGTTCCACCATGACAAGGATACTACTATAAAATTTCGAATAACTTGTACTAATGTTAGGATGAAAAGCTTTGGTATTAATCAAATATGGTATATGTCTTCCTAATGCTGCCACTATGTAGACCCTAACTTTGACACCCCTAATCAAAATAGCTCATGGGTTTTGAATGACCTTTTAGGGTAATTGATGCCAAAGGTTTGACTTACAATTTTGGGCAGCAAATCCTGAACAAAACATGAGGCGGGGAGAGGGATATGTACAATAAAATAAAGCCATCAAGACTAACAACACCAAAAGGAAGACAATTAGAAAATTGGATATGGATGAGAAAACTAACAGTAAACCAACAAATCAGTCTCAAAGTTCAGTCAATACATAAACTCAACCTTTTAAAGATCTTTTCAAAACAAGATTTACAAGCAGAAGGATTGAAATTAAGCTCAAATATCATATCATCAAAACCAACCCCAAATATTATGAAACATTGCATAAGCATTATGTCAAGGGATAAAGGTCAAGATGTACATCAAACCAAATTACAACCATTACTCCCTCCAACATTCCATTGCTTATGTTGATTTATTGTTTCAACATACTTCCCAATGCACTTGATACTCATCTTCTTCTCTTTCATATATGATCACTACACATATGGTTAGTTTCCCAAACTTATCATGCATGCTTCTCTCACTTCACAATTCAAAATACTGGCAATACCAGGCTCAAAGCTATCTCAAGAGAAAGAAAATTAGGCTCAACTAAAGCGATCGATATTGGACTAGTTGTTAGGGTGAATGAATGATGTGATACGCCAAGTTATTTTTATAGAAAAACTAACAGAATATTCAATCAAGGAATGTGGAGATAAATAATGATTTGAGGGATACTTTCTATTGGATTGCAAGTTGTTTCATTTCCAATTCTGATTTACTAATTCTACAAAAATTAGGGATCATGTTGTTTCAAAATTACCCAAAAACTGTGAAACTGTGAAGAAAAAACATACTATCAAAGTTGGGCTATCAAACAAATTTTTTACAGAAAAATTACCTTGTCATCACATAAAATATTCCAAACTTGTAACACCTCGGTTGTTAATCCCCAGACTTATGATTATTTGTTTGTTAATATGACTATGGACTTTGGCATTATTATTGTTGTGTTTGTTATTAAATTAAATAAACAACTGGCTTAGTATAGACAACTAAAAGAGTATGGGAGGCCATGGAATCCACATTGTGAGGGGGGAATGGGCACATTCCTAGCACTTTAGAACTTGTTTTTGTTCATCCTAGTTCATATTTGCATTTTGGTGACTTTTAGAGCTATTGGTCACCCAAACATTATACAACGAACCCTGCTTTTGATTATTTTGGCCTATGGAGTTACTATTTCACCTTATTCATGTCGTAGTGGCCCCCCCCCTTACCTAATGTGCCCTGCTTGGATGAAAGATACTCTTTTGTGGGACCCACTTGCACTAAGGCGCCCTCTCCCTAGATTCTAGGAGTTTTAAGCTATATTTTAGCTTCCACCACCTTGATTTTTGCCTCCACCACCAAAAGTGTGCACTTGCTCCCAAAATCTAGCTAGAGTTCCCTATTTTTGTGCTTACGGGTCATTGATGATCTGATTGGACCCACTCTTTCACCCCTCATGACTAATCCGCCCTCCTTATGCTCCACTCCTTGGTTTTGGTAACTCCTCATGGTGCTAATCCAGGAAAGGGAATATCCTAACTAATCCACCACTCCACTAATTCGAGTTAAGCCTCCGTGATGAAACCTAGCCTTACCTCTCTCTAATTCGAGTTTATTACCTTGGATTAGGGTTGGCCTCCTGCTGCTATAAATTCATGTGCTCTCTCCTTGTTGAAGCTAATCCTGAGCTTTGAATCACTTGACTTGTGTTATCCCACTATGTTGTGAGTGTTGACAGTATTGAGACTATGATGGGACTTAGTCTTTGTTGTGGGATCTTGTCATAGATTTAGTCTTGTTGGATTATGCCCTTGCTTCCTTGAGTTCACTCTACAAGTCCAAGATCTCTCACAGGAATCCAGGAAATGGGATGGTGATATCCTAAGGAACGAGTTAGGTGAAGAGAGTCACATTCCATAGGAAATAGAGATGGATAGGAAAGTAGTGGTGGGAATTAGTGTGGTTTCTCGAAAGAGGAGTTATGAGAGTTTCTAGACTAAGTGTGCCTCTGCTAGTGGACCTATGGCCTCAGCTCAAGGGTGACCTGTTCAAGTGAGATTCGACTTGAATGTGTCTATGGTTGGGTGGAAAGTTGTACTATTGGAGGCAGTTGCCCTTTTTTAAGATAAGTATTTTCTCATATGTTTATTCATGTTATTTTATTATGTTGATGTGCTCATGGAGGCTGATTTGTACCATGTTTATGTTCATGGATTGTATGTTATGAATTGTATGCAGGATTGATGACCTTCGTACATTATAAATCCAGATTGCTTTGAACCTTCTCTTCAATCCTTTCTCTTCTCTCTTATGATTCAAATGATTGTAGGTGGCATCGATCCTTTCTCTTATTTCTTATTATTTGAATGGCTATAGGTGGAATCCATCCTTTATCTTCATTCTTATGATTCGAATGGTTATACATGGAAGCCATGAGATTCAATGTATTATGCATTTAGATGGTTGTAAATAATAGTCATAAAAATCTGTGGTATTAGTGTTGGATGGCTGTAATTAACAACCATAAATCTGATTTGCATTATTGATTGATGGGTGGAGGGAGGCATCCATAAAGTCTGATTTTTACTAGTAAAAGATGGTTGTAGGAGACAGCCACAGGATCTGATTTTGAAGGTTGTAGATGGAAGGTTGTGTCTCTGTTTTTTCCATGGTTGTGTGGACTGTAGATGGTAGCCTATGGATATGTCCTTAATGTTGTTATTACTTACTAGTAAACTAATCAGCACACTCATAATAGAACTAATATCCTCATATTGATATACAAGTGGATGCTAACAACAACAATTAATTATTTACAATCATGTTTTCAATATTATTACAATCCAATAACTACTATCAAGTACTTGTGCTAATTGTATGTTTTTAATCATTATATGATTACTATAGATACCAAGTATCGTGCCTTACTCATGTACAGTCAATGTTTACAATTACAACATAATTGCATTCAATAGTATGCACACTAGGGAATGTTAAGCTCGAGTTTCATGCTTTTCATTTTAAAAGGGGTAAAAAAAAAAAATTATATTTTGTATGGCTTGTTGGCCTAACCTTAGATAACCTTAATATGTTGTGCTATAATGGTCTTGTCCCTTTTCCCTAGGCTTCCCGGTGCCTCTGGACTTAGTTGGGCCAGGGACATTATTGAAAGTGGTATCAGAGTTGAAGGTTTCAACACTACGGTTGTTGGGAATTCTACAAAGTTACAATCATTCTGTGAATATGAGAGCTACTATGCATTGAATAAGCCTTAAATTAAACAATATGTTATAGATACATGCATCTTAATGTTGTGAACTATTTAATTAAATTGTTATTCTGGGACGGTTATGGACTTGATGTCCTTCCTATAAGGAGAAAATCCTAAAAGGATTTCTAGCTCCCTTTTTGGTCCTAGTGACACCATTGTCCAATTAGGTGGATTGTGAGTAGAAGAGTTGGAATATTTATTTATAACTAAAATGGAAAAGTAGTTGAATAACAATAAACTTATACCAATGTGTAGTCTACTAACAATAATTGATAATGAACATACTGCAATTTCTAGTGAATGATTGAGTAAACAGTGTGGTTATTGAGCATAAATTTTAATC
This sequence comes from Larix kaempferi, assembly GCA_027924585.1. NCBI lineage: Eukaryota > Viridiplantae > Streptophyta > Pinopsida > Pinales > Pinaceae > Larix > Larix kaempferi. The sequence goes on from BSBM01000268.1 coordinate 14,025,230, forward strand.
AAACCAGTGAAGACTAGAGACTCAGTAAGTACAAGTTCAACAGTAGGAAATCGGAGATCAAAGATGGATTTTGAAGAAGGACATATGCCCTATATCACAGAAGAGGAGTTTGTAGGAAGAAGAGAAGTAAGGTCAAGTAGACTAAGAGGAGAAATGAACCCTTAAGTTTGGAAGATTCAGTAAGGAGGTGTAGGGAGGATAATGAAAGGATCACCCACATTCAGGAACAAATCATGAATGATATAAAGTCATTGAAGACCATCCAAAGAATAGTTGAAAAGAGACATAGAATAGATTATGTGAGGTCTAGATCATATTCAAAGAAACCTCATCACAAGGTGAAGAAGAGGGGGTATTCATCTATTAGCTCAAAGAGTAGCCTTGAAATATCCCCAATGAGATATAAGAAGACGAGGTCTTCTCAGGATGAACTAGTAGGAGAACTAAGAAGGATCAAGCCCCAAACCTTCAATGGGGAAGTAAAGTAGGGAAAAGATGTCAAAGCTTGGTTTTTAGGACTTAGGAAGTTTTTCCGGTTGCATAAGTATACACCTAATATGGAAGAAAGAGTATCTATTTACCATTTGCAAGGTAAAGTATCCATTTGGTGGGATCAACTAGTTAAGCTGAAAGATATCGACGAATATAGAATCTCTTGGAGAAAGTTTAAGAAGTACTTCCAAAAATAATATCTCTACGAACACTACTATGACAAGAAGATGGAGGAATTCTTTGAGCTCAAGTTGGGAAGTATGATTATGGAAGCTTATGAGAAAAAATTTCCTAAACTTTTGAAGTATGTTTATTTTATCAAATATGAGAAGGTAAATATTCAAAGGTTCCTAAGTGGTCTACCATAATCTTATAGAGATAAAATCCAATATGATAGACCAAAGAATCTTAAGGAAGCCATTTGGAAAGAAAAACATTTATATGAACAGAATAAGAGCAAGGCTACATATCAAAAGAACTAGAAGGACATGAAGAAGAACAAGCAAGAGAAGAGAAAGAAAGGATTCTAGCCTTCAACATTCATAAACAGTAATTCTTATTAGCGAGGACAGCCAAGGGAAGAGCATTCAAATAAACGACCCCTTATTGAATGTTGGTTGTGTAAGGAGAATTTCTTTGCTAATTAGTGCCCACGTAAGAAAAGTAACATTCACAACATTCAAGTGGCCTCAATGGTTGGAGATGTTGGAGGAAGTGTTCAAAGAATCTATGCAGCACTAGATGGAAGGAAAGTTGATCACTAGTACCGAATGATTGAGGTAGCAGGTAAGATTGATAATAAAACCATAGATATTTTGATTTATTCTATTGTTACACCTAAAATCTACTCATCATCAAATTCAATGTATATATCCCTAAAGTCACCTGGACCAAGTATTCATCTGGGAGGATTTGCACTCAATCCTACAAACTTTTGAGAGGTCGTCATAGGTTGCACACTAGCAACATGCGACGTCGCAGTCTACTCCACTACAAGGTGCGACGAGGTCTGTTAATGGGAAAAAATAGCCTATTCGAGATCCTTCTCAAAACTTGCTCATTTGGGACGTTATCCCTGACCTCCAGGAGAGCTGGTACTCGACCCCTAACCTTTTGGGAAGATCCCCTATCTCTCTCCTACCATCTCTCAACCTACCCTATCCACTTAGTCCTATATAAGTGAGGCTCACTCCCATACCAAAGGGGGAAAGAATATGGTATCTACATGCTGGTGAAATCTATCTTGGGAGGAAGCCTATCATCCTTACATGCTGGGGAAATCTCTCTTAAGACACCTTCACTCACCTCTTGGAGAATTCATGCTTCCTTGGAAGGGCATGGCAATAGGCTTGTTCAGAGAAGGGCTGCTACGTTAAGTCTCTAGTTGTAGTCCTATATCTCTATCATGTACTCCTCTATTTACAGTAATACAAATGCTTTCCACCAATATCATTCTTATGTGTAATGATGTTGTGTTGTTTGCCTGCTTAACTGTTTACATAGATCTCTTATTGTATAGATGCTCTTTACTTGTTTCTCTTTTTTGTGTCTTGATAGGTCTTGCAGCTTGGATTTGACGAACGTGGGACGTGGAGTAATATTCAGGAGAAAGGATAGTGAATCAAAGAGGTAAGAAATCTAGCACTTGATCCTTAAGTAGATCTAGGAAACGTGTTTGTAGTTTGTTCTATTTGTTCTAGACTCGCATTGAGCTAGGGAGATCCAGCTCGCCTCCGGTCGAGTGGATTGTCCGGTAACAAATATGGCGACTCCACTGGGGAGTAGTGTTTGTTTTGTTTAGTAGTCTTTAAATCTGAGCTCACCACTATGGATTTGAGCTCCCACATACCTTGCGTATATCGGGAGACACAATTAGGATTCCTGAAACCAACCGAGTTAACCATTTGGCCATCTTGGAAAAGCAATACACCGAGAAGAACACTCAGGGAGATTAGCACGCACGTACTGTCCAAGTAATCGGGTATGTAGGCAAGGGTATGGTCCCAATCCTCCTTGTCGCGTCATATTGTTGGACCCTGCAGTATATCGTGGTTTGCGATGCCTTGATAATCCCGTGAGGTTCCAGACTTTTGAATCCACTCTGTCACATAAGTTTGCTTATTTCCTTAGTTTGAGTAGGTTTTTCTTGGACTGCTTTTCTTTTAGCATACCCTTAGGAGAAACGTTGTTTCGGCTTTTTTTGGCTGATTTTCCTGATGCTCTGGCGGATTTTCCCTGGAGAAGGTCCCATAGGATCTTGAACTTGCCACCCGAATATCCCCTTAATCCAGAGGTTATTTCGAGGGTAAGAATGGATCAGCGTAACGCGTTCATAGTTACTGAAGTAGGGAACCCCACTTTGAAAGTTGGCAGACTTTTGTTTCCACCAGATTCACCTATCTCTCATCCCACGCGGGATGAAGAAGCACATACCCCCACTTCACATGACCTTCCTCCCGTCATCCTGGGAGAACCTGGATCATTGGAATGGATAAATCGACCCCAGGATGACCCTACTGCAGTTGTTGGTCCTTCAGCAGTTTATTGGACATATTCTACAGACCACCCAGTGGCTCATTTTTCCATCACATCCTCACCCAGTGAGACTACTCCGAAAGACACGTTAGCCTACTTTCATGACCAATTGGCTCACTTTCGTTCCATGGCTGAAGAGTGTCGGCATTCAAGTCTCCAACGATGGGTTCAGGACCCATCATTACCCCCTTACCAACCCATCCCAGTTCATTCGATATCTTTCGGATCACCCCACCACGTGACCACTAACAAGACTAGTCAACCCTCGCAAGAGTCCAGTCCTGCACCTCAAGCGAACCAACCGGTGGAAGGACAATAGTCCCACAATCCTGTCACTACCGCAGTTACTTTACCAGTTCCTCCCCCACCTCAAAATTCTAGGGGAGGGTATTCCATTCCCCCAGACTATCTTATTGGTAATGTTATTACCATGGTAGTTAGTCAGCAACCTACGTTGGTTCAACCTTTGAATAGTGGTCAACCTGTTGTGGCTGGGGGATAACCCCCATTTCCTAACCAGAACGTAGGCGGTGGAAACCCCAACGGGCCTTCCATTGGACCGTCCCAACCCGATGGACCGTCCACCACGGGATTATCTCATGTTGGAGGGCCTTCAAATGTAACCCAACCCTCATGGAGTCAAGCGTGTCCAGGTTCCATTAACCCTGTGACGAGCCAAACTAATCCCAGAAACGCGCCATACGGGATACCTTATCCCAGGAATCCTTACACTCTATGGGGGCAACAACCTGTGTTGCAACACAGACCCCAACCAACTATCCCTCAAGTACCACCACCCTCGATCGGCCCTCCCCCACCTCCTGCTGGAGGCGGCAGACATCCACTCAACATCGGTGGAGGCCCACCTCATTTTATCTACAACATCCCCCACCCCCCGGGCAGTGGAGGGAATGGTCCACCACCCCCTCCAGGCGGAGGCGGTGGGGGACCACCTTATCATGGTGGAGGAGGACATTTCTCTTCAGGTGGCAGAGGTGGTCCACCACCCCCTCCAGGCGGAGGCGATGGAGGACCTCATCACTATGGTGGTGGTGGTGGTGGTGGAGACCCTCATCCTTCTGGCGGCAGAGGTGGTGGGGACCCCCATCCTTCTGACGGTGGAAATGGTCCACCACCCCCTCCAAGTGGAGGCGACGGTGAGCCACCTTATTACAGTTATGGACCCCCACCTCCTCTCGGTGGTGGCAGCGGACCTCCACCCCCTCCCGATGGTGGAGGTGGACCTCCACCTTATTGGAATGGACCACCTTATGGTGGTGGACCTCCTTATGGTCCGGGTGGCACACCCCCCTACGGTCAGTTTCATCCTAGTACACCTTATGGTTAGTTCAGTCCTTACACACCATACCCGTATTATCAATACGCGCAGCCTAATCCACAGCTGCCCTTTCTGGCTACTTTGGACCTACCTGACCTTTCTCGTTTAACCAACGATCCTATTTACCATGAATCTAACTGGCCACCGATTCCGGTGAAACTTCCATCTGATATCCCCAAGTTTGACGGCAAGCCGGGTGAAGACCCCAAGAACCACGTGATGACATACCACTTATGGTGTTCATCTAATTCCTTAATGGACAATTCAATTTGTCTTAGATTGTTTCAAAGGACTCTCACCGGTTCGGCTGCCAAGTGGTACATTGAGTCGCCACCGCACTCTTTTCCTGATTTTGGCTCTCTTGCTATGAACTTTTTGACGCATTTCCAGCTGCCTATACGGTATGAGACTGGTATTGAGCTTTTAACCTCGCTCCGTCAGAATACCGCCACTCAAATTTCGGATCATATCCACGAATGGCGAAGGAGACGACGTCTCATTAAATCTCCCATTCCAGATCAACTCCTAGCAGACTGGTTTACTAAATTGCTCATTCCCACCATAGCAAAAGATGTTGCCATGCGAGGTGCTGTCACCAAAGAACAAGCCATCGCGAGTGCCCATCTGTTAGACCTAGTCTACACTCAGTCTAGAACTCTGTTCAATATTTTGCCTGACGCACCCCAGGATGTTAACAATCCCACGAAACCACATAAGGGACCCCAAGTTGATGGGATCATAGATTCCCTTAACACCCAGCCCGCTGCTAGCACTATTGGATCATCCAACTCGGCTCAGGCTGCCCACAGAACCACCAAGTCGATCGCTCCTGCTGTAACTGAAGAGGTGAATTCTGTTCAATCAGCTTCATCTCAAAAGTTTAATGGCAAGAAGAAAAACAAGGGGAAACCCAAAAATTCTTCTACCCAACAGGAACTTAAGAGCACTCCCAAAGATACCAAGCAGAAATGGAAACTGAAATATCCTTGTTTACTGTGCGAAGATGACCATTTCTCCAAGGAGTATCCCCATAGAGACGAAGTGAAAAAGTTTCTTAAGGGTAAACCAACTCCCGCAGTCCTCAACGATCCATTTCCCGCTCAGAACCAGTAGATGATTGCTCAAACCCCCTCAGCCCGGGGAGAATAATCCAATACCGCACATGTCCTCATGCTGCATAACGAGACGATCAATTTAAATACTCACTCGCGATCTTACGACCCGGTCCCTTTGAAGGAACCCACCGGAAGTAATGCTGAAAAAGCTTCCAACTCCTTTACTGATGTCACTATACCATCGACTTCTTTCACCATCGAGAGACCCTCCTTAGATTCGATATTGCGTCCGCCCAAGAGTATGATTCGAAAAGCAGTTTTCAATCCTAATGCTTGAGCGGCACAAAATTACAATATAGTCGAGGACTTGGCACAAGCTCCTTGTGCCATGTCTACCCTGGAAGTTTTGCAGAATTGTCCTAATCAACACAAAACTCTCCTTGCAGCCATTGGTGTAGTCGACCCAGATTCCTCGAATACCATCATGTTCCAACTTGACAACCTTAAGTCGAGGCTCTCACACCAGCTCGCATTCCAAGTTTCTGCGAATGTTGCTGGGAAGATTATCCATTGCACTCTTCTAGATGAAGGTGCCTCCACTTCTGTCATGTCGATCGCCTGTTGGAGAGCCATTGGCTCCCCTGAATTGAATCGTTCTCCTACCACGTTGAAAGAATTCGACGGGCGTGGCTTTCAACCTCATGGGCTCTTACAAGCTCTTGCAGTTGAGTTGGGCAGAAAGACTATAACCATTAACATGGAAGTGGTCTTGGCCCCGTTAGATTATAATCTCCTACTCGATCGCAATTGGTTTTATAACATGCAGGCGGTAGCCTCTTCAGTCTTCCGCATAGTACAATTCCCCCACCAAGGACGAATGTTACTATCGACCAGTTAGATTTTTGTACACCAGACACCACTACTCATCCTGGTGACCATGTTCCTTCCATTGGACAGATGTCAAAACAGTATGAGAGTGTAGGGGTTGGCCTTTTGAAAGATTCATCTCTCATGGGCGTTTTTCTAGCCGCAGACCCCCCTAATCATGTTGCTACGGTGAACATGATCTCCACTGAGATTTTATCTCACTCAAACGATGCTTGGCTTGTACCGAATGAAGCCACAACACACCTGCTTGGAGATATGATGCCTCTTTCACCCACTGAACGCATTTACGAGGCTATCCAATCAGCACCGGAGAACCATTTCACCATGGCCTCCCCATCTTGTTCTCTACGACGAACGTCCTCTCTACCTGATCTCTTACTTCGGACTTTTCATTCAGACAAGTCCATCATGGAAGTAATGAATGTTGATGACAGTCCGTGGGATGATCTCCATCATAGGTCATCTTTTCTTCCTCCTTTGGAGTACATAGAGAACAACATCCATACCCTCTTTTCATCATATATCTACCCATCCCCTCGTTCCCCCATTCTTACATGTCTTACAAACACGGAGGGAAACTTGGCCAACATTGAGCCAACCACCCCGGTAGACATCTTGGTGAAACCTGGTATAGTGGAACACATTCGCATAGGCCAAAAGTGTTCCTTTGAAGAAATCATTGTTAGCACGGCCTTGTTCAAGCAATTTCGATACGTCCTTGCTTGGTCCTATGAGGAGATGCCTGGGATAGACCCCGCAATTGTTTCTCACGAAATAAAAACCTATCCCGACATCAAACCTGTACGTCAAAAGTTGCGATCGGTACACCCCCGGAAGACTGCGGCAATAAAGGCAGAAATTGAAAATCTCTTAAAGGTTGGTTTTATCTATCCTATCCCATTGACGGACTGGGTCTCAAACGTCATTCTTGTGAACAAAAAACAGGGCACCATTCACGTATGTGTTGATTATCGGGACCTTAATCGGGCTTGTCTGAAAGACAACTACCCGACCCCCTTCATCGACCAGATCATCGACAACTGTGCTGGAAGCGTCATCTTCTCATTCATGGATGGCTTTTCTGGTTACAACCAGATTGAGGTCAACCCATCCGACCAACATAAGACAGCTTTCATCTACCCATGGGGTACATTCGCTTATCGCAAGCTCCCATTTGGCCTGAAAAATGCTAGCCCCACGTTTCAGCGGGCTATGTCGTACGCCTTGCATGATATTAAGGACTTTATGGAACCCTACTTGGACGATCTCCCTGCTCATTCAAAGCAGCGCGAATTCCACATTGATCATCTGACGGCCATTTTCCTCAAATGCAAACGGTAAAATATCCGTCTGAATCTTCATAAGTGTATCTTTTGCATTGAGTCCAGACACCTCTTAGGATTTATCGCTTCGAAGGATGGGATCCACATCAATCCCTTAAAGGTGGAGGCCATCATCAACCTACCACCTCCGACTGATGTTACGGAACTTCAAAGTCTCCAATGGAAGGCGACTTACTTATGACGTTTTGTTTGTAATTTCGCGGAGAAGAGTCAGGGCTATATGAGACTGCTTAAGAAGGACATCCCGTTCATTTGGGATGATCAAGCTCAAAAATCCTTCAACGGTATCAAACATGCTATCATGCATGCCCCCGTGCTCCAACATCCTAATTATTATCGAGATTACATCTTATATCTTGCCGCTTCTGCTACCACTATCGCTATGGTTTTTGTACAGGAGGATCAAGACGCTCAGGAACATGTGATATACTATGCAAGTAAGGGTCTAGCTGACGCCGAAACTAGATACTCACATGTCGAAAAACTTGCTTTCGCGGTAGTCATTGCCATCCAGAAGTTTCATCACTACATTTTTCTCCACCCCACCACCATCATTTCCGAATTGAACCCCATGTACCACGCACTGACACGTCAGGTGCTTGGGGGCAAGTATTCATGTTGGATTGTGATACTGCAAGAATTCGATCTTCTTTTCGAGAAAGCCAAGTCTAAGAAGTCTTTGGTGTTTGCCGAGCTTATTTGCGACCTTCCCCATTCTGATGTAGAAGTTGAGCACAGTGACTCCTTTCCGGATGAATCATTGTTTCTCATTAGTACGAATGACCCCTGGTATGGAGATATCTTGTTATATCTTCAAACCCAACGCTTCGCTCCTCAACTTTCTCGCGACGACCATCGTAAGATTCGTCACCATGCAAAGTACTATTTAATCATCAATGATACTTTGTATCGTCATGGCATCGATTTAATTCCTCGACGTTGTCTCACTCATGATGAGGCTGAACGCGTTTTGAATGACTATCACGCTAGGGCATGTCGTGGTCATCTCTCTGGGATGGCTATAGCCCAGAAGATTTTGCGCGCAGGATATTACTGGCCTACTATCTTCAAAGATTGTATTGAGGCCGTTAAAAAATGTCCTCCTTGCCAACACTTCCATACGAAGAAGCGCACTCATCCCGCCCCACTACATCCGGTTATTGTCGTTGGCCCATTTGCAAAATGGGGCATCGATTTTATGCACTGTAAGCCTACCTCGGTCGGGGGGCATAGTTACATCATTGTAGCTATGGATTACTTCACAAAGTGGGCTGAGGCTATGCCTACATACCAAAACGATGGCAAAACCGCTACACTCTTCATGTTTAATCATGTGATAGCACGGTTTGGAGTTCCGCGGGCCATAGTTACCGATCATGGTTCTCATTTTCAGAACCATATGATTGATGAATTGAGCGACAGGTTGGGTTTTCGCCATGAAAACTCGACACCCTACTACCCGCAATCCAATGGACAGGTCGAGGCAATTAACAAGGTCTTGAAAACTATGGTCCAAAGGATGGTAGGGACACATAAGTCCAACTGGCATAACATGCTCTTTTCAGCATTATGGGCCTACTGAACTACCGTCAAAATTTCCACAGGCTTCACTCCCTTCCAATTGGTATATGGACTGGAGGCTGTCTTACCAATAGAGTGTGAAATCCCATCTTTACAACTCGTGGTCGAACTTCTTCCTAACACTACTGCTGAGGAAGAATGTCTCTTGCACCTAGCACAACTTGACGAGTCCCGCCGAGATGTCGCTCTTGCTAATGAAGCACATAAGAGATGCATCAAATCCCAGTACGATAAGTCAGTCGAACCCCGTATCTTCAAGGAGGGCGACCTGGTCCTCACTTACGACCAGAAGCACGATAAGCTAGGAGCTGGGAAGTTCGAGTCCACGTGGCATGGACCCTACATTATAAAACGTGTGTCGAAAAAAGGTGCCTATGAGCTTGAAGATTATGACGGAATCTCTTTAGGTGAACCCCGCAATGGGATTTACCTGAAGAGATACTACACTTGATCTCTCATGCATAGACTTTCTTGTATATACTGTACATGGCGTGTTTTTGTGTTTTTGTGTGGTGTGACGCATTTCTTTTTTAGTGTCCTTTGATCTTGTTTCCACTTCTTATACCATGTTCTGTCTGCGTGTGCAGATGGCAATGTGTTATGGATTCACGGACAGCGCCAGCCAGCATACCCGTCACCTTGCTTCGGCAGCCTGGGTGCTATATTCCCCAACAAGTGAGCTCATTAGCTCAGGAGTAAGTTGCCTAGGGTTCGCGACCAACAATACCGCATAATATCAGGCAGTAATCGGAACCCTAGTTAATGCCATTTCCTTGGGTATGAACCACATTGTCATCCTCATGGATTCTCAATTAGTGGTTTCCCATCTGAACCGGATATACGCTATCCGTGATCCCATTTTACTCCGTCTCTTCAGACGAGTACGTCTCCTGGAAAGGTCATTTGAATCTATTCAATACCTACACATTCCACGAGAGTTAGACACAGTTGCTGACTCGATGGCCAATTTCATTTTGGATTGGTACATTGCACACACATAACATCCATAATATGTAAAATCATTCACAACATGTAAATATAATGTACAGAAGCAAACATATGAACAAGATCACATCACTAATCATTTGAAGAACACATAATGTATAAATCGTCGATAATGTATATATATATATAAATCGCTCAAAAGTAGTGCTGGTACAAAATCTGAAGCACGATGGCTTTTAGTGAGTCTCTACAAAAATCTGAAGCATCATAGCTTTCATTAAGTACAAAATCTAAGGCCTCTAAGCTCTCAGTACAAGTATAAAAGTGCAATCAGGCTAGATGCCTGACCCGTACACCACCCCTGCCTCTAACAGTTCTCTGTCATTGGGTGAGAAAGCAGTCTATAGTGCGAGCCACCTTGCGGAGTAAGGAGTTGAAGCGCACAAACGCTCCCACCCCAAATATCTGCATGGGCCTCGGTAGGTCATCGATGGCTGGCTCTGGTACCTCCACAGTCAGCCCAGATAGGTTCCTGTATACCTCCTCCATCTCCTCGATGGCAGGATGAGCACCTGCAGGAATGACTGCTTCCCCACCTCTATCTATCCTCGCCAGAAGGGAGAGACCTACTGGTCGCACAGGACCCACATCTGCACACACATATTACGTACTTGTCAGCACTACATAAAAAAAATGATATAATATACAAAACTAAAATACAAGGGTTTTTGTTCTTACCGATATCACCCCATGTTGCACCCTCTAGCAGTGCCAAGTCGGGATCCTCTCGAAAGTCTGTGCCACCGAATGGAAAGTCCTCGACCATAAGTAACTGGCATTCCATCCAGCTAAAGAACTCGGGACCAAAACTGATGATGGGACCCCCACCATAGCGGGTCATCACCTATGCCCACCTAAGCATGTGAGGATCTCTCGGATCCCTGTCATCCAGTACCAATTGTGGGCGCAAGAGAGAAACCCACTCCAAGAGGAACAATACTATGATCGATCTGTATCCAAACTTCTTGAGCTCCCCGCGCCGACACTTGGTCAGCTAAGCTCGGATGTTGGCAAGGAGACCCTCGCACCAGTTGAAAACCATGGGAGACATACAGTCTTCCGCGTACAACATCTGAGTTCGAGTAGCCGTATGTGGAGCTTGGCTACCCGCCACCCTAGTAATAGTGAGCAGTATGGTCCGCAGTGGATGACTCACCACATCTCTGATGAGTATCTTCCCGCTGGAAGGATGAGAAGAAGCTAGGCAGTGCTGCGACACCATGTCCTCAACTGTACGATCACTGGCCTGTGTCCCAGTGAGTTGTACAGCGTCCCCTCTTCGGGACAAATCAGTCAGAAAGTAGATGTCCTCAATGTCAATTGTGAGGATATGCTCACCTATCACAAAGTATTGTTGGGCCGCATCCCAACTCTGGAGCATGTGTGTCAAGAACGGGATCTAAACTCTCATCCCCTGTATCTCGAAGAATTTGAGCAAACCACAGTTTCTCAAAGCAGCCACACATTGTGGATCATTTACAACTTGCTCATCTTCCACTTCATGTTCTCTCTCCCGCCACTCCAATACCATTTTTGCTTGCTTGAAACCTTCCAAAAGGGGCAATTGAACCCTGTTAGGACCTTCCTCAGCATTCACAAGCTCATTTTTTGAATTAGTTTTTGTGTTTGGGATTTGGGTTTCCACCATCGCACCGTACCTTCAGGTATAGCACGACGTCATCACAGGTCTCATTTTCAAGGCTTGCGATGACCCGGACTTGTCGCAAGTCCTGAAAGGGCCACTTGTGACAAGCCGAGGGCGCAATGGCCCATCCACAAACCACCCAAAAACTCAAAAAATGAACAAAAATGCAAAAAGTAAACCACTACAAAGTTGTTGGCTGAGATTTAGGCCTACCTGGTCCGGACGGCTGGTGAAATGGCGGATCGTAGCTCCCAAAATCGGCAAAGGAAGTTTTGGCTCCAAATTGGTACTTATCCACCCAAATTGGCAATTTGAACAATGTTTCTATTTTTGGCCGATATTTCTATTTATAAATAGAATGGAATATTCCTTTTCAAATATTTTGATGCTTTTGGGACATTTACTATAGTTTCGACCGTTTGTCATTATATTTGGGGTTATTTGACACTTTTTCTAGTGTACAGGAGTCGTAAAGTGGTCTTTTGTGTCGTTTCTCGCGTTACCAACGGTAACTACAGGTATGAACACCCCTTTCAATGTTTTGTCATTATTATTTTTAGTTAGTCGTAATTATTGCATGAGGATGAGTTTACTCTTCGTTTGTTCTCGTACTCATCCAACCATGAGAACAAGTACCGAGTTATGATTTATCACTTTTTCGGGCTCGTTAAACTTCCACGGAAAATAACACCCCCTGGAGTCCATAGTTAAGCTCTTTTCAGACTCCCTAAAATTGAAAAGATCGCCAAGCAAACTTGTCGCATTCACGCTTGTTAAAGTCTTTGAATGGTCATCTTTCTGGTGATAGTTTACCCCTTTTTCAGACTAGGAGGCACTAATTACAAAAAAGGAATACTCCAGCCAATCATGACTGGAAGAGTCCTCTCCCGCGTTGTTTTACCCTTTTTCGGCCGATGAGGCTAACTTTACAAAAAAGGACCGTTGGAGTCTTCTTTAGTTCTTTTCAGACTTCCTAAACATGAAATGACGACCAAGTTTACCTTCTATGGACTCGTTAAATCTTCACATTGAAGGGCCTGTCATGGGACGAACCCCTCCTATCCCAGGTTCGAAAAATATTTGGGATTCGACTCATCTATGAGATGAGCTATACCAAGCATTTGGTTACCCTCATCAAGCTCGTAAAAAACACATGAGGCACTCATCATTCATGATGGGGAAAAAGGAAAGTGTTTGTGTTACATACCCTAGTGGCAATATACAGTCGTTCTTGAACATGGCACTCATCTACATTTGCATACAGTACTTGGGTCATCTGTCTGTCTATGAGTCCCTGCTTACTTTCTGAGTCCTGTTACTCCTCTGAGTCATTCAGAGAAATCTTCCACCATCAAGTTGCATTAGAAGTTTGCATCATTCTCATGTCAATGCTGCCAAGTCATGCCATGCCCATGTTCAAAAACACGTCCACTACTTATCATCTACAGTCAGTACACATGTCGTCATGCCGCTGTTACTTTGAGTCATTCTTACATGTTGTTGTACCATCCGATCCACTCTACACATCTTTTGTCGTGTTTCGTGTCGATTGATGGGGGATTCATCATGGCCCTCCTTCAACGGATTCAACCTTGTCGACTTCAACTCAACATCCAAGGATTGAATCTAGAAACCATTCAAGTACCTTGGCCATGCATGCCTCAATGGCAGGTTACCTTGCTTTCATCATGAGTTTACATCATTGACTCTTGATTGAAATATTTCATCTTGCGTTCGACTTCAAATCATTTATTCACACTTGATGATATGTACTGTGATACCTTGGGAATCATTAACATTAGTGGTGATCTCCCTCGCACTTGTTAACGGTTTACATAAATGACCGGTAATCAAGTGGTTTCTACCATGTTCGACGTCAAGACATTTGTAATCATATGGATAGATTTGTATCATTGCGGGTTCAGCTTGAAGACCCTGGGGAGTCATGTTTTACCCAGGTTGTGATGGAGTTTGTATTGAGTCATATTACTTGGATCCACTTTTGTATTGGTCGTGGCTGTGTTATCATCTCATCATGGATCTACGCTTGTGTCTAGTAGCCATGATTGTGTTCAATCGGTCATTACTACCATGGATCTGCAATGTATTGGTCAACAACCATGTTGTACCTCATATAAGATTGTTTGTTCAGATTCAGTTGTACTGCAGTAGCGTCCTTCGTCTGATGAGTCTTTTGCCATTATTTCTATCAAAGCACTTCACCTGTACATCCTTAACAGCTTCATGCTTTGGGGGGCATTCTGTTACACCTAAAATAGTATTCATATGGGAGGATTTGCACTCAATCCTGCAAACTTCTGAGAGGTCGTCGCAGGTTGCACACTAGCAACATGCGATGTCGCAGTCTGCTCCACTACAGGGTGCGACGAGGTCTGTTAATGGGAAAAAATAGCCTTTTCGAGATCCTTCTCGAAACTTGCTCATTTGGGACGTTATCCCTGACCTCCAGGAGAGCTGGTACTCGACCCCTAACCTTTTGGGAAGATCCCCTATCTCTCTCCTACCATCTCTCAACCTACCCTATCCACTTAGTCCTATATAAGTGAGGCTCACTCCCATACCAAAGGGGGGAAGACTATGGTATCTACATGTTGGTGAAATCTATCTTGGGAGGAAGCCTGTCATCCTTACATGCTGGGGAAATCTCTCTTAAGACACCTTCACTCACCTCTTGTTGAATTCATGCTTCCTTGGAAGGGCATGGCAATTGGCTTGTTCGGAGAAGGGCTTCTATGTTAAGTCTCTGGTTGTAGTCCTATATCTCTATCATGTACTCCTCTATTTACAGTAATACAAATGCTTTCCACCAATATCGTTCTTATGTGTAATGATGTTGTGTTGTTTACCTGCTTAACTGTTTACATAGATCTCTTATTGTATAGATGCTCTTTACTCGTTTCTCTTTTCTGTGTCTTGACAGGTCTTGCAGCTTGGATCTGACGACCATGGGATGTGGAGCAATATTTGGGAGAAAGGATAGCGAATCAAAGAGGTAAGACATCTAACACTTGATCCTTAAGTAGATCTAGGAAACATGTTTGTAGTCTGTTCTATTTGTTCTAGACTCGCATTGAGCTAGGGAGATCCGGCTCACCTCCGGTCGAGTGGAAGATTCTATATCGACGAATATAGAATCTCTTGGAGAAAGTTTAAGAAGTACTTCCAAAAATAATATCTCTACGAACACTACTATGACAAGAAGATGGAGGAATTCTTTGAGCTCAAGTTGGGAAGTATGATTATGGAAGCTTATGAGAAAAAATTTCCTAAACTTTTGAAGTATGTTTATTTCATCAAATATGAGAAGGTAAATATTCAAAGGTTCCTAAGTGGTCTACCATAATCTTATAGAGATAAAATCCAGTATGATAGACCAAAGAATCTTAAGGAAGCCATTTGAAAAGAAAAAAATTTATATGAACAAAATAAGAGCAAGGATACATATCAGAAGAACTAGAAGGACATGAAGAAGAACAAGCAAGAGAAGAGAAAGAAAGGATTCTAGCCTTCAACATTCATAAACAGTAATTCTTATTAGCGAGGACAGCCAAGGGAAGAGCATTCAAATAAATGACCCCCTATTGAATGTTGGTTGTGTAAGGAGAATCGCTTTGCCAACTAGTGCCCGCGTAAGAAAAGTAACATTCACAACATTCAAGTGGCCTCGACGGTTGGATATGTTGGAGGAAGTGTTCAAAGAATCTATGCAGCACTGGATGGAAGGAAATTTGATCACTAGTACCGAATGATTTAGGTAGCAGGTAAGATTGCTAATAAAACCATAGATATTTTGATTGATTCTATAGATAGAAATAGTTACATTTCACCTATCCTAGTTGAGAAATATCATTTGAAGAAAATTATTCTTGAGACAGCAAGTCTAGTACAGTTAGCTACCAAAACCAAGAGAAAAATCACAGAAGTTGTAAGAGAGTGTCCTTCAAAAATGAATGGACTAAAAAACTTTGCAGACTTAAACATCATACCCTTGGGATCATATGATGTATCGATTGGCATGGATTGGTTGGATGCACATCATGACATACTTGATTTTCATAAAATAAATTATACTTGTTTGGATGAAGAAGG
Source organism: Larix kaempferi (assembly GCA_027924585.1). Classification (NCBI taxonomy): domain Eukaryota; kingdom Viridiplantae; phylum Streptophyta; class Pinopsida; order Pinales; family Pinaceae; genus Larix; species Larix kaempferi. Next base: position 14,041,223 of record BSBM01000268.1, read on the forward strand.
AAATCAAGTGACAGTCAAAGGCATACCTAGACCCATGTATCTAAGGTAAAACACAACTCTACAGCTGAAGAAGTGTCTCGGGAAAGTATGACAGTTGTATGTATCTCATGTGGAGGAGGCAAAGGAAGAAAAAGCGCCATAACTGCAAGACTATCCGATGCTACAAGATTTTGCGGATATATTGTTTGACGGACAATCAACCAAGAGCGGACTCGAGGCATGATCTCCCTAGCTCAATGCGAGTCTAGAACAAATAGAACAAAATATAAATCACTCTCCTAGATCTAACTATAGATCGAGGAACTAGATACGTTTACCTTATAGATCGTTGATCCTTTTCTCCTTGAATGCTGCTTCAAGCTTGACGATCTTCAGATTTGAGCTGCAAAACCTTTCAAGATAACAAGACAACAAAACAAGTAAAACGCATCTACACAATAATAGATCTAAGTAAGCAGTTAAGTAGGAAAACTATACAAGAGATCATTAACACAATGATATTTTGGTGGAAAGCACTTATATTACTGTATTGAAAGGGAAATACATAGGATGAAGATATTACAACCGATGACTTAACATAGCAATCCTCCTCCGATCAAGACAATGCAAAATCCTCCCAAGGAAGTGTGAATCTCCCAATAGATGAATAGATATCTCTCCTAAGGTAATTTCACCAGCATGTAGACACTATAGAATTCCTCCCCTTGAAATGCGAGTGAGCTTCACTTATATAGGACTAAGTGGATAGGGTAGGTTTATATATGGTAGGAGAGAGATACGGGATCTTTCCAAGAGCTTAGGAACCGAATGCCAACTCTCCCAAAAATTCAGGGATAGGGATCCATGTCATCTAGCTTCGAGAATGGGCTCGAAGAATCTATTTTTTCCATTAACTGACATCATCGCAGGCTGCAAGAGGCCAACCCGCAACATCGCAGGTTGCATGAGGACAGCCTACGACGACCTCTCAAAACCTAGTATGAATGCGTTTGTATCTCTTCCGGGTTAATAACTTAGTCAAGGAAACTTTAGGGATGATTACACTAAGTCTCATGATGGTAATATTTTAGGTGTAACATATATTTCAAGGACTGCCAAGAATTCCTCCTAAGAGAGACATTGATTTCTCTATCAATTTGGTGCCAAGAACAATACCTTCATCTAAAGCACCTTAAAGAATGCATACCCCAAAGTTGAAAGAATTGCAAATGCAATTAGAAGAGCTACTAAAGAAAGGCTACATAAGACCCAGTGTTTCACCTAGGGGAGCTCCTGTGTTATTTGCAAAGAAGAAGGATGGAACTCTAAGACTCTGCATAGATTATAGATAATTGAACAAAGCAACAATTAAAAACAAGCACCCCTTTCCAAGGATTGATGAGTTTTTGATCAATTGAGAGAATCCAAAGTGTTTTTAAAGATATATTTGAGGTCAAGATACCACCAAATTAGAATTAAGAATGAAGATATCAGTGAGACAACATTCAAAACGAGGTATGGACATTATGAGTTTACAGTGGTACCTTTCGTATTGACAAATGCACCAGCAGTATTCATGTGTTTAATTAATGGATTTTTCAGAGAGTACTTGGATAAGTTTGTAATTGCATTCTTGGATAACATCCTTATATATTCCAAAATAGAAGAATAACATGAAGAACATCTAATATTAGTAATGCAAGTACTTAGAGAACATCAGTTGGACGCCAAGCTAAGTAAGTGTTCTTTCTATCATAGTAGAATCCACTACTTAGGACATATTATATATGAAGAAGGTGTTTTAGTACATCTTGAGAAGATAAGAGCTATTATGGAATGGCTGATACCAAAGAATGTATTAGAAGTAAGATCTTTTATGGGGTTAGATGGATACTAGCGAAGGTTCATTGAAGGGTTCTCAAAGTTAGATCATCCTATCACATCTTTATAGAGGAAGGGTATGAAGTTCGAATGGACTCCTAAGTGTGCAGATAGTTTTCAAAGACTTAAGGAAATGCTTACCAGTGCACCAGTTTTGAATATTGTGAATCCTAATGGAAGCTTTGTTGTGTTTGCAAATGCATGTAATAAAGGAATTGGTGGAGTATTGATTCAGGATGGACATGTGATCAGTTATGAATACAGAAATTTGAAGCAATGTGAGAAGAAATATGCCACTCATGAATTAGAGCTTGTGGCTATCATTCATCCCTTGAATATGTGGAGACATTATTTGATGGGTAGGAAGTTTGAGTTAAGAATTGATCATGATGGTTTGAAGTATTTGTTTGAACAACCTAATTTGAATGTAAGACAAAGAAGGTGGATGGAATTGTTATGTGAATATGACTTTGTGTCACATACCCAAATTCTGAACATTTTATGTTGTCAAAAAACATTATGTTTTATGTTATTGTAAATTTGTTTGTTTATTGACCAAGTGGGGTCAAGGATGACTATAATTAATTACTCTGAATATTTGATTATCTATAAATAAAAGAGGAGACAAATATCCAAAGGGGACTGTTGAATGAGTGTTCACTGACCCACTGGGAGGAATGGACTGGGGTGGAGAGAAAAATGACACTTAGCAGCATCCTCAACTCACTTCTAGCTGTTGCAGGGGGACAATTCCCTATTTTTATGGTCATGTTCCCCAAGAAAATGGAACTGAGCAAGTGACTCATTAACTAAAGAAAACTGACCAAAGACCTAGGCATGCTTTATCTACCCATTGAATTCAGCAGGAGGCTGTTCAGTTCTTACCTTGTGAAAGTTTCTAAAAGAGAAAGACAAGAGAGCACAAGAGATTCGATGAGGGGAAGGGTAGAAGTGATTGAGTGAGTTAAGACTGCATTCTGAACTAATGCAGCCACATTGTTGAGTTTAATATTGCTAGAGGCAAAAGTACTATTGTCAAGTACTATTGTTGAGTTGCAAAGGAATTTATTCCATTCTACACACAGCATCTTCATCTTGGTGGTTCAGTGAACAGGCTTGGGCGTCCTAAGGCAAGTAAATTGGTTGTCTTCAGGAAAAGGTTGGGTGGAACAGGCTCCTTTGGTTGTTTGTCTCTTCTACAGTTACCAAGTTCTAATTGTGTTATCTTATTTACTTTCTGTCAAATTATTTACTAAGGAAATGATTATATGATGTTATCAGTTTTCTGTTTTCTGTTTTAAAAACGTAGATATCTCTTGAACTGTTAGTAAATGCTTCTAAAATTCCTATCATTTTATCTATGCTGAAATTCCATTTATCTCCTAGTTTTAAAGCTGAATGAATAATTCTGATTTAGTTAAAATAATAAATGATAGAGTAGAAATACTTCTCTGTATTTCCACATACATTATGTATCGTACTCTAGTACGGAGAAGTTAAATTAGGAGTAGATTAGAATGATTCTTTATTATAGACTGAAAATGTATCATAAAGATATGTATCAATAAACTATTCTAATTCATGTACAGTAAGGTATTTTCTTTTATAACAGAACTCATATTATAAATAAATAAGGTAGGTCAAATTACAGGATTTACCCTGTATACTAAACAATATTACTTAACATTTCAACTGTTTCATACAAAAGTAACAATCTTAAAACGAATCCAACTCATTTTATAATCATTTGTTATTGCAAAACCCTAATAGTAGTAGTATAAATTCATGATACAGGATAATTGTAAAACAAATCGAAGTCATAAGTATTATAGGAATGCACATATAAAACTTGTATCTATTTTCTTCATCACACATTATGTAGCATGTAATGATTTACCATAACGCACTTACAAAATAAATATCAATTATTTTAACCATTAAAAATATACTAAGATTTACTAATCACATAGTAACTCTATCGACCATTCCAGGGTTGAAAACCCTGTTCATATTTTATCATTGATAATACTATATTAACATTGCTTTTCTTTTCCAAAACGAGAGCATAATACAAGACTAGGGTTCGATACCCGTAAGGGTTCACCCCAAACAATCCATGCTTCCATGATTCTAAACATGACCTTTGCGAGTTGTAAACAAATACAGGTGTGCAGGGTTCAAGTCTCGACTCACCCTAAAAGCCACATATTAATTTTATAAACTATCATTTAAAATCTTAACTGCAAAACAGGTTCGGTGTTTGAAACCCGTAAGCTTTCCACAAGCAAATCTTTAACAATATAAACAGTTATGGTAGGGTTTCCAATCCTTGCCTCATGGCCAAGGTCTGAATTAACTCTTAAAAATTAAATATCACAACCATTGCCAACAAAGACAGGCTTTACCCTAAAAAAAAGATAGCTTTTATCAAAATTTATTCGTTTCCAAAAATAACGAAAATGCCGAGAGTAAACTCTCTGAAAAATTGTATTGCAAACTATATTTGTCGATCTTGCAATTTACACATATATTTATCCATAAAAATTTATACAGGAAGCATTGAGAAACCAACGCAAGTTAAGGTTGAGGGTTCAACCCTCCCTGTACCAAAATGCCATATGGCTTAAAGATTACAACCAACTGCAAAAAACAAAGTTTAAACAAAACCAAAATCTCAGCTAACCAAACGAAGACTGGCATCGTGCCAAGCTTCACCATAATCTTCCAAGTGCAAATACATGCCTATAGGGAGTCATCGAGGCTTACCAGGGCCACTTTAAGCTCTTATCCCTTTTGGCCAACCTTAAATTCAAATGTCGAGGAAGTAACCTGTTAGGGATATCAATACAATGACTGGCTAAACCTTGAAGTAATGCAGACTTATTAATTTAAACAATGAAAATGTTAAACACTCGACGAAATACAAAGGGTCGATTATGACATTACTTGCACATCATTAGCACGCCTAAGCACGTATGCATTGGATTAAGCTTTCAGCATCAACACTAGTGGTGCAAAGATTCACCATCGAATCCAGTAAGGTTAACAACTCTGTAAAAGGCTCGGCTCATATAGCTTGTTGTTGACAAAATACAAGTTACAGGTCTCAGTATCGAACCCCAGGAGAGACTGCCTGCAACCGTTGTTACAAACCCTAAAAAATTGAGAGTCTGTCGACCTCTCTTCCCACTTCCTTTACCAAATGAATGTTCCAAGTTATGGTCTTGTCGAGTAGTTCAAAACCCAGCTAGGGTTTAACACAAAGACCAAGAACCTCCATGTGAAACCTTGGCACGAGGATTGCTAACGGGCATTCCACCCAAAACACATTTAATAACATTTAATATTTAGAGGTACCATTTACACATATGCCTGCCAACGCAGAGGTCCACCGATATTAATTTATGGTCTTCACTATGCTTAAAACATAAAGTATGTTTATGCACTATTGTCATAGCATATAGTGTATACGTAGAGCAATTCGAGAGCCACACTATGCATATAGTGTAAGGTATTAGTGCATATAGTTTATAATTTCTAGCAATGGTATAAATGCATAAAAGTTCTAACACATGGGTTATAGCATAAGGTTTAAAACCTTTAATATAGGGTTTGGTCGGATACAAAAGTTTGAATAACATAAGTGATGAGTCATGATTATAACATCACCATTGTAAGCATGCATTTATAAAAGCTATAGTCGGTAATTGAATAAATTAAGGCATGACTTTAATACTAATAAAACAATTTGCATGAGAATAATTTGAGTGTGAAAATCATAGTGAATACATCAGACATTAATAATCTTTGTAGAATACATTTGCAAGTCGAAATTTTATTTGACATCATAATCCTCTATTTTAGTGATCACATCTAGGGTGGGTCATACCCTTGCACAAACTAAGTTCTCTAAACTTTCGTAATTAACATCGTAGGCTAATTGAAGTTTGAACAAGTCCTTTTACATACATTGTTAATGCTTCGGAAAGAAGTCTCGCTCTTACCTGTGATCTGCGACAGAAGTTCAAGAGCGTTAGCTAAATAGCTAAGTAAGCATTGGGGTGCCCGTAGGACCCCTTCATCATCAAGAAAATCAAACAGTTAGTACTTATGAATAAAACAATACCATAATAAAAGATAAAGTTAATTGACAACGTTTATACATTTAAAGAACTAACCACAATTATTCAGAAAACAAAAATGGTATTAAAACATCCAGTAGTAAATGACAACATAAATACATGTTTTTAATCATTCACAAGCAGTAAAGACTTGATGACAAACATAGCATGTAATTGACGTAACATGTTTATAACATTGACGACAAATTGAAGAAGGTGTCGTCATAATACAAAATTAGGTTGTCATTTAAATAAGCAAATTATCATTAATTATACTTCCGCATAACGAATGTAAGCATTTAATGCTACTCAGAAAATTTTAAATTTTTGTGAATTTTGGGGATGTTACATGTGGTATTGGAGCGCAAGTTCAAATACTAGGCCTGAAGTGGCTCAACGTGACATTTAAAATCTAAAACAGAATTGCAAATTACTGATTTTATTTTATTTTGTTTTCAGTTTCAGCATTTTATAAATTTAGTCTGTAGGTATGGAAGGACGAGAAGAGTCAGCTGAGGACAAGTCCCGTAATAATGAACAGAATAATAATGAACAAGGACATATTAATGCAGAAAACTTATTTGTTGAATTGAATGATAATTCATATGAATTATTAAGGACAGTAAAAGATTTAAAAATTGAGATAAAACCTGTTAAGGAAGAAAACGAACGAATCCTAAAAGCTCAAGAGGAGTTGAATCAAATTCTGTTGGATAAATTCCATGATAACGATAAAGACAAAATATGAGAACATAATTCTGAATCTGGAACTATGTCCTACCAACGTAAGGATAAAAAGTTAAAATTGACTAATTATGACAGCAGCTCATCTTCTGAATTTTATGAAAAAACACACAAGAAAAAGAACAAGTATTCCAGCGATAGTAGTGAAAGTGACTACTACACTAAAAAGAAAAAGTATAAGCCTTACGAAGAAATTTCTGGAGAATTTAAAAAGATCAAACCACCAACTTTTAATGGAGAAACAGAAAGGAGTGAGACAACCGAAGCATGGTTGTCTGGTATGAATAAGTATTTTCAAATTTACAACTACTCTAGTCATTTAAAAACTAAAATGGCAATTTATAATTTGACTAGAAAAGCATACATCTGGTGGCTAGATCTGAAACGAGTAAAAGGATTAAAAGATAAAAGTGTAAACTGGATTAATTTTAAGAAATATTTTAAAAGAAATTTTCTGTCGGAACAGTATTATGAGGAACGAGATAAAGAGTTTTATGAGTTAAAGTTAGGTTCCATGGATATGAAGGAATTAAGCAGCAAGTTTTTAAATTTATTAAGGTATGTGCCTTACATCACTAAATAAAATCCTAAGGTACAGATATTTCTAAGTTGTTTTCCCTCTCATATAAAGGACAGGATTGAGTATGATGGTCCTCGAACTCTTGAAGAGGCCATGAGAAAAGCGAATATTTGTTATGAATAGAACAAGAAAAGAGAAGGCATACCAAACTAGAAGGTAAAAAGGCCTAATAATTTTGAACAAAGAAAAAAGCAGTTTTCTTTTAATCGTAACTTTGGAAATAATAATTCACATAACTATTCTAACAGAAAATTTCAAGGGAATAATTCAACAAGAAATATATAGTCAAAATTTACAGCTGGAAGAAACAATGATCCACCTAAACATTTTGTTAAAAACAATCAACAGAAAGAACCTGTTAAATGTTGGGACTGTCAGGGACCTCACTATGCATCCAACTTCCCACTCAGAAAGAGGACTGTCAACAACATACACACAGTACAGGAGGAGACTATTGTTGGTGACTTAGCGAGGGAAATGCCCAGAATCAATGCAGCCTTGGAAAACAGACAGGATGATCATCAAACTTCCATGGTTGAAGTAGAAGGTATGCTAAAAGATAAACCTATTTCTATTTTAATTGATCCCGAAGCAAGTCTTAGCTATGTGCCACCTGATTTAGTTTAATGTTGCAATCTGAAAATAAACAAGTTTGAAAATTCATGGTTGGTCCAACTAGCTACTGGAAACTAAAAGAAAAGTGACTGATTATGTAAAAGAGTGTGAATTACTGATGAAACAGTTTAGGACTCATGTTAAGCTGAATGTGTTACCTTTAGACTCTTATGATGTTTTGATTGGAATGGATTGGTTGGAAAAGCATAGGGTAGTATTAAATTGCTTTGAAAAGACTTTTACTTGCTTGAATGATGAATGTGAAACTGTAACAGTAAAAGGAATTCCGAGAAATATTTTCGTTAGACAAATTTATGCTTTACAAGTTAAAAAGGTTGTTCGTAAAGGGTGTAAGTTGTTTGCTGTAAATGTAATTAATGAAGAACAATCAACTAAGGAAGATAAGTTAAAGTTGAAAGACATACCTATTCTAAAGGAATTTTCGGACGTATTCCCGGAAGAAATTCCAGGACTACCTCCGAAAAGGGAACTATATTTCACCATTGAGTTAGTACCGAGAGCGGTACCAAACTCAAAGGCCCCTTACAGACTGAACATTCTGGAACTTAATGAACTTAAATCACAGCTTAAGGAACTAATTGATAAAAATTATATAAGGCCAAGTGTCTCTCCATGGGGAGCACTTGTCATTTTTGTTAAAAAGAAGGACAGAACTATGCGTTTATGCATAGATTACCGTCAGTTAAATAAAATGACCATAAAGAACAGATATCCTTTTCCTCGCATTGATGATCTGTTTGATCAACTACGCGACGCGAAGATATTTTCTAAGATAGACTTGAGGTCGGGGTACCATCAAGTCAGAATTAAAGATGAGGACATCTTTAAGACTGCTTTTAGAACCCGTTTCGAGCACTACGAGTTCATGGTTGTGCCATTTGGGCTAACCAACACTCCAACAGTTTTCATGTGTCTTATGAATAATGTTTTACATCAATACTTAGATAAGTTTGTAATTATTTTCATTGACGACATTCTAATTTATTCCAAGACTAAAGTAGAACATGACGAACACTTAAAAATAATTTTACAAGTGTTAAGAGAACACCAACTTTACTCTAAGTTCAGCAAATGTGATTTCTATAAAGATAAAATACAGTACCTAGGGCATGTGATATCCAAGGATGGAATCGCAGTAGACCCTGACAAGATAAAAGCAATTAATGAATGGCCTGCCCCTAAAGACGTAACTGGTGTACGATCTTTTATGGGAATTACAGGTTACTATCGTAAATTTATAGAAGGGTTCTCTCGAATAGCGAATCCTATAACCTCTTTACAAAAGAAATGTAGGAAATTTATCTGGGATCAAAGATGTGAAGAAAGTTTTAAGAAATTAAAAGAACTGTTAACAACCGCACCTATCCTAAAAATTGCAGACCCAAACAAGGATTTCATTGTATGCACTGATGCATGCAATGATGGACTTGGCGGAGTCTTAACGTGGTCTTAACACAAGAAGGTCATGTGATTGCCTATGAGTCGAGAAATTTAAAGATTCATGAGAAGAACTATGCAACTTATGACTTAGAGTTGGCCGTCGTTATACATGTGTTAAAGATGTGGGGTCATCACTTAATCGGAAGAAAATTTACATTAATGATAGACAATAAAGGTTTAAAATATTTGTTGGATCAACCAAATCTGAACGCAAGGCAAGCTAGGTGGCTAGCTTTCCTTAGCGAATATGATTTTGAGATTCAGCACATTAAAAGTAAAGAAAATAAAGTTGTCTATGCCTTAAGCAGAAATGCTAGGCTAAATTTTGTTTCAGCAATCAGTACTTATAAAACTGATCTAGAAAATCAGATTAAGGAAGGAATCATAATGGATGAAAAATATCAAAAATTACATGAAAAGGTTGTTGAAGATAATGCTGAAAATTTAATAACAGATTTCAGAATTGATGAAAGAGGATTAATGTTGTATAAAAACAGACTTTATGTGCCTAATGTTGTTGAAATTAAGTTGCTGATTTTAAATGAATTGCATAAAATTCCATACTAGGGCATCTTGGTTACCAAAAGATGATAACAATGCTGAGGAATGATTACTTTTGGCCAAGTATGAAAAATGAGGTAGCTGAAAATATTTCCAGGTGTATGGAATGTCAGCAAATAAAGGCTGAACACCAACACCCAGCTGGACTGTTGCAGCCACTACCTATTCTGGATTGGAAATGAGAAATAATTAGTATTGATTTTATAACTGGTTTACCTAAAAATAAAAAATAGAATGATTCCATAATGGTAGTTGTGGATAAGCTTAGTAAAGCATCCCATTTCATACCTGTTAAAACAACCTATAAGGTTGCTAACCTTGCTGAAATTTTTATGAAACAAATTTTTCGTTTGCATGGGATTCCAAAAGTTATAATTTCTGATAGGGACTCTAAGTTTACAGGAAATTTCTGGAAGTCTTTATTTAAAGGTTTAGATACTACTTTAAATTTCAGCACATCATTTCATCCGCAAACGGATGGGCAGACAGAAAGAGTCAACCAGATTCTTGAAGATATGTTAAGAATGTATGTTAGAGATCAGCCAGGTAAATGGGAGGAATACTTGCATCTTGCTGAGTTTGCTTATAATAACCACTACCAAGCTTCAGCAAAACTCAGTCCATTTGAAATTTTGTATGACAGAAAGTGTAACACTCCTATTTCTTGGAATAATCCAATTGACAAGTTAATGTTAGGACCTAAGTTATTAAAAGAAATGGAACTAATCGTGAAACAAGTTCAAGGCAATTTGAAAATTGCACAAGATAGAAAGAAAAGCCATGCAAATCTCAAAAGAAATCAGAAAGAGTTTTAGGTTGGTGAACATGTTTTCCTCAAGGTAAAACCTAAAAAGAGCTCCTTAAAGTTAGGAAGTTGTGCTAAATTAGCACCAAGGTATTGTGAACCTTTTGAAATACTATCCAGGGTAGAACCAGTGGCATATCAGTTGGCCTTACCACCAAATCTTAAAGTTCATAATGTATTTCATATCTCCCTTTTGAAAAAGTATGTGCATGATGCTACTCATGTGATTAATTGGAATGATGTACAGGTGGAACCAGAAGGATATTTTCTGGTGGAACCGGATTGTATCCTCAACAAGAGGGAAATTTTGCTTCATAATTGTACCATTGGACAGGTAAAGGTGCAATGGAATCACCTTTGTCCAGAAGAAACAACCTAGGAGTTGGAAAGTAATATGCGGGTGGCATATTCAAATCTATTCCGAGGGAAGCCGTCCATTTGACTACTTGTCGGTTCGGGAGAGATTTCCTACTTCGGATGACTACGAATCCTTTCTTCAGAAGCCGGTGGCTTTTCTATCTCTACAAGAAT